>CM023449.1:19463908-19968908 GCA_013339765.2 Haemaphysalis longicornis
ACAACCTCACACCACTTGAACGCTCAATGCTTCTAAGTGCAACAGCGGCAGGAGTTGTGGGATACGCGGTGGACGGGAAAGCGACCATTCCGCGATAGCCACAACAGACGAACGCCCTGCCGTCGGCACCGCTGCCTCGTTCGCCCCGTCGCGACGGACGAATACAGACTGGTACGTATGTGCCGTATTATTACGGTTAAATAATAGTTCAATTTCAGTAGCAGTATCGCTTATGCCAGTTGGCCGGTGTCGTGTATGGAAAGCCGTTCGCGCGAGCTCTCTGCTCCGACCAGAAAGATACGAGCGTCAATGCGCGGTTGTGTACGGCTTTTTCCCCCAAGGTCAGAGCGCTTTGACGGCGATTTGACGAAGTCGGCGACGAGCGCCAGCATGTCCCAGGAGTGAGCTAACGTAAGGGTCCCTGCCGTAATCACTTCCTCGGAAATGAAGCGAGCACACTCGTACTTCCTTTAGCTCCCTTTCTCCTCCGTTTGCAAAGTTCACAAAACGTAGCCACTTGCTTCGCCGCGGTTCGTCGTTTGGGAGCACATGAAAGGAGATCTCTTCACCGGCGGGGATGTCGCACTCCCTCGACGATTTGCCCGTACTACATGGGCATTTCAAAACGCAGCAACGAAATTTCGTTGTAAATTACTCGAACAAACTGAAGTTTTCAGTGGTTGTAAACTAGAACGAGCTCGTAACAGCAGCAAGCCAACACCATTCGAAACTTACGCGACGACTGGCACTATCTCGTCGCTTCTGGCTGTTCCTTACTCCCCTCGTTTCTATTTTTACCTTTGCTGGTTGGCGATATGACGGCCAACCTCCTGTGAAGGGATTACGATACGAAGCAAGGTCGCGGCTGTGCGTGCTGGAACGGTTCGTTGGCCCCGAAGAGCAGGCTCGAACCCGAAAAAATTCGTCTGCGCGACGGCGAGATGTCGAGCTCGGCCGGCGGTAGTTTCGTACGCATTGGCGCACACGCTTGCGTGTTCGTTCGGAACTTCAACCGTTTACTCCACCGTTCTTTGTCATAAAAAGAATGTGCAGTATGTTTCACGGGCATATAGCTCGCTATGCAAACTGTAAGCCCTGCCTAACATGCGTTTGCTTTTGCCGGCCTCCGCCAATCGCAGAGCATTCTCGAGTGACATCATAGGTTCTGTTGCGGAAAATGAGCTGGTGGGTCGCATGGTCATTTCCCTTTTCCTAATTATGTAGCTTATTTGAGCGAAGTTTGCGTTATAAGTGGTGTCGTATGGTTCTAACGAGGCAACCTTTCGAATCTACCAAACTGTGTTTTCTCTTCATGGCTCTTAATGCAATACCCCACCCCCTATGCGACGCATTACTCGAGTCCCCCTCGCGGTAGATGGGCCCAATTTTTTTTTTTCAATGCGAAAAAGCAGTGCACGTTAAAGGAAAAATAACAAAATTGCAAAAGCAATACACACTTCCTGCACATTTATGTATATGTACACAGTACCCGACCGTTTTTCCGGACTCCAAAAATTCGGACCTGCTGGATATTCCGGACTCTCCCGAGGAACCGCCTGTTGTCCCATTGGAGTAATGAACGGATATTTCGCACAAAATAAAGCCAAAAGTTCGATTTTCCGGACAAATTTTCCGCGACAGAGCCACTGTATGGTCCTTAGCCACGGTGCGACTCTAAAACGATGCCTTTCGAATCCTAAGCCACCTGGCTATTTGGATTGAATGGGGACTGGCTTGACTCCCCCGGTTGATCTCGGAGGCCATAACTTTGCAAGTAGTCTGCGGCGGAAGCTCGAAACCGGGCCATACGTGGCCAGTTTTTTTTTTATACACCACTTTGGTCACCAGGTGACACTGACCTGTAAGCAACACCATCATCAGGTTTATCCTGAAGCATTCGCGACTTATTCAGTCCTATTTCAATGAAATAAAGTTTTTGATTCGGAGATTTTCGCGACTCGGAGATTTTTGGTGCCGCTCTTTTATTCGGACTACTTTTAGTTCCCCTCCGGGTCCTAAGAATCGGTTGGCTACTGTAGCATATATTGTCACAGATGATACGTTACAACTTAGTGGCTGAATGTTACCAGCGTTGGCTTTGTGCACAAACTGTTCGCGAAGTGAAGGTAGCGTGCAAGCGCTTGGCAGAGTCAGCGCGACGACTTCTTCTCGTCCGCTGATGAATCAAGAGGGTGTGATACTGATGATCAAACCATGAGAATGGTGATGGAGAGATCAGCTGCTGACAAAGCGAGCACCTGGTTCTGGCTTGCGCCATTCCCCCCTCTTAGAGAAGGCAGCATCTTCCCGAATCTGTTGAACGGAGGGAATGATTCCGTCGCGTCTGAGAAGCGATAGCTGCCTTCTAACGATGAAAATACGGGCGACGGTACACGCACTTGTAATTTATTTATTTACACGAATGAACTGACCATAACGTAACGGCACATGAACGTGCGCTGATCGTCGAAAAGGCCGTTCGCGACAAATTGCGAGTCCACGTGAACAGGAGCAAACATTATCCAAACAGCCATTACAATGATTGAAATCATGGCACAAACAAGTTTTAAACACGGAAAATGCGAACATTCAAGAAAACATTCAAGGAAAAAAACATCAAGAAAACTGTCTTCAACCCCGAATAACCATAAGTTCAATGATAATGCTCACGCATTATTTACAGCGCGAAGTTGTGACAGTCGCCTGCGAGCTCCGTAGCTCTAGAGGAATAGGCGGCGCTGAAAATTTTAGAATTATTCAGATTTTCAGCACTTGCTGACCATCGCTTTTTTTGGACTTTCAACTCACACTTCTGTTACCAACATTCCTAAATTGGGCATTTTATTTTCGCGCGACAAAGTTCATTTGAATTAATTGCAAATACAGATTTTACTTTCCGCGGCGACGTGATGTTTTCCTATGACATGTCGGAGTTGGGCTCGGGTTTAACATTTTTTCTGCAGTTTTCCACCCCCGGCACACAATATCATTTCGTTAGAAGTATTCATCTTTCCACGCTACGAGCAGTCCGTCCTCAACAAAATCGGGCACCACCTACCATACACGCTAATACGCGCATACCATGCCGACACCAGAAACGACCACAAAAAGATCGGTTGGAAAAAACACTCGATAATTAACACGGCAACAGCCACGGAACAAGTCAGTGCCAGCTGATGAAATCAAAAGGTGCGCTCTCAAACCTAGAAAAATAAATTAGCTAAAAAAGTACCAGCGCCGTTCGCGAGCATGAACGAATTTGGCGATATAACGTAATCTTACCTACGTCCAGAGAGACGCGCCATTCTTTTCCACACTCCCCTGCCTTCGCGTTGCCTTCCTAATCGCACTTTCCCGCCGAGAGCCGTAACTGCCATTTTTCAAGCGAACAGCGGGACGGCCCCGGAGCTCTCACCACAGACGATTCCGGCGTTGTCTCTACCGAAAATCATTTAACTTAACAACGACTCGTGTTTTTCGCCCCTACTATCCCAGCTCTCTGTGCTTTTATCAGTCAACTCGTTTTCACAAGGAAATGCATTAATTGGCCGTAAAAATATTTAAACAGCACAAGCAGCGACAACTACGCGCGCACAGCACGTCACACAACCGCGCAATTCCAGTTCCGCAGGCATCCGCGGTAAGCTAATGCATTAATTTCTTGAAACCCTCTCGCTATCCGATCGGTATCGTTCGCTTTACAACCTCCGCATTACAGCGAACGGTGCGACAAAAGAAAAGAAGTTCGGACTTACTTTTGGCTCGAGTGACTCGACGTAAAAAATGCCCGCCGCCTGCTTGGCGCCACAACAAAACCAACAAAACTAACGGTACCCGTTGATGCCGTCTCGTCTTTCCGCGGTCGCGCAAAAGCGTAAAAGTTCAAATCAGATGCAACTTCCTAGAGAAAGTAAAAAAACAGGACTGATAATTTTTTAGAACTTATACAGAAGCGACTATTTTGACATCAAATGTTTTGTAAACGAGTGAAGACAGCGACGAGCGCGCACTGTGTCGCAAGCGCTCGAAGCGCCCTGCTGCGGCAGCGGGAGTAAAACCAGGCCATGCATGGCCTCCGCGGCCTCCGCGATCACCCCGCGCACGCACGCGGGGGAATCTCGGAGGCCATGAACCATGAAACGAAACTGCCGATAACATATACCTCCTTGGCCGAAAGCATGCGCACCTGTTGCCGCGTTTCTCGAGCTTCTTCATAAAATATTATAAGACAAAAGTAAAATTTTGATTACACCTGCAAGCATTATACGATTCATTAGGACGCACGCTCATCAAGCGAAAGTAGAACTACGGCTTTAGGAACCGTACTAGAACTGACTTGGGTCATTCCATGTCAAACGTCCCAGAGAGTTCGCGCGACCATCTTCGATTCCACTATGAAAATTCATAGTTGATTTTTTCCCTACACTCTTAGTTCCCGTAGCCGACTTTTTGGCGAAAAAAAAAATGTCTCTCTTACAGCAATTTGAAAGTCGCGGCGGTGACAAAAATCTACGTCGCGAAAAAAAATTCGCGAAAATAAAATATTATACGGAGCCCAGTGAAATAATTCCAGTGGATAAAAAAGGAAGCGCGCTTCGTTGCTATGCATTGTCAGTCGCTAGTGCGTTTGGAAATGGGTATTGCGGTGACGCAATGCGGCTTTTCTGAGCTATTTTCACACATTTTTACAGCTGTTGAAACCTCTCTATAGACACTGCGTTGCATACGTTGTTTATAGGGACCGGGCAGCTGGACGGGTAGCGCCACCACTCGTTGCTCCCCTCGTTAGTGGAATGAGCCGGTGCATTGGACTACGCAGCCTTCCGTCGTTTTTGCCGTGTTTGCTTCAGTGCTTCGAATGTTTTGGTGGCGTTGTGAGCGGATATGTGCGGTGGAACGAAGTCTCGACAGATGTGTTAGGTTCTTAGATGCAGTAACAGCTGCGTAAACTTTACGGACGCTTCTAAAATTGGCTATGGGCTACAATGACATGAGCGCTTTTGCAGCGCTCTGCGGCTGGCTCCGCGCGATCTAAGTAGGAATAAACTATCAATATTAGTATTCATTTCTACCTCTTTAAATTATATTCAATGGTTTCAAGAACTACGGTTTCCACGCCAGCCTTAACGGTGGGATACCTCGATACGTGTGCTTTGAAGAGAAAGGCACTTACGTACGAGATCGATTACCATGTGGTCGTGGAAACGTCGCGGCAGTCTACACTTCTTTCTGTAACCATGAGCTTTGTGCCTTCGGGTTTTCGTGAGTAACAGCATTGGATCCTTACAACTAAAGCGGAATTCACACGTTTGTAGTGGTCATTTTATCAAGAGCCAAAGTTATTCAACCAAACCATTCCTCCTCCCCTCATCATTTTACCACCTACGTGGAATATAGGCTGTCACCGATAGTTTAAAAAAGTGGCAGTGTTAGCGTCATCCCGTGTTTTCTATTGCTTAAGCATTCATTGCCGAGTACGTAATAAAATCGTGTAATACATTGTGGAGAAATAAAAAATGCGCGACTAGTTGCCTCAATAGAGGTGCGTCAACCCGAGCCCTCCAGCACAGGCGCATTTCCGACACGCTGGAAGCAGTTAGGATTTGGAGAAGGGTGCATGGAAGTGCAAAAATAAACAGAAAAATCATCCAGCCCTTCGTCTAACGACGACGATGGTTGAACCCGAAGCTTTCTTCAAGTGAAATAGAATGGAAAAGGGTCAAAGTCAAAGACGCTGCGATCAAAATACTAAACTGTGTGCTGGTCAAATTCAAAGCTCAACTAGACAAAGTTTAAATCCAGAAGGCAACCAAGGAAACCCACACGAGAAAGCTTTGCGATAAACCATCATCGTCGTTAATCGGAGGAGTGCATGATTTAGGTGGCAGCATGTAAAGCTCGACCGCAGCATTCGATTGTGAAACTGAGGGCAGGTTTTGGCCCCCTCCTGTTTCTCGTCCTTTAGCCATGCAGGCATTGTTTTTTGGAAACCCATTAACCATCTATCATGCAACCATTGCAAGACTTTTAAGGCAATGCTTTTTTACGAGAAGCAATATTGTTATACTGTCAGTGGTATCAATTCTGTAATCGATTCCCAATGGCTGTAGTAAACGCATTTCTGTGAAGTTAAACACGTTTCTACCGTAGATAATGAAGTTACGGAGCGCCGTCTATCACAATTTCTATTTTGGGATGAATCTTAGAAGGCACCCCCAATTTTGTCTTTCGCTTGTGCACGACGCCGTTTTTTCATCAACTGCCAAAGACCATGCAACGCCGCAGCATTCCTGGATTGGCTGGACACACCGGCTTTGTTGGAGCATTTAGTTGCAATATCTTTCTCGATACGCCAAGCTGCATGCAGGCATGAAAAATTTGCATGAAGGAACTGACTTGCACTTCCAGCTTAGCGCACTGACCGTCGTCTGATATTTGTAATTACTGAGTATGGGCTTGGCATGCGTGGCATGTCACGCAAACATCGTAAAGGTCGCCTCTACTTTCAAGATTTACCGATCTGAAAAAAAAATTATTGTGGTTATCTACGCTTTGCAAGCCACACCACAGCAGAACTACAGAAAGCCATGTACAACTACGCTGCGCTGACCGCCACCGGCATTCCACTGACGAGCGGTTCGCCACGGGCGGCGCTATTGGCTGAAGCGACGGTGGTGCCATACAACGGCTGCCCGGTCCCTATATTGTCGGCGGTAAGTGCGGGAAAAAAATATCGGAGCCGGAAAGCGGGTAGTTTCAGCACGGCAGACAGTAACTTTGAAAAATTTGCAAGATTGTTCATGTTTAGACGCTTATCGCGCTGTATGGCGGCCTATGTAAAAATACAGGCTTAGGCCCATTCGAAGATGCGTACAAAGGGAATTTATTTCAGAAAGTTCGAGTGCGGCAGCGGACAGATTCGGCGGCAGCGGAAGTCGATATACATCATGTTTGGTTGGTTTCTAAATGTTTCTAAAGGTGCTGCCGGCTTGGTAAAAGTGATTCCACATTCATCTTCAGGCCTTCGGAGGTGTCGCAGACGAAGAGTGTAGTTAATCTTTTGTAGTTGTTTCACTTAGTTCTTTGAATTACGGGCGTACGGATAACTTGTTTGGGGCATACTCTTTGTGCAAACAAGCTACGACTTATCTACACGCTTCGGGGCGACAGAAGCGTGAACATTTGCGGATTAGTAGCAAGGACGGGGTTTTTCTTGGTGCACCAAGAAAAGCAGGTCACCCCATCCGCGAAGAAGCAAAATATTCAATAAGAAGTTTTTATGAGGACGATTTCGTTTCGCGCTGTCCATCCGGAAGAAAAGACGTAACGCGCGGTCACGAAAAGCGATTGATCTTGCTATATTTGAAAGAAATGATCAAACGTGAAAAAAAAAAATAAGAAAAGAACGTGCCTCTACAGTACGGATTCTCTTCGTTCGCAGCTCTGCGCCCGCCACAATGCGTTTTGGCAGGCGGAAGTGACACCCACACAGTCTGAGTGTGCATGGCGCACCAAAACTTCAAACTCATGCTTCATGCCACAGGCTTCGGGAAAACTACGGAAGAACTGACGCCAGAAATTGTATGCAACATCGACGATGAAGACTGCGTGTGCAGCCGCTGTCCGGCGTGTCCCGGCAAAGGTGCCCTTCTGAGCATTTTGGAGAGCGCACTAGATATGGACAAAGTTGAGGACTTCCATGTTGAACACTGGATCGCAGGTGTTCGCTGCAGGCAATAGAAAATAAATTTAAGTCCTGCTTAATTTTCGGAAACGTTTTTGGGCGCCGTGGAGGATCTCAAGGTGCGCCACTTCACAAGGTAACAGCAAGCACATCTCATTGATTGATGATTGATTGATTGATTGCAGGTTTAACGCGCCGACGCAACGCATGCGATGAGGCGCGCCGTAGTGGAGGGCTCCGGATTAATTTTGACCACCTGGGGATCTTTAACGTGCGCCGAAATCTCGTACACACGGGCATTTTTGCTAAGCAAATTTGTACCTGCGAGAGCTAAAAGCCGCCTTAAATATGAGATGGCGATTCTTTTCGACTTCGCAGAGAATTATAGCTTCTTCGTGCAAGATCCATGCTCCACAATCGTACTACTAGGTAAATACGCAAGCCACGTACCCCTTCGTGGCATGCCACCGTTCAAAAAAGACTGGGGAGCTCTATGTAAAAGCGCTTGCCGTCATTTTGGAAGTCTTGACCACATGACAGCGGCCGTGGCTGCATTTCAAGCAGAGGCGTTAAATGTTTTGAAACACGAATTCTCTGCTGTAGGAAAAATTTACTCTTTTTCCTATGGGGCATCACCACAGCACAGGAAAAAGAAAAAAAAAATACTTTTAGCTACCATGAAAATGACTTCAATTTATCGGCCGAGCGGAACTTTTTGCAACGTCTCATAGAAAGAGCGCCTGGGACGGGGTTGGCGGCACCGTTGGGCGATTGGCAGCCAGAGCCAGTCTTCAGATACCTTACCAGGGACGAATACTTACACCCCATCCGCTTTCTGCATGGGCGGAAAAGAACATTAAGGGTATATTCCTGCTCTGGGTGCCAGAATAAATGGGCGAGGAAAAAAGAGCAACTCTCAAGAAGGTTTGAGTCGACAGTTCCTTTGATAGGCACGAGCACCTTTAACCACTTACTGTTATCATCGCTGACAACTGGCAATGCTGGGCTCACGGTTTACTCCGCCACCCAAACTTTCCGATGGTAAAAAAGATGCCACGCCGGCGGCCAGGATGACAGCTGCAGCCTCCTAAATACCCCAAGGTCCAACGTTACTAGAATAGCTTTTCTAGTAACGTTGCCAAGGCCGGACTGACAGCCGATCTCCCACTAACATCTGTATCACTTCAATGAACGCAGCGTTGTGGAATTCATCTGGAAGCCCCAGCAACAGATCATCTGTCGATGGCACCCTTCCTAAATCCAGTTCTAGTCAGCCGCACTTAATTCTCTGAAGCAGCTAGCGGCGTGAAAACTCAAAACGCGCGCGACCTGCGGTTTCGCCGCAACTCTCCGCTGCCGCGGAGGAAGCGTCCTTGCAGTGAAGCGGACTTACGGTACGCCGCCGAAGCCTCGGCGGGCGCTCGAAATAAAAATTACTTTCTCGGTTAAAACAAAAAGTACACCGATTAAACTTCCTGAAATAAATTTCCTTTGTACACCCTTTTAAACGAGCCTAATGCTGTATTTTTACATGGACCTACACATAGCGTGAAAACCGTCTGAACATGAGCAATTTTGCAACTTTTTCGAAGTTGGTCTTCACCGCGATGAAACTACCAGGTTTCCGGATCCCGTAATTATTTTCCGAACTTACCGTCAACAATATAAACGAAATATGCAGCTGGATTGTCTCTAAAAAGGTTTTAACAGCCGTAAAAAATGCGCGAAAATAGCTCAGGAACGCCGTTGCTTCACCGCAAAGCCCATTTTCAAACACACTATCAACTGTCAATGCATTGGAACAAAGAAGCACGCTTCTTTTTCTAATTATTTCACTGCGCTGCGTACATTACTTTATTTTTGCGAATTATTTTTTTCGGCAACGTAGATTTTCCTCACCGCCGCGATTTTCAAATTGCTGTAAGAGACGAAAACATTTCCTGCCGAAAATCGGCTACGATAAAGATTAGTGCGGGGAAGTGATCAAACATGAATTTTCCTACTGTAATCGGAGATGCTCGAGCGACCTCAGTGGGACGTAGTTAAAAACTTGTGGTCACCGACCAAAGGTTTATTAGAACGGGTAAGAAAGACGTTTCGGCTTCCGTACGTCTTTCTTAGCCCGGATTGTCTCCGAGCAACGTCGTTCAGCAACGACTGTTTTCATTCTACTATCCTAGCTCTGTATGCTTCGAGATGTCAACTTGTTTTCAGAAGAAAATGCATTATTTGGCCGTACATTTCTTCACACAGTAGAAGCTGCGACAAATATACGCGCGCAGCCAGTTCCAAGCACGCACGTCGCCGACACCAGCGCAATTCCCGTTTCGCAGCAATCCGCAGCAAGACAATACATTGATTTATAAAAATCACCTCGCTATCCGGCCTGTATCGCTCGGTTATACAAACTTTGCATTACTGCAATGTGCCAAACCTTGGGTCAAAAAGAGGGAAAGTTTGGAGTTACTTTTGGCGCGAACGGGTCGATGTAGAAATGCCCGCCGTCTACCTGGCACTAGGACGAAACTAACGCCAACGGTGTTGTTGATTGATTATGGGGTTTTACGCGCCGAAACTACACAGGGTATGAGGCGCGCCGTAGTGGAGGGCTCCGGATTAATTTCGACCACCTGGAGATCTTTAACGTGCGCCAAAATCTCGAACACACGGGGGTTTCTGATTTTCGCCTCAATCAGAAAATCGGTCGCCGCGACCGGGAATCGAACCGCCGTCCTTGGGTTCAGCAGCACAATGCCTTAGACACTGAGCCACCACGGCGGATTAACTGTATTGTCGTCGCCGTCGTTCCGCAGCCACGTAAAAAGGTAAAAATCAAATGCCGCTTCAACAAGAAAGTAAAAAAAATTAAGGCCTTGAAAACATGCTATAACTTGAATTGCAGCCAATATTTGGAAGTTAAAACTTTGTACATGCGTAACCACCGTAATGAGAGCGATTGTGTTCATTGATTGATTGATTGATTGATTGATTGATTGATTGACTTACAAATTTGAAGATCATAGATTCAGTGCTGGCGAGAGCTCTACGCGTGTGCCTGGGTCTTCCCAAATGCACATCGACAATTGGAACATTGCGGGAAGCTCGGTGCCTCTCTGCGTCAGTGCTTCAACATCAAGAGTGCCTTCGAACGTCTCTACGCCATGTCACTCGGTGCCACGCGCATCGTCTGGCAGCCACCACTGCATCGCATGTAAAAGACTTGCTTCAAGCAAATTTTCAGCGACCTGTCAAGCCAGCATTGCCAACGTGGATACTTGCACCATGGAATATAATAACGAAAATTCCCGGAATAAGCAAGAAGTCGTCCATGCCCGCACCTGCACTGAAGATTTTCACACCTGAATATATATTTACCAGGTACGCAGACCACACGCACGTTTATGCGGACGGCTCAGTGACCGCAGAATCATCTGCCATTGGCGTGTGGATTCCGTCGGTCCAGTGCACAATCAGGAAAAAACTGAGCCACAAAACATCATCCACCGCTACTGAGCTAGCGGCTGTAAGGGCTGCCCTTCGTTTCATTGGTGCACATCATGCTCGGCGAAGGGTGATCTTCTTAGATTCACGGGGTGCTTTGCAAGCTCTAAGAAGGCTGTCCAACCACTGCAGTCAGCTTGTGTGTGAAATCAGCGAAATCCACACAGCGGTAGTGCGCGCGGGCCATCACATCGTGCTTCAATGGCTGCCTGGTCATTCGGGAATCGAAAAAAATGCTACATCTGATGCAGCCGCCAGCGCTGGCCACTGTAGGCGGCCGATGAGGCGGAGCGGCCGAGCCCACGTTTATTACGGTTGCGTTGGCTGCGCCATGGACACGACGAGACGCGTAGAACGACAGTGCCGTTCCCGAGGTGTGCCGGGTGCCGGGTGCCGAGTGTCGCGTGTCCCTCCGAGCCAGCTGGCCAATCTGCTGATGATGATGGTGGCGCTTAAGATGATGATGGTGGCGCTACAGGGCTCCCCCCTTAGCGTGAAGCGCGTAAAGTGACAAATGTAAGTAGCAATGCAGGAAAATACACTATGCACTATGTACAGGTATGTACAATTTGTCCGTAGTCAGGGAGAGTCCGTGGGCAGTCAGTGGTCAAGTGGCAGTAGGTTGACTAACGGCACGGTCCTTGTCGTCGGCGAGGTAGCGTCCGGGATGTGGGGAAACCTCTGGTGGACGAGGCTGGGAGTGCGGCCGCGGACGCATTGCGGGGTGCGAAGCGGCTGCTGCAATTGATGGTGGAGCGAACGGCAGGCGTAACTGGAAGGACAGCGACAAGGTGAAGCGTGGTGCGGCAGAATGACGACCGGAGTGGCTTGACTGTGCTGTGGTGTGAGCTCTGGGGATGTGTCGCTGTCTGGGCAACTTGCGCACGCGCCGTGAGAGACGGAGCAGCGGAGGGCGCCAACGACAAGCGTCTCTCGAACCACCGGTGTGTCGGGTTCCTGACGTGCAGTGCACTCGCGCTGGTTTCATCCGGGGTCGGAGAGCAGAGCGCCTGTGACACCGTAAACCGAATACGCTCCTGTAGCAGGAAATCGGTCGAGGTGGGGTGACCATTTCGTGGCGCGTCTGACTGCATAGGAACAAGACATTCTTTCGGCGACGTTTGTTGGCACGTTTGTCCCGCAATTGTTTCTCCGGTGTCTTCATCATAGCCAGGGTGTCAGGACTGTCGGGGGCAGTCTGATCAGCTTCGAGTGTCAGTTGCACATCCGAGGATCTCGAGCTGTTTACTGCTGGAAGCTGTTCCACCGGTGACGGAGAAGAGGTCTCGCGTGTGCGGGGAGGAAAAGGGTCTGAAAGATCCTTCTCACCCGTGCCGTGCGGCGAAGGCGGTGAAGTTTCCCAGTTGTTAGCGGCAAAGCAGTCAACACACGGGTGGGTTTGTGCAGGAGACGCAACAACGTGTGGGACTGCGCCATGGTGTGGCGTCGAGTTGGCTAAGTGAAACGCCAATTCGGAAGTGCCGCAAGTCGTAGTCGGGGCTCGCGCTTGTTGGTCAGGCGAGGGTGGACCTGCCGGCGACGTGTAATCCACGGATGCCGTTGGAAGGCGTGGTGGTGTGGACAAAGGCGTTCCTATACCGTAGTGGTTTAGGACAGCGGCCTTCAAGTCATCATACGCACCGGGTCCTAGGGTCGGCAGCTGGATCTGCTCAATGAGGTCAGCAGGTAGCTTCTGTAGTGTCACGAGGTACCTGATTTCCGGGGAGCAGATGTCATTTACATAAAAATGGCTCTCCAAGATGACGAACCATGCAGCGTGGTTTGAGATGGAATCAAACGGGATCAGCAAGGGAAGGTCTGGGAGGGCGGAGAACGTTCTTCGCGTGCCGTCGTACGCGTTGTGGCTGGGGAAGCAGCGTTGCGAAGCCATGGCGAAGCCGCTTGTCCGGGTCACCAAATTGTAGGCGGCCGATGAGGCGGTGCGGCCGAGCCCACGTTTATTACGGTTGCGTTGGCTGCGCCATGGACACACGACGAGGCGCGTAGAACGAGGGTGCCGTTCCCGAGGTGTGCCGGGTGCCGAGTGTCGAGTGTCCCTCCGAGCCAGCTGGCCAATCTGCTGATGATGATGGTGGCGTTTAAGATGATGATGGTGGCGCTACACCACTCTCTGCGTAACACGACACAGCTTCCTTTCTCTCGAGAGGATGGTTGTGCCTTTATCTATCGAACTGGTTGGAGAGAGCAAATGTTGAATTTGCAGCACCCTCGCAGCGGATATCCACCTCTACATGGAATTGACCCTCTCTGTAAATTCCGTGTTCCACCCGACCTAAGCAAAGCGTCTGAAGGTGTACTGCATCGTTTGCGTCTCAACGTGGCTTACACCCGAAGCTTCAAGTTCAGAACAGGGTGGGAGGATTCACCACTGTGCCCCACGTGCGCTGTGCGCGAGACTACCGAGCACTTGTGTATATGCCCGCAATTTTCCGCTGCGCGATTAACAGCGGCGAGCTGCCTGTCACGTGTACGACGTGGAGCAAGCCCTCAGTTGTGTAACTTTCTTGGACCTGGGCCAATGACAATGACTCATCTTTAGGGACAAAAATTCTTCTGCGTTTTTTGCGAGATTCTGGACTAGACAACACTTTGTAATTCTTCCATTGTGCGCATGGCTACCTCTGTACGCGTTTGCGTCGCCATGTACGCTTTGACTCCTTTTTCTTGTTAGGCGCACTGCGCTTCCTGGGCTCCATTCGCTCAATTTTTTTACTTAACTTTATTTAGAGTTTTTCTTGCATTTAATTGCGTGCCATTTTTTATTTACTTTTGTTTTCTCTCTAATTGTGGCCTTCCCGATCTCTCACATTCACTTCACTGCATTGTAATCACCCCATCTGGCGTAGCAAGCACTGCCGCTAGCAGAGCTGACCTCTCCAGCCTACATTAAAAAGGTATCTCTCTCTCTGATTGACTGACTGGTTCGTAGTGGTGTTCCCTTTGAAACGGGGTCATCTTACGTGTCTTACGTGACTTACGTGACGTGTCATCTTACCAAGAAAAACTAATATATCTATGTTTTATATACTAACGCTGCTCTGAGGGCAGGCACAAAATACTTTTTGTTTCTGGTGCACGTGGTAGCTGTCCTGGGCAACATTCCCCTCTCTGCTTTTTGTCCATCAGCATTCTAATCTTCTTTTAGTAGTCGCCTCGACAGCCTTGAAGTTAACTCCCTCTGTTCTACCCTTAAATCCTAGGGCTTCTGGAAGCCGAATATTTCCCTCTTGAAGATTTGGATTTTAAGATTTGTGTCGCAATCGCTTGAAGCGCCCTAGCGCGGCAGCGATCTACGAAACGAAAATGCCGGAAGCACGCGCACCCGTTGCTGCGTTTCTCGAGCTTCTTAGTGAAACACTAGAATACCAAAGTACAATTCCGATCACCTGCAAGCATTCCACGATTCACGAGGATGGACGGTCATCAAGCGAAAGTAGAACCGTACAGAGTTTCTTAAAAAGTAATCATCATCATCATCAGCCTATCTACACCACTGCAGGGCAAAGGTCTCTCCCGCGGATCTCCAATTATCCCGGTCCTGTTCTAACTGCGACCAATTTGTTCCGCAAACTTCTTGATCTCATTTGCCCATCTAACTTTCTCTTTCTGCCGCCCCCTGCACGCTTGCCTTCTCTAGGGATTCACTCTGTTACCCTTAATGACCAACGGTTATCTTGTCTTCGCATTACATGCCCTGCCCACACCCATTTCTTCTTTTAATTTACTAATATGTCCTTAACACGCGTTTGTTCCCTTACTTCAACTTTCTCACTTGACTACGGCAGTCGAAGAACCGTGCAATTTTCGTCACTGTTCATGGCTCACCCGAGGCTCTCATGCATAGCCCCACTGGCCGTGAGGTTCGAGCTGTCCGATATACAACAAGAGAGAGCCCGGACGCAAGCAGCTATCGATCGCTTTGTCGAACTGGCACACACGGGAACTCCCCTGACGGCAGTGCTGGTGGGCACAAAGACAAGCCATGACGAGTTTGACCGAAAAGTCTACACAGTGAAGCTCTTCAGCCCCGTACACGGTGATGTGGCCAAGTGCATGACCCGAGAAGGCCACGCAGCGGTGCCGAAAGATAGGAGTGCCCTGGAGCCAGTTTCGTATCCTACCAGGCCATGCGAAGCCGTAGGGGAAGACAAAAATGAGTCATTGTACAGCAACACTAGATACCGGAGTGGCAGCATCGAATGTTGCCGTCAGAACGGGCCGCGGTAATTCCAGGTTCCACGTCTCCCAGGGGTACTACAGGCAAGATCGCTGCGCCTACAGTAATGGTTTAAGAGGCCCTTCTCGCCTGTTTGAACCAGTCATAGACCCGGCCAAGCCGCGCAGGCCACCTGAAGTGGCACGCAATGTGCTCGGCCAAGTGTCGGCAGTTGTCAGTCCCGCCTTCTTCTACCTGGTCTTCCCTTACGGCCGGAGGTCGATTCAGCGCTCAGCATGGAGGGCATCGGGAGGAACTCACGAAGGATGTCAGAAACTCTGACGAGGGATTTGCAGGCCGCATGTGACAGAGGCCGCTTTCGTGAATACCGGCACGTGGTGAAGGCCGCAGGTGAGCTGGTCGGTGCAAAGAGCAGCATCGATGGGCGATGGTATCGGGCACGGGTTGCGTCACTGCAAGAGAGGGACACGCTAAGAGTATTCTACATGGATTTCGGGCTCTGCGAGTCCCTGCTCGTTTATAAAGTCAAGACCCTTGAAGCGCGCTTTGCGCGCTTTCCCCAGCAGGCGCTTCAAGCCTACCTTGTGACCGACGAGGGCAACAACCGGCTTGGTGACAAACCCACCTGGGACGACCACTCCTGCGAGGCCTTCGCCAACTGCGTCTCTGGGAGAGACCTTGGTGGTGAAGATAGTGTGTGTCACGCAAGGGATGCTGCACGTGCGACCATTTTTCACCAATGGAGACGGTGAAAAGCCTGAGACTGAGCCAAAGGTTTCCTGTGCTTCTTCTGCTTGTACGTATGAAGCCGGACGCAGCTGGATGACATGTTAATAAAAATTGGCGCTTACCCATAGGTGGCTACTGCGTCAATACGAGTCACACTCATGGTGCATGTTCACAATGATGTGCACATTTACACTTTTCCGAACAGCAAGGTTTAAAATCAAAATGTGCAGACGGTGAACAAGAAATGCCCCATATATAGAGTGCCACGAGGAAGAGCTGGTAGAGTTGATTTCAGAGAAATGGAACTTTTGAGTCTCGCACGAGTTATGTGTCAATGTTTTGCATTAAAATGTCGTTTCTTTTCTGTGCTCAACAGTGTTGACAGCTTTAAAAAGTAAGGTACCAGATTTAGTGGTTTGAAAGGCCTTGCCTGTATAAACTTCTGGTTTCAGAATTATTTTTTTAGGGGCCAAGCCCCTTAGGGGCTGGGGCTGTTGGCGTCTCCTGTCGTCGTCGTAATCATTGTCTCATGTAGTGACGGTACTAAAACAGCGGGAAACTTGTTTACGGCTCCCGCTAGAACGTAACGCGTACTAAAAAAACTGCTTGATTCCTCTGTCATAGCAATCAGTCAAACACGAAAGGAAATGTGCAGCGAAATCTGCAGCTGAGCATGATTTGCGGGTCGGCGGCTGTTTTCTGGGTGTGCTTGGCGATTGAAGTCCTGCTGGCGGGTCGCTTTGGCAAAGGTTTACTGGCGTCATTTCCGTGACGGATATGACGTCAGTGAAATCTTGGGTATCGCGGCATAAAACTTTCGTGTTAAAATATACCGACCGAAAACGTACAGTCGCCAGCAAAAGTTTGCGGGATGTGCAGTGCGTGGCCGAGCGGCGCAAAACTGCATTGCTGCGCCATCTGCAGCCAGCGAGCGCCGGGTCGAGGCTCAAGGAGCTGCAGCGTGCTAGGCGCGCTTTGCGCATGCCCGGCCTTTATTTGTTACCGGGCATCTCTCATCGCTCGCTTGCCCGCGACATGCTTTTGATATTCGCGGCAGCCGCAGTGGCGCCTCGTGACCATCGCCGTCGTTCTGCTATCACTGGTGCAACAAAATACGTAGCCCGCGGCCGCCGTTTGCGCGGCGGGCAACATTTAATAAATCTTAGGCTATGATCAGACTACCGAAGCAAAAGCCATATCGTTATCTCGGGACGTAACAAAAGACGGCGTGTCACGAAGTTTGGTTGGCTGAGACGTGAAATGGTGTTAATCTTTAAAGTTATTACGAAAGTTGCGGGAACAGTCTAAACCCGTCCTTTTTTTCCAAGAGGCACTGCTGGTTGAGCACGAAATATATTTTTATTTTTAACCAAAGCTCCGATAAACTGTCAGCTAACCTATAATTGCCGTTGTCGTCTCAGCGGCTAATTATCATAAAATTTGTTTTGGGGTAGTTCCGACAAAACAAGAGTTACAGCCCTTTTACAGACAGGTATTCTGTATCGCTTACAGCTTCCCTAAAAACTAACTATGCCAAGTAAATGTGATTCGGTGTAATCCTAACGTCGTCCTCGCGGCCAATTTCAGTATGATGTTTACATGATACCTACATAGACTGAGCGCTAAGTCATTCACCAGAAAGCTAAATTTGCCTCAAGATTAAATTTGGCAACGCGAATTTTTTCTATGGAGCCCGTCGACGGACGCAGTTTCCGACGGGTAGCCTAAATAGCTCCTCTAAAGTAAATTTATTCGTCGACCATTACATGACTTGAAAGATCAGGTTCATTCAATGATGCGCGCCGCGCAAATGGCGGGCGCGGGTTACGTATTTTGTAGCACCAGTGATAGCAGAACAACGGCGATGGTCGCGCGGCACCGCCGCGGCTGCCGCGAATATCAAAGCATGTCGCGGCCAACCGAGCGATGAGAGATGCCCGGTAACAAATAAAGGCCAGGCATGCGCAAAGCGCTCCTCGCACGCCAGCTCCTTGAGCCTCGACCCGGCGCTCGCTGGCTGCAGATGGCGCAACAATGGAGTTTTACGCCGCTCGGCCACGCGCTGCACATCCCGCAAACTTTTGCTGGCGACTGTACAATTCTAGGTATAACGTACTCTTTAGTACTAAAGGTGCTTCCCCGCAAGAAGACCCTGTGTGCAGGG
Source organism: Haemaphysalis longicornis (assembly GCA_013339765.2). NCBI lineage: Eukaryota > Metazoa > Arthropoda > Arachnida > Ixodida > Ixodidae > Haemaphysalis > Haemaphysalis longicornis. The sequence goes on from CM023449.1 coordinate 19,482,185, forward strand.
GTGCACCCTTTACAGACCGCTTGCTTCGTTGTACAGGCGTCACACGCCTAGGCGCCAAGAATACACTTCCCCGCTCCCCAGTTTTCACAGTAGTGGAGATGGCCCGGGATTTTTTCTCTGTTTTAGGGGCGAAGCTCCTAAAGCCATGGGTCTGTCCATTCCTTGTGTCTCGTGGTACGTGACCGCCGCATGCTCGGAGATTCGGAGATGTCGCAAAGTGGGCCGCGTTGCACGCGCAAGAACCGGCTGCAACCGGCAGCGCAAACTCGGCACCGGGAGCGCGAGCTTGTCTGTGTTCGCCAACGGAGGCGCCAGCGCACGTGCACTGCGAGGGGGGAGATCACGCCACGAACGCAGGCAGTCGTTCTCGGAGATCGAACGAGACGCAAGGACCTTTGCTCGTTTCCTCTCGTCTTGTTCGGGCACAAGTTCGCCCTAAATAAAAGTTCTTTCTTTACCGTTGTGTCCCATCCTACGTGACAAATTGTGGTGGAAATTGGTGGAGGGCGGGGTAGTCCTCGATGGCGCGGGGGTCTTTCACCATGTCTGGGCCTTGAGCATTGACTCCGAAAATAAAAGTTGATTTGTACAATGTACGCACACAGTCTTACGTCTTTCTTAATGATGTAATGGGCGAACTTTCACGGGAGAGTTACGGTTACCGATGATTTCCCCCTCTCGAGCTTCGCCCCACTTATCATCATTCATTCCGTGGATATGGCGTGATTTTTTTTTTTTTTGCAGTGTGGCAGATTCAAAGGACGGGCAAACGAACAGACGGACGGACGGACAGACAGACAGACACACAGACAGACGGACGGACAGACAGACAGACAGACAGACAGACAGACGGACGGACGGACGGACGGACAGACAGACACAGACGTACGGACGGACGGACAGACAGACAGACAGACAGACAGGGCAGTCACTACTGCCCCGAATCAAGGGCGTGTGTCCACCGCCTGCTCATTCTTTCAAGGCGCCGTATGCCCGACGTTCGTAGCACCGCTGTGAGCAAACGCTGTGAGCAAGGAACCCAGGAGTGGGAGAAGAGGAGTCGAAGCCTTAAGGGGAGAGAGATTGGCCGGGTCTTTAGATGACGTAGCTGCACTCTCGCATCTACCATCGCGGGCAAGTGCGAACGGCCCATCGGAAGGAGCGAAAAGAGCGGCGCGGGCGGAGCATGGCAAACACCCGGCGCACGCTACTTGTGCAGGTACATGGGCGCGTTTTTTAAACAAGAAAGTCAGTCTGAGTCTTTCTCTGTCATTTTTATGAATGTAGCATCAGGTGAAGTGTTATGCTGTGAGGCATTTTTGTAGCCTTGCTGTATCTCGGTTTAGTCGGATTAATGGGGAAGTCAGTCAGTGTTTTTCTCTGTCATTGTTATGAATGTAGCATCAGGTGATGTTCCATGCTTCGAGGCATTTTTGTAGTCTTGCTGTATCTCGATTTAGTCGCATTTATGGGGAAGTCATGGAGTGTTTTTCTCTGTCATCGTTATTTTTGCAGACAACGTTTCCGTTACAGAACATATTTCCGACACTTCACTGTGAACTATCTAATTAGTGACTGTGAACTAACATGATGTCACGCTAGTTGAAGCGCAGCTCTGGTAGACTCTAGCGCTACTTGCGCCACTCCACGGCCAGCGCCGACGCCACGTGTCCGCCGCCTGCAGAGTTGGTCGGCAGTTAGTCGGCAGTTAGCAACGCTTACTTCCGACGAAGTAAGCATGCGCGCGGGAGCGGACGGTGTGGCGGACCGGGCGGACCATCCGGAAGCCAAACCGGTTCTCGGGGCGGAGACGCGTGCGGAGACGCGTGCTTTTCCGCACATATGACACATGAGCGGAGAGGGGCGCGTATCCGCACGCGTCTTCGCACTCTGGAAACCGGTGTGGCGGCGGCCAGGAGCACGCATGAAGGCTACAGGACCGGTTTGGGAGAGGGGGGAAACGCGCGCGGGAACGCGTCGCGCTCTCGATCAACACCGACTAGTCGGTGTTGTCTCGATACGTCTAGGGCAGTGGTTCTCAAATAGGGGCCCGCGGACACCGCGAGTATTTCAGGGGTCCGCGAAGCCCTACACGAATTTCTTACGCCCCCCATTCATTTCTCCTTTTTGCTGGACCTTGCTGGAAATGCAGAAAAGGTGGTTTCGCTACATGACTTGTACGTATTTCTCCGCTTAGCCCATGTTCTAACGTTGGCTTTTTGCACGACACGCCAGCTATGCGGCAAAGCCAGACATACAAGCTTATGGGTGACAGCCGCAAAAGCAAATTGTTGGAAAAGTTTACACGCATAAGCGTAATAGTCAGAAATAAAAAGCGGGCGTCGAATAAGTATGTTGGCGACGTTAGCTACAAGTGCAAATTATTTGACAAGATGACACGATCAACATAGTTCATCGTGGGGTCCCCCGTAGCTCTTGCAAGCCCGGGGTCCCCGGTACACTCATATTGTTGAGAACCACTGGTCTAGGGCACTAGGCTATGCGAGGTGTGCGTGTGCGTCGTCTGCTCAAGCAACGCCGCATTGGCTCAAGGTTCGCCGCACGCCGTCAAAGGGAGGTAGAGAGATGGAATTCAACTTGTGGGGCCGCGTATTGGGGATGCTCCCGCCGTTGGCTTGGCAATTTCCACGCCGATTGGAAACTGTAGCAGTCGGCGTTCCGCTGCAAAACAACAAATTTTTTTTTACAGCAAAGCCGTACGTTTGTGTTCTGTATCAACAGTTCTGCCGCCACAAGAATGCCTTGCGGCAAAGCCAACTTTATAGCGAAGACTCAGCCGGAAACGACGGTAACTCTTGTTGCATGCATCAAAACGTCCCCCAAAACGATTACGTCAATTGGCCGCTAAGGGAAATTTATCATTGCTCAAGTTTCATTCACAATTGCCATGATTCACAGTGAAGTTGCAAACGTTCGCGAAAATTCCTGCCTGCTGTCGATCAATACACGGGCATCCGTGGTAGGAATATGACCACAGAAACCAGCTGCAACTTCTTTAATGAAAACTTATATTCAACAAAAATATCATTACAATTTGCCACTAAGAATTGCCCCATCATTATGCCGCGTTTCATTTACCTGTCACACTTAGTTCACAGAAAGTTGCAAGCGCCACAGAATTCCCATGTTCTACGGGAGGAAAACAAACAGGTTTGTCCGCTCGGATGAACCTCTAGTCCTTTCAAGTTTCGTTAAGCAATTACAAGGTCACAATCATTACCATTACCAAAAGACGAAATAATTACATACGTGAACATTGCGTGATAGTTTTGGAGGTCATCCGCCTTCGCAGTGTGTAATGGCTTGCAAGTTTGTTTTCATTTTTGGTCAATTGTTAACTCTGCTTCCTTAATATCTTAATGCAGAAGCATGTGTTAATGCAACAAGGCAAAAATCCACAAAATGGCCACACAGGTATGTCCCGAGTCCCAGTAATATATATATAGAGAGAAAAAAAAACGTACGCTAAGGAAAAAGGATAAAGGTGCGTCTCGTGAATGCGTTGTGAGATTAAACTTAAAAAAAGTGTTAGGGACATGTGTTAAGGTCTACTAAAGTAATGTAAGCACGCCAATTCGAGAAGTAGAAATCAAGTAGCAAAGTCCTCTTTGCTTGGGGATGAGAACTCAGGTATGTGTCGGGTTACAGTAACCAAAAGAAGGAAAGGTCTCGAAAGGAAAGTAATATTTTTTCTTTATTTTTATTACAGGACTGCAGGCCCATCAGGGCCCCAGCATGAGGGGCATGAATTTAGCGCTACATACAATACATTAGCAAGAACAATACATAAAAAATGCATAAGTGCAAGGCATTGGTCACGGTTACATAGAGTCAAGTGATTCTAGCGTGCCAGTTAACGAGTGAGGTAGGCAGTTCCAGTCGTTTATTTTTCAACAAAATATGAGCATTTGAAAATGTTACCTAGTTCTGGTGAAATACGGTGCTAATGAATGAGTCTGCCTATGTTGTGTTTGTCTTGTCGCAAGTGGTTTTAGATACAAATCACGGTTTATTGACAGCTGGCTGTAATTCGAAAGGAATAGAAATTTGAGCCTGTGAATTTTGCGACGTTTTTCAAGTGTGGGAATACTATGTGCTTTCATAAGGTTAGTAGGGGAATCAGATCTTCGATACTTGGAGTAAATAAAACGAACTGCTTTGTGTTGGATCGTTTGAAGTGCCCCGATATTTTTTTTAGTGTATGGGTCCCACACTGTTGATGCGTATTCTAACATGGGTCATATAACAGTAGTACAAGCTACTTTTTTAACAGTAGCAGGAGCGTGCTTCAGTTTGCGCCTTAAAGAGCCATGTTTAGAAAAGGATGACGTGAATAAGCAAAAGTGCTTATTCTCACTTAGACTTGGTCATCATGGGAAGTGATTTCATTAAACAACACACAGTCATCAGCAAACAGTCTGATCTTAACTGGTGTGCAAACATGATTTCTGTCAATGCTTACAAACTGAACACAGTTGAACAAGTATGCTGAACTCCTGGAAATTATACATTTGGGAAGGCATTTTGATTCCAGTTTTCGAATAAGCTTATCATGAGGAACAAGATCAAATGCTTTTGTGAAATTCAAAAAGATGACATCAACTTGACCTGCCTTATCTAGAATTTGTGCGAAACTGTGGACAACAGAGGTTAATTGTGTTTCTGGGGAAAACCTTTCGTGAAACTATGCTGAACATACGAAAGTACAAATTTCCATTAAGGAACGTAATAATAAACTTAACTATAATGTGTTCAAGTAATTTGCAAGAGGAAGACACAATAGGAATTGGGAACCAAACCTTTGTCACTGTTTTGTGCACCGGAGCTATTCGTCCCACTTTCTAATCACGAGCCAAGTGGCCAGAGCTGACAGAAAATGACTACAAGAAATTCTGATAACATCTCGGCACACTGTCTTAAAGGAGCCATGAAGACAAAATACAAGTTGGGATTATTAGAGAGACTGCTTAGTCCCGATAACAATAATACCAATATCATCGCAATCTTCGTAAGAATAACGGAGATTAAAGAAAACGTGTGAAGCAGTCGCGACCCCCTAGCCAATTTCCCGCAACTTTTCTATGACGTCACGGAACCTTGTTTGTGTGATTGGCGGCCGCCTAACTGACCTGTGGCGACGACACATGACTGGAAGTCTGTAATGGGGCCTCTAGTTCCATTTGACTGCATCACTTGAATGCTAACGTGCAGTTACCGCACTGAAAATTATGTTTTATTGTTGGCCCGTATGACGTCATTCTTGCTCATAACACGTCACTGTGGCGCAACATTTGAAAGTATTTATATTTCTTGCTTTTTTTTTCGTTAAAAAAACATCTTTTGTGGCTGTAATGAAGCTGAGTGAGATACTGAATCCTAGTTCTTTCAAATTAAACGAAGTTGTATTTTCTCTTCATGGCTCCTTTAAAGGGGCACTGACACAAAAATTTGCATCTTGTTTTTTTTGTTGCGATAAGTAACTAGTGACCTACTTATAACCTGTAGAAACCTCATTTGCTTCAGCGTGCGACGGTTGTTTAATTAGAGGCATTTTAAATGCGGCCAGTCGCAGTTTCGGTTTCAGCGAGTGCCGCGAAACGATGGATTTTGTGGATTTTGTGTGCACAAAGCTTACCACGTGACCGTCGGAGGGATATCACAGAGCAGAGCCGCCGTAGCACTGTCGAATCCGCATCGACGGCAGTTTCTGCGAATGCCCCCACGTACTGATCTCGTGAGGCGCTTAATTAAAAAGCGACCGTGGATGTGACGCAGGCGCTGCGAGTGCAAATGCTACCGCGGCTAAAGAACGACGCGCGACGCTCGAGACGGTGGGGTGGCAAGACGCGCGCTGAGAGCAGCCGGCCGGTCTGCCTACAGGTCCGCCTACAGATGTGTTCGGCTTAGCACTGCGGCGGATATTCGAGTGCCGCTCTCGTAAGCGGTGCAGATGACAATTTTTAATGCAACCCGCCATCGCATCATTAACTCCTTTCTCATGTAAGCCACTATGGTCGGGACTTGGGGACAATTTCGTGCAGCGGTAACAAGCTATCACTCGAGCTACCTGCGCCGGCCTGGGCCACTGCGCGGCCGTGGCCGCCGCCTGCACAGCGACCGTGAGGCTAGCTCAGTGGGCTTTTCGTGCCTCCGGCACGTTTTCGCATCCAATGGTAATAAACAGTAATAGAAACAGAGTGCCTGGAATCGCTGTAGAACTTTGGTCGCGGCCAGCTACCCCATGAGCTGACGAAATCACGGCGCCTCCGCCGCCAACGATCGGGTCATTCGTTCTCGAGAGCAGAAGCTCCGCCCTCCGGCCCTCCGATTGGAGCAGCCAGCCGGGCGTGCCAGCGAAAAACGCCGGCAGTGCGGAAGCGGCAAACACAAACTCGTGACGTGTTTGCATGTTGTTTATTTACACGATATCCTCTGGATGTCGATTGCGTGTGGTCCTCTGCTGGCAGGTCGGTTGTTTCGCACACTTTAAAATTGATTTTATATATGTTCTAGGCTGTATTCGCCGCTGATATTTTGCAGATGATGTATATGTGTTCCCGCCAATCTATCTCCGAAGTTATCTCGCCTTCAAAATTTGTGTCAGTGCCCCTTTAAAGAAGTGTTGGAAATTGGATCATGACTGGTAGAGCTTTTAGTTCTCAATTCAGAAGCAATGATAAAACAACGGGTAGGGATACAATATTTCGAACGTCGTCATTACCTCGACAAACTCGGTGTACTGGCTCATTAGAGGTAGAAAAAAAACGTTATCGAAGTACATATTGAAATGATTGGCAATCATTTCCTTGTCGACAATAGTTGCTCCTCATGTGTTATTCGCTCAAAACTATTAACCTTTTTGCTCAAAAGGTTACAAAATTTTTCTGAGGCAGATGTGCTGAAGTACATTTAGCAATCGTCACAGCCCCGTTCAGTGTAGCCTGGATAGAAAGAATAACATTGTGCGAAGCACCCTAGCGTTTGAGCCGCTCTAGTTACCTTTTCATGTGCAAGTCCTTTCACATGATCCAAGGATTTGATTTGCATGTTCTTTTAACTTTGCTAAGGATGAAATTATCTAGGCAATATAGGCATATTGCCTTAAATTTGTTCCACAATACTTCCTCGTCAGTGCCCTGAAAACTGCTGAGGGAAAGATCAAGGTGATCTAAGACACTCTCACCTCTAGCACACAAAAATCTTTCCCAGTAGTTTGATTTAGCATGGCGCATAGTGCAGGCAGCCTGCATAGGACAAAAAATAACCCATGTTGTGATACAAAAGGCAATGAAAAGAAAAACTAAATTGATCGCGTTAACCAAACCCACGGTCAAGCATGGAGACACTTGCGCCTTGTGCCGGTGATCGTGCCTGCACATGTTCATGCAGGGACTGAAAGAAATCGGGTGATGAATCAAGTGCACCATAAACTGCAAGAACTGTGAATGATCGGCCTCAAAAAGAAATTTTAGAATGATGCTTTCGCGGTCTTGAATCTGATGTAACAGAAAAGCTTTGATGCCATGTCTGACAAGTATAGCAACACCGCCTCCTGTAGAAGCCCTGTCTCGGCGAATGCCGATATGAAGGTGGAAAGACTTATCATCGCAATTTCAGGCTGCAACCGACTTTCTGTTAGAACAACCATGTGTGTATTGTAGACTATTAATGGTTCTAATTTCTGAGCTTTGTTCAAAATTCGCAGTTGCTTATCCAAAGGAGCCACAAGTCAAGAATTGGATGGGCAGCTTTTATGGCTGGCGATTTTAACACCAACGTTCATTGCATCGTCTGATTTGTACGCACCTTGGTCTACATGAAGTTTTGTCATAATTTAGGGTTACTTTGTTGCCCTGACCTTATTCAGACTTCATGCTATAAGCCTCCTTTTCCTGAGAGTCTCTTTATAATAGTCATTTTGTATTGGTACGTCAGATCCTCTGAGTTTGTGTGCGTTTTTTTAAGATGTTTCCCTACTCATTGTAGTGCTTAAAAAACACAATAACTGGAGGTTAGTTGCCATGCTTGCCAATTCTATGAATTCCACCTATGGAATGAAGCAACGGAAATGTTTGGGCTTGTTGTTTCATACTTTGTACAAAAAGCGCTCAAGACTTCTTATGTTTTCTGGAATTTTTTATGTATTTGTATTCTTTCCCCCCTTATCTTGGTGTAACCTTTTCGTTTGTATTGCCGAGAGGCAAATAAACACTTTGTTGGTCGTCAGCACTGTGTGTGTAGCCTCTTTCTTTGTGTCCCGTCTTAAGCACTGTTTTTGTATGAACTATGGAATGACATGGTACTAAAAAAATCTGCCAAAACATCTTCCTTTAAAGATTCAGTGGTTTACGAAGGATTTTCCTTGAAGCCAAAAACAACAGGATTTGAGCGCTTCCTTCTGTATTCCAGGACAGTTATTTTTTCATGAAGAAAGTCAAGCTTGAGAGGACACGTTTGACAACTGGACACTAATGCTTTCTCAATCCCCCCCTCATGAGGAGTGCTTAAATTTTTCATCCTGTCAATTCATTTATTCAACGTACAAAATCAGAGGGCAGCCACTCCAGTGCTACGATTACCAGCATCAACCATAAAGACAGATTCACCGTTATTCGTGGTAGCGGGTATCCAGGTCTATAGAACCAGTTTTAGAGCTTCAGAACCTGCAGGAATTTGAAAAGGCAGGGACTTTGAAGATATCTATGTTTGTCAACGATTGTCCAGTTTGCTTCTGAAACATGTGCTGAATAATACCGGTTTGATCTTGACCTCACGAAACCACACTCACCTAAAGCATTCGTAGTAAGTGTAAGTCAAAAGAACACAAGGGTTGAATAGCTCTTTTTGTTTGGACTGAAGACCAAAGCCCTCGTTAGTTGTTCTAGCTCTTATTCACTTTAGTTCATCCTTGCAGGCCTGGAGGTATTACGTCAGGAGAGGCATGTACCCATGTTCAGTGCATTGTGGTAAAAAAAATAAATAAATGTCGCAAAACAAGGGAAAGAAATTGAATTAAAATAATTACGCTACAGCAGAAAAGCAAAAAAGAAAATGTTCCAGGTAGGTTACACCATGTCATCAAGTTGTAACACTGCAAAAAAAAAAAGTAAAAAAAAAGAGGAAGAGTGACATAAGCATAGGACCTCCCTCAGCCGTGACAAACATCCAGTACTAATGAAACCTCTTCTTTTTTCTAGAATTATTGAAAGTTTATTTCTGGACGACCGAAAAAATAAATATGCAACGAAAGAAACAACACAAAAGAAAAAGGACTGCAAGAGAGAGCTTGTGCATGCATTTCACTGTGGTCATGTCAATATTGTTTAGGCTGAGCTTGGTAGAAACATCTGGAGCTGTAGCTTGCAAAAAAAAAAAAAAAGTCTTAACTTCTGTAATCATTTCTTTATTTTGCCATTGCTACAGGTCATACAACATAAGCAAAAGGTAACCACATGGAGTACTGCACCTAAAGGTGCTATTGTGGAGGCCATTTCCACAAAGAACATGCTAGCACTTGTCGAGGGACGTTGCAGTGAACAGCTTGAATTCTAATGAAGTGATGTGCAGTTCACTGTGGTTAAAGCATTAAAATTTCAGTGCCAAAATGCTTCTTAGTTTTAGTTCATAAAAACACGATTTATTATAAACTAGCCAACCGGTGCCATAAAAGATTAGTTTCAATGATCTTATATTACTTGACACAGGACATCCACAGGTAAAAACTTTCATCATTCATAGCCTTAACCATGGAGAGATTACAATGAGTTAAGATGATGGGAAAAGCAATCGATAGACAAGATTTCAACCTTGGGCTTCCATGGGAACAGCTCAGAATGGCCAACTAAGCATTCTAACAGCCTTCAAAATGGAACACAGTCATAGCAAACAAGACACAAAAACTGAAACGGCAACATCTGAAAACAAATGTGATGAGACAGACATATATTTAGGCTTGATTCATAAGATCTAATGATCAAAACTATGCCGTAAGCATAAACCCCACAACATGCTGGCTTCAACTAGCGTTTACGTTCGTAAAAATGCAATTAATTTGTACACACTTCCCGAACACTGCAATAACATGGTTAATCCATAATTTTACCTGTTGCATTCTGGCTGACAGCGCATGCTAATCAGATTGAAAAGGTATGATTATAGTATCTACACCAATTCTGCCAAACCACCCTGGTCGAACGTCAACATAAAGAGTAAAACTATACATACAAGTCACTGTCACGCGGAAAGGATTACCTAAACAAACAAAAAAAAGCACACAATTCTCACAACCCAAATTTTATTTCCAAATTTTCACTGTTAGAAGCCTCTTTTCAGCAATAAGCTTAAGAACACACGCGTATTTAGAAATTTTCTTTATTAGAAGCCTCTTTCCAGCAGCACGCTTCGTAAAGATACAGCTCCTACTTATTGCGTGCCCCGCACGTGGGGATGATATGCAGCGAGTGCACAAGGAACATAGTTAAAAATGTGACGTCAGCCCCCTACTTGCCATGTGACCTGTAGTGAACAATGAGCGCGCAATGAACGCATGCATAGTGCGCATCAAATGTGGAACAAGTGCACAATTAACTACAGTTGAACCTCATTATAACAAACACTGATGTAGCAAATTATCGGCTATAGCAAACTAAAACATTTAATTGGTCATGCTTCATTTTAATGGCACTTATTCTTTTATAACGAAACTGAAACCACGAAAAGGCGAGCGCAATATCGAATATAATAAAGAACTTTTTGCCCGGTAGGCTGAGAAACTACTTCGAAAGCTCCCAGAGCCCGAAACTGCAGAAGCAGAAAAGGCCCTTTGTTCACAGCACTGAGGAAAACTTCACCCTGCTCAATGCTGTGAATAGCCACCAGACGAAGATCCCATCCTTCCCCGAAAAAATAAGGACGCAGGCCTGTTTTGTGATATGAACTTCGTTCTGCTGTAATTTCCCCTTTCATGTTCTGGTTCATTGAGCTTGAAATGCCCCAAGGAGAAAGGTAAGGGTTACATTGTTTACAGTAGGTTTGAAGCTTGGAATAATGCGTTTTTGTATCAAGGATTCTTGCGGGAGCCAGATTACTGATTGATCTGAGCCAATTTTTAACTCTACTGTTACAACGAAATATCGGATATAATGAACTAATTTGTCTGTCCCAATACCACTTCGTTATAGCGAGGTTCGACTGCACCAAGTCTGGCATAAAAGCGGCTCTCACGAGTGGAGCGGGGAACAGTTATGCGGAACAGCAAGGCAGCAGCTGATGGTCAGGATGGGGGCAGTAAGGGGCAGGCAACCCAACCGTGAACGACCCTTGGCCAGCTTGGACCAACCAGCACTCATGGTGGGCACACACAGTGCAGCTTGGGGCAGCAACTGGGACTTCGTCGCGAGTGTCGAGGGAAGTGCTGTATTACCTATACACACCTTCACTGTTCGTAAAAAAACATGAATGCGCTGAACGGTTCGCCCCAAAAGACTTCCGGTGCGGCACTTCCGGTTATGGTTTCTAATGGTCGTGGCCGCCGCGGCGGTGTTTGCCTGGTGTGTAAGTTTGTTGCTGCATTATTTCTGGCGCATTTCTTAAGATGTGTTTAGAGCGATGTCTAACGACTACATGACTACTACTGTGACAACACTATTAACAAAGTCGTAATAATGAACACCACTTTTTCACATAAGATGGGGTGTACAGTACGCCACTTCACAAAAACGGAACCTACACTTTATCACCCGTATTTTATGCTACCTAAAATGGGCTAGTTGACACACTCAAACGCTTGGCATACAACATCACGATAAATCGCTTTTTACTGCACCTGTGTCACAATGAGCAGTTTTGATAGAGATCGGCGCCAATCGGAATCGGTCGCGATCTAAGGTGTCCAAGTGTGACTGAGATAACAAAACGTACTCATTGTGTGATGACGACAGGTGCGGCTGAGTCACGAGAACAACTATGGTTTACTGACTATTCGTGAATCAAACTTTTAAGTTAACCCGCCTACATGTAGTCCGCGCTCACACTGAAAGGTAAATTAGCTGGAGTGCGACAATTCCGATTGGCGGCAACACGACAAACTACAAGTCAGTTGCTCGCACCGATGAAAACCCACTCGCAGGCGTCGCTCTCATAGAAAGCAAATGTAATGGCGCCCCTGTAATTAGCAACAAAACGTGGGCAACGCGACGTACGCTGTGCGGCGATTCATGCGGAGCGCGGCTACTTTGGTGTCCCGAGTGTTGCTTCGAACAGTACACATCTCTGATCATTAAGCCTCTAACTACAAGAAACACCTTTACAATGTATTTTTGGCGTTAGCCAGCTTGGCTATCCAATAAAGCGTCACCGCGGTTACTGTTATGGGTGGAAACACGACAGCGTCCGATGTGTTCCTTGTAATTGGGGACCTTAGACTAACATCTGAGCATCGCCTCTGTGCGATTGAAGCATACGCTGGGCTTTACTTGCATTTGAGGCACAAATGTGTGTGCTCTTTGTGGGAGTCCACTTTTCTCGCTTGATCGCTGCAAGCCAGGCGCTCCTTCTGCCTTCATCTCTCGGCAAACAGAACGTTCTGACTTCCGATAGCAAATTTGTTCCGGAACGCAGACTGCATCCCGGCACAACACAGCAGTGTCCGAGTCGCGAGCGCTTCATCAGAATAATTTTATCCGCCAAAAACATAGAAACACAAGCAGCTGCCGCCACCAACACAGGCTGAAACCACAGTAAAACAATGTAAACAGGAAGCTTTCTAGGGCACGTTTCCAGTGAACGCACAATGTTGCCAGAGAACATACCTATTCAGCGTCACGTTGCTCCCATCACCGTTGTGTTTCAAGGTGATATATCTGCACGTTGTTCTTTGTTGTCCCAGAACAAACTGGTGATTTATGTTCCTTGTGTGTTGGTGTCGCTTCGTCAGGCGAGGTCAGGCTCACGAACCCTTCACATATGAAGGAGGGTCCTTCAGGTTAGAAGCATGCCCACTGTGGGCTAGTTACGGTACCTCAGGGAGAAAATCCCAACTAGCTACACTGGAGCCAAAACAAATAAGCTGTGCTCACCAAATAGTGGTGTCCAAAGACCCATGCACAGTAGACGGACTTCAATGCTTTGGTAACAAAGTATGGCTTTGTTGCCGGCGAGGTGTAGGTAATAAGCCACAGCACTGCACAATTATAGCTAACGGTGGAGACAGGATTTTCCACTTGCTCGCTAAGCCGTGTGCAAGCTCAATTCAGTTATCTGTCTGTCATCGTGGCATGGGGAAAGGCTACCTCCAGTGACTACAATGGGTGCCCTCACAAATAAGCCTGACTGTGTGCACAGAAAGCACGAGGGCTTGAGACGGTCCCCACAACAGTAGTTCCACAAGCCAACAAAGCATTGCAACACTATTAGAATAGAAGGAATTTCGAACTTACAAAAAGCCCCTAACGGAACGCTGGAGCAATTTGCAAACAGCGTCCAATCACATTCAAGATCAGAATATCACAATCAATGTCCCGAGTTTCCTCACACAATTTATGACCACTTTTGTCATGGGAAAAGTGCACTCAAGGTGAAGTTTCCGTTCCACCACTACCTTTGCTGACGCTGTGACAGCGCCGGTGATAAGCTCACACTCTTATGAGAACAGAGTAAGAGTAAGAACACACTTGAAAGTCTACAGGGACCGTGCAACTAAGGTCCCTGACCTTACGTGCAGCAAGACTGCTGTGCTGTCTATTGGGTGCTTCCCGAACTAGGTATGCAGTCGGCAGCCAAGCAGAGAATGCTGGTGTAGTTATGCTGTAATGGTGACTTCGTGGCTTGCACAAGAATTTCTATTTTGTGAACTGTGCAAACACTTCCCCTAATTCTCCTTTACAAACAAAGCTGTTTAGATTTTTAAAATGTTCAATATTTCATGACCAACGAACACGAGGGATATGCAGTGTGCGTCACATGAAGGAAGTTCTTGTTTACATTTTGTTGTATGTGTGTCCGTGCGCGGAAGATTAGTGTAACTTGTTCTTTTTTGAACATGGGGCCGATGGAACCAAATGGTAGTGGCAAAGAGGATAAGAATACGCAGTGCACATCCCGTTTGTGGTAGACAGTTGACAGATCCGAGATTTCCGTCATACGCGCTTACAACCGGGCCAACGCAAAATGTGTGGGATAGCTGAATACAGGGGAAACGGTTATAAACCGCCAGCATGTTTCCTGCATTCCCTACTTATCAGGTAGTCCTTTTTGTGTCTTGAAATCTTGTTGGCTATTCCAAACAGGGGAGATGAGACAGCATTTTGTTGACCATGAACATTAATATCGCCTTCCTTCCTCGAGCACTGTGGGGATACTTTTTTGTTTACCCATCACGTCTCGCAGCTAACACTTTTATGATCAACACCTACACGTGTTGATGAGTGCAAATTTTGTTGAGTATTGCAATCTGCTACCTCGCCTGCTTTCTTTTCTTCTACTTTTTTTTTTTTGCTCTAACACAACTGCACTGGATTAGCAGCGCGGAGGTTTCTGTATCTGATTAACATGAAAAACCGGGCTTGTTGGCATATAATCTGGGCAAAAAAGCCCAAAAAAGACAAGGACAGAGAGACACATGTCAGCGCAGTCCTTGTCGTGTGTCTCTCTGTGTCTTTTTAGCGCTGTTTTACCCAGATTCTTGGATCTGTGGCGTTTTTTTCTTCACTCACTGCGGCAACCGAAATCATAATACGATGAGAATTATTTGTTCATCAGCAATATTGATAGTAGTTCAGTTCAACGAGCTCACCGCTGAAAGTGATTGATGTAAAAGAGGTCAATAGTGTTCAATCACAGCTCTTGTCACTCGCCCTGCTGACTGCTTATCGAATTTTGTTTTACCCAAGGTCAACGCGGTAGGCAGAACAGCAAGCACAGCTTTTGTGCACACACCTGAACAAATGCAGGAACGGTGGTAAAGTTGATTTCATTTTTAGTGCAAAGGGCTCGCAGCAGATGCAGCATGAACAATAAATACAGCAGCCACGTCTGCCAAGGTTACTTCCGCACGTAGTAAACACCCTTGTAGCCAAGAATCTCACTGATATCAAATGGTCAATTTGTTACGACAATTCCCTCGAAACACAAGCACATCCTTTTTCTCTGAGGTAAACACGTATTGGCTCATAAGTGGGGGGGGGGGCCAAGAATGAACCAGCGTGCATTAATGCTTCTTTTTTGCCGTGTTTTTAATGTCAGACAGGCTTGCTTGAAGCAGCTGCATTACCATTTACATGTGGACAGCTCTAAAGTTTATTTAAAAGGGTTTAAAAGCCTCAATTGAAACGCGAAAGACTCTTTGTTAACGGGGTTTACATTCGCTTGATGGGTAGTGACCTTTGACAGTGCAGTTCTGTTCAGTGCCATATTACCCAGACGCGTCGAAAATGTGCTTTCTCTTGGATGATTTTTTGTCCTTTTCATTATTTGAGCCAATAAAAAAAAATCCGGAGCGGTTAATAGGGCGAAATTCAGCTCGTTGGATTACATTGTTCACCCTCACAAACACCTGTTTAGTACGTGGCTATGGCACGAACATCCCATTATGGGACGCTGGCGTTCCCGATGGTGGCACTGCAATGGAGGAGCAGCGCACCCTATTTAGGTGTCACACGCTCCATATAGTGTGCCTCCAGGATTTGTACAGGATTCGAGACAAGAATCCAAGGATATTCAAGGACTTTCAAGGCCCTGCCAAGGCATTTTCAAGGGTGCAGGGGAGCGTGTGTCCTAACGTTTCACTACTGTTTTCACACGCTAAAAGTTGGATCCTTTACATCTCAAAAAAATTATTTTAACAAAGATCTCTTTGGAACAGCTCCACTCTTTGAAAGTAGACAAGTTTACCCCCTCCCACAGTAATACTGAGGGAGCTTTAAAAAGCCACGCCATCTTGAACTTTTTGAGCTCTGCAAATGCTCTTAATACACAGTCTCAAATAGCGAGGAACATAATGTAATACCCCCTAACATTCTCATCCTTCAAATTTCTGTGTTCATTAGGGGGGGGGGGGGGGGGTATTGACAACTCTACTGGCTCTTCCCACCATCACAGTTGTCAAAATAAAATATTCCAGTAAAGCCTAGGAGCTAGATGCACTGTGTTCTCACATTCAGAGTTTTGCTTATCGGTGCTAATTTTTATTTCACCCTGGAGTGTCAGCACCATTCATTTTCGAAACGTAGTGGGGCATAGCAATGGGAAGATGTGTAAAATGAATAACAGGATGAGGCAATGCAGAAAGCAGTACGGAAAACTGGAAGGGCACCTATGCCAGTTTCTGCCTCATCCAATGCAGGGATTTCGTTCCGTACGATCCATTGTATAAGGCAGCATGCCTGTGCTTCCAAGCTCACTTTAAACTGTAAAACATGTATAAAGCAGCACTACTGCACTCTGAGCTGGCTTTAAATTGTAAAAAGCATGTTTAGGGTGGGGAGTGTGTGGGGCCACACAGATATAAGCCACGAAAACCTGGTCATGTAATCGGGTCTCCTCTTTGTTTCCCAAAGAAATCAAGGGTTTTCAAGGAAAAAGATAACATTCCAGGCTTTCAAGGCCCTTTAAAACTCAATTTTCAATTTCAAGGGTTTTAAAGGTTTTCAAGGGCCTGTACGAACAACTTTGTACCACAAACTGCGAGCAGAGGATGTGACCTCACATAAACTGAACTCGTAAAACATAAGGATGACATCAAACAAGGTAGGTGAAAATTCTGTGCCCTTCACTATGGCACGCCCCCCCCCCCATTACAGGTGTGCAGCTTTTGTGCAGAAAACAACCACAATCTCGATTTCAAGTGAGTTTGTTTTCCACAAAGATGTCGCGTTTTTAAAGCAAAGCTTATTTGGATAGGGTCATTTTTCATGTCCGCAAATGAGAACTCTTGATGCTCCCTGTGTCTATGAAGCGCGAGGCATTCTATGGCACAAGGCATTGGAAAATGAACATCCAGTGTGTGTACTATTAGCATGTGGTCACCACCACAGTTGCATGCCGTTAAAAACACAATTTGTAGCTCAAGCTTATACCGTGTCTTATCACATGGACATGCATTTTGAGTAGATTAGCTATCAATAGGCACCATTTGCAAGCTCATTAGTGCAAAAATGAAAGCGTGTGAGCGTACGTATGTGTCTTTCTTAGGTATGACCGCTGTCAATGCTCAAAAGAAATAAAATCTGCTCACACCTCTTGAGCAACTTTTGTGTCACCTTTATGTTCTATGCTTAAAAGCTTCGCCAGTCATCCAGCTTCACAGAGTGGAACGGCTCACAGTGTTTTTATTTTTTGTTCAGGGTACGTAACAGCAGCAGCAAGATGGCAGAAGGCTGAATGCTGTTCAGCGTGTCTGCAAAATATTTAAAATCAAACACATTCTTTTTATTTGTGTAGTAGTACAGTAAAAGCTCGTTAATTGGAACTCGAAGGGGACCATAAAATTGTTCGAATTAAGCGGAGTTCGAATTAGTGGGAGGGCGCTAGAATGAATGGACAATGCACCACACTGCGTGGACAGAACAAGAAGAAGCCACTTCTGGACTCCGTATTGTGAATAAGGTGCTACTACTTTTATTGTGGCAGATGATTTCGTAAATGATTTTCATGGAGCTCGAACAGCAAATGAAATTAATTGCTCAGTCCGCTGTGGAAGCGAAAAACGCTGTCGCTGCAGTGTAGCGCACGCGCTACGCTACGGTTTTTGTTTTATTGCTTCGCATCTCTAGTAAATTTGGTTTGGTTTGGATTTGCAACAGATTGTAATCACTCTGGACCGATTTTTTTCTGCGAGGAGCGATGGAAGCCAGAGGATCCCAGTTCCAATTAACCGTTCCGGATACCGATACGTTCGAATTATCGGGAGTTTTCACCCATTGAAATATACAGGGCTGTGCCGGGACCAGGGCGTGAGTTCGAATTAACCAAGTTCGAATTAACGAACTTTTACTGTATACTGAATCTAGGTAAAACAGCGCAAAAGGAAGACAAAGCCAGAGGGAGACACACGACAAGGAGTGCGCGGAATCAGTGCAGTCTTTGTCATGTATCTCCCTCTGGCTTTTTTTTTTGCGCTGTTTTACCTAGATTACATACCAACACGCCAAGTTTCCCACGTTAATTAAGTACACTGAAGTCCTTCCTAGTGCATTAGAATGCGCGGAAATATTCACCCGGCAGCCATCATCCAAAGCAGTTTTCCCACACAATGTGGTTCCTCAGACGTGTCACTTGAGAGACATGTTGATGTCAGTGATGAGGACAATTTTTCCAGCAGCCCATGATCAGCATTACGCACTCCAAAGTGATGTCTTCACTGAAGCCTGTCCAGGTGCCCGCCTGAGAAAGGTCCACAGCACAAATTTTAGCACAGCTCCAGAACATATTTATTAAGTCCATGTATCACCAGACATGATAGAGTAATAACAGGAAAACTAGTAGTACCCTCAAGTTTAACAACCCTTAATGTATAATCTTGCAAGTGAAGCTTGTAACACGTTTTAAATACTGTAAAAATTTTTTAAGCATAGCGAAACTCTGCATCGTCACATGGTCACAAACGTATAGGCTGAATGTTTCTGCCGTATCAACAGAGCTCTTTACAAAATGCGCTCGTTACAGAACAGCTCGTTAGAGCTCGTTACAAAACGAGCTCTTTACAGAGCTCGTTACTCAAAATGTGGTTGGTCCTCTTTACATGCCTACGCCAAATGTATGCCATTCGTTGTGATGGAATCAGTGAAGCCACATGGCTGTCTTTTATCTTTCAGCCACAGGAATAAAACTACAAAATCATAAGCAACAGGATTTTCTAAGCAAAATCTTGATTTAATAAACCACATACACATCAATCTGCTGTGCAAAACAACAATCGATGGCATTGCAACGGTCAGAAACGGCAAAGATGTATAGTACTCTGAGGATGAAATTTCAATAAAAAAAATGAGTTCTTTTTTTTAAATTGTTGGTGAATGGGTGGGTGGATAGCTGCACTTATGCTGATGGCTGCAACAAATCAGCAGTTTTGTCACAGGTGAGAAACAGCGCAAAAATTAGTTCAGTCAACAGAGCCTTGAGTGATCCAGTCCTTTATGTCCAGCTTCAGCATTAGCTGAGCAAAGAACTCCTAGGGAAAAAAAAAAAAGGAAACACTTCAAAGAGCATGTCACAGTGTGCGTACACTTTTTGGTTTCAAATGAAATCAATAAGAAGCTTATGAATGCAAGAAAGGGCATTAGAAAAGTTGCCACACACACAGAATCTTTGCTCAGTGCACTAGTTGCATAGCTTATAGAATTTCCTTGGCATGGCTGCAGTGGTTACATTATAACAGGTTGGTGAAAATGACTGTACCATTACTGACACAATGCAAGAATAATAAAGTGCTCAAATGTCGCCACAGAGAGGAACAAAAAAACATCTGGGAGCAATCCACCATGGTAATGCTAGAAAAGAAACTGAAGAGACCCATGTCTGCCCAGAGAAAAGCAGGGGAGAGCTGGAGGGGAGACCTTTAGGTAAGAGGGCAGGTGGCGACTAAATCCAGGGGCTTTAGAGGGGGGGTCAGGGAGGACTAGGGCCTCTCCTGTCGCCAAAAAAAATGCCCCCCCACATCTTGGCTCGGCATAGCCAAGTATGTGCGTGTATGTGTATGGGTGGGAAAATGGGTGTTTCAGTGTCGGAACACCCCCTGGAATTTTCGGAGCATTGTAGATACATTCCTTTTCTAGTTTTCGGTTGGAGAGGTGATGCAAAGGTGAAAAAAGTTTTAAGTAAGGGTCAGTATGTAGAGGAACGCACAAAAGTTTTAGGCAATCCGCTAACACAGTGAACGAAACAGCTAACACTTCGGCTTATTAAAAAGGGGAAAAATAATGAAGATATTGGTTACGTGCAGGCTCTATTTTATCTTTTACCAGAGGCAAACACCACCTCTGAAAATGCTTCCGGCAATGTCCCTCGCCCGATCAGACAAGTAATGGCTCCAAAACAAAAAATAATTAAGTGGCCAGAGCGATTTCAAGCGCAAGGCCTAACATGACCGAGTCATTTTGCCAGAACACAACGCCCCACCTGACAAGGCTGATCATTCTTTTAATTCCCCATGCACCCAGTCTCTTTTCCTCTTGATACTTGTTGCTGACAAATCCCTATCATCTGAGTTTTGCTGTTCGTGTAACGGAAGGTAAATGATTTCCTTCCTATAATTTGACTCTTGATATTGACTGTATCATGCGTGACAGCGCTTACCAGTGAATTTCAAATGCCACACAGAGGATATGATTGCTCTTCCCCAACCAAAAAATATTAGCCTTAATTATTACATTAAGCAGGATGTCTGAAGCAGATGAAGAGCGGTTACTTAAAATGATGGTTTGATTAAAGATTTCGATCGCAAAGCCAGGGTTGACCGCTGTGGAAAAACCATTCAGTTCCGACGCTGGAAAAAAAAAAATGCACCCTGGTTTTTAAAACCACATCATCATCACCTTCAAAGCCCTTTCGAAACGTCTCACTAAAACTGCTCAAGCACAGGACCAATACGTGTGGGGGATGTTGGTGTGACTGTCACATACATTGATGCAGTGTGATGCGCCAGGGTGGTTGGGTATGTGGCGGTGGAAAAGATCCCACAGCAGTGATTTTGAGCTGAGGGGATGTAAGTGGCTCGACAGCATGTGAGGGAGGGGAAAGATGAAGGTGGTGCAAGTCACAAAGTCTTTCTGTCATCTGTATTGGCCACAGCTAGTGCTTGTTCTCTGAGTTTGTAACATCTCTCCCCTAAAGAAGAGGGTTGCCCAGGGAAGCGCCACAACAAGCACATTTTCTTTTGCAGTGGAGCTGTTATATGTTAGGTTCTGACCGGTATTGTGTGCGTCGACAAGGTGTGTAAAAAAAAAAGTCGCGTTGACAAAACTCAATCTTGCGGAAAGGCCACCGTCCTGGTGAATGCTCTGTAGATCTCGATTCAAGCCGTGGTTTTGTGGAGAGGGGGAGCCTCGGAAACTCGTGAGGGACCGGCAAGGGCGCTGTCCTCTCGCTCAGCAGCCAGGCCACGTCATGGGTTACGTGGAAACCCGGCCGTCCAATGGGACGGCGGGGAGATTAACATGGCGCCACTCGGAGAGGCAACAACAGGCGTGGGAAGCCACTGCCGGGGACTCAACGAGGCGATGGCCAGAGGAACAGGAGCTAGGGCAACCGGTCTCTCCTCAGCTAGCCTTGACCAACATCGTCCACTGGCAGCATCGGAGTTGAACGACTCAAGCTGCTCAAGCAACACAGGACCCGTCAACGAAACGCAAGGTGGCAGCGCTACGGTGATTTGGATAATAAAGCCTTTTCAGGAATTCTGTCCGTTGGCCTTGCCTTTTGCCTGCATCCCATTTCAGCACCGTACCCACAGCTGCCGCAGGTGAAGGATTCTCCGAGTGTGATCGACGCTACAGCGTCAAAAATGACGATTACTGCTACTCCTGTCTAAACAAGCAGTTGAAAAGTGTTTTGGTTAACAGGCTCATGCGCACGCAAGCACTGTAGGGATCGTACTTGCGTTTCTCCTACTCACTGTCTAACAAAGAGGTCATTCGATCAAACAAAAGCTGCTATGGCTTGCTCTCGATTGTAAAATCGTGCTGCTATCTCCTTTACCGTGTCACCAACAAAGCAACACCACCTTAGAGCTGACGTAAGCGATGAGCTTTACGCTATCGGATTTGTTTTCCTGTCCCCGTAAATGGCCAACCATGGAATTCACTAAATTTAAAACCCAACCGGAACATCGCAGTTTTGTCATTCTAACTTCTCTACAGTTATAGCTCAACGTACAACATAGTTAAGCAACAATAACAATTCATCGGAGAACGTATGTTCACACGCCAAACTTTAAAGACTAAAATGAAATTCAAGGCTCAGGTATTGTTTGAGAACAATACAGCATCAATTGAAAAATGCTAATCGAGGCTTCTTTGTTTGCAATCAGCTACTTGTAAAAGAATCGTGACACAGTGTAAGACATTGTTCTCAAATGGGGGTCGCGAGAGCATTTGAGGGGTCAAAGAAACTTCCTGCAAAACGTTCCCACTGCCGTTCTTTTCTCTCCCTTTTGCCAGAACTTGCTGGCAAGCAAAAAGGGGGCTTCGCCGCATGACATGTTTGTTTAACCCCTTAAGTGCTTTATTTTTTTAGAATTCCTTTCCCCGACCAAAAGTGCCTATTTTTTTTATTGCTGATTTCGAATCTGATTGTACTAAAAAGTAGCTAGTTGATGTTGAAAAAATATTTGTACCCCACAGTTAGTGAAATCAACACAATAAAGTTTATTTCTGAAGAATACACAGGAAACCAGCTACCTGATGCTAACAAAATTAAAAACTTTATAAATAGAACAGTTGCAGATGCCACATCTTTCTTCACTTGTGTAGGCTAAGCACCTTTGCAATAGCAGGAGTGCAAGGAATACCCACATCTGTTCCTTTGTCACTGGGTAACCCCATTAGTTTGAGCGCGTGGAGTGATCACTGGGAGGAAAGCATTTCAAGAATTTTCGATCAGTCCGCTTTGCGATTGGTTTCGTCTACCACAAATGATTAAGTTCATCGTGATGATGATGATGATGTTAGGTTTTCTTGGCGCAAGGGCATCAAGGCCAAAGAGCGCCAGTACTATGGTGAGGATTATTCAAGTGAGAATATAAAGTACAGAATATATAATAAAAGGTATCTCAGATTTCTGTTGGTGTAGAGGGCCAAGAATTGGTGTAGAGGGCCAAGTAAAAACATTTGACACTATGACAGGCATTTTCTACGTGCACCCCTTGCCCCCGTCTTTGCGGTAGCAATGAGTGGCCCTACCGGGTCCTAGCGTGCGATGGTGGCTCGGCTCACGGGTGATACGACACATACCTTAAAAAATCTACGTCTGAGAGGTACTTAAAAACACGGTTAGTAGAGAAAAGTGGCTCGTCTGATAAAAACAGCAATGGGTGTTGAGGGATCATGCGTGTGTACAATTCTGGAAAATGAAGCTTTCTTTGCGGTTCAAGTAGTTTGCATTCTACCAGTACGTGAATGACTGATAGCGACCCTCCACACCTCAAGCAGCGTGGCTGTTCTGTTCCTTTCAATAGGTACGCATGTGTAGCATGGGTATGGCCTATGCGCAGTCTACAGAGAGTAACCTCTGTGATCCTGTCTCGTTTCTCACAGATCGATCTACCTAACTTGGGTTTTACCATGTGCAATTTGTTTGCTGTTTCCCCATTCCAATCTTCCTGCCATTGGTCTCGCAGCCTCTTACGTACGTACGCTTTAAGATCCTCGTACGGGACGCTTTGAATATCTAGATCACTCCGAAGAGCTGCAGTTACAGCATTCCTGTCTGCTTGCTCATTTCCGGCTATGCCGCAGTGACCTGGGACCCAACAGACAGTGATTTCAAGTTTTTGTTTGTGGGCTGAGCACAGTAGTTTTAGCAATTGATTAAAGACTGGATTTTTTTGTAACTTTCCTGACGCTAAAGCCTGCACAGCACTTTGAGAATCCGTGAATATCACTGACTTTGGGACATTGTTCTCAATAATATATTCTACAGCCAATACAAGGCCGCGTGTTTCAGCAGTGAATATAGATGTGGCTTCAGGCATAGTCTTTGACGTGGAAAAGTTGGGACCATGTGCAGCACATGATACTGCACCAGCTGACTTGGATGCATCTGTGTAGAACTCAGATGCTCTGTACTTGTTCTGCAAAAACAAAAAATGCTGCATAATTAATTCCTTTGGAGCGGTTCTTTTGTCAATCTTCATAAAAGAGAGATCATAAGAGATAGGGCAGAGATCCCATGGAGGGACAAAGTCAGCAAAGCTGGTTTTCTGAGCGTCAGTGAAGGATATTCCCAGGCCTGCGGCCAGTGCCCTCACCGACAGAAGGAATGGCTCAGCCATGGCAGGTCGCTTTTCAAAAAGCTTGATTGCCTGGTTACCTAGAGTGCTGTTCGGGTGTCCGGTCAAGGATGTCACTTTTAGAGCATAATTCAACCCAGTGTACTTCCGCTGTGTTTCAAGAGACCACTGATTGGCTTCCACATACAGGCTTAACACAGGGCTTGTTCGGAAAGCGCCTGTAGCCAGACGAAGGCCAAGATGGTAGACAGGGTCTAACATCTTTAGTGCTGTTCTCGCGGCAGATTGATAAACAAGACACCCGTAGTCGATGCGGGACCTCACAAGGCTATTGAATAAGGCCAATAGGCACTTTGTGTCAGTACCCCAAGACTGGTGTGAGAGGACTTTCAGGATCCTGACTGTATCCAAACATTTAACTTTAAGGCGTTTGAGGTGTGCAATGAATGAAAGTTTGTCATCAAGCACAACCCCAAGGAACTTGTGCTCCTTTTTTACTGCTATGGGTGTTTCATTGAGTTTAATAACAGGATCTGGGCGGATACCACGCTGCCTAGAGAAGACCACACACGTGCTTTTTTCTGGGTTAAAACAGAAGCCATTCTCATCTGCCCATTTTGTAAGTTTGTTTGCAGCTAGTTGGATTTGCCTCTCACAAATGGACATATTACATGATTTAAACGCAATGTGCACATCATCAACATATAGCGAGTAGGATATGGAGCGAGGCAGTGCAGTTCCTAAGGAATTCATTTTAACAATAAAAAGGGTGCAGCTGAGCACACCACCCTGCGGCACTCCATTTTCTTGGACGAACATCCTCGAGAGGACATTTCCAACCCTAACCTGAAAGGTGCGCTCCGAAAGGTAATCTTTCAAACTGTTCAGCATGTTTCCACAAACTCCAAGGCGGCGAAGATCGCAAAGAATACCGTAACGCCAGGCTGTGTCGTAAGCTTTCTGGAGGTCAAAGAAAACTGATAAACAATGCTGCTTATGAACAAATGCATCCCTGATGTAGGATTCAATAGCCACTAGGTGGTCTGCTGTCGATCTACCAGAGCGAAATCCCGCCTGGCGATTGTCTATAATACCATGGTACTCAAGAAAATAGATAAGGCGACGGTTAATCATTTTTTCGAAGACCTTGCATAAGCAACTGGTTAAAGCGACCGGTCTGAAACTAGTTGCAAGTGATGGATCTTTCCCCTCCTTTAGAATCGGCACCACAATAGCTTCTTTCCACACTTTTGGAAATTGCCCTGCACGCCAGATCTTG
Source organism: Haemaphysalis longicornis (assembly GCA_013339765.2). NCBI lineage: Eukaryota > Metazoa > Arthropoda > Arachnida > Ixodida > Ixodidae > Haemaphysalis > Haemaphysalis longicornis. The sequence goes on from CM023449.1 coordinate 19,507,426, forward strand.
TTAAACAACAGTAAGAGCGCTTCTAGCGTGTCGTCGTGCAGGTGCTTAATCATGGTGTATGTTATTCGGTCTCGACCTGGTGATGATTTACCACAAGTAGTGAGCGCCACTTTAAGCTCCTGCATAGTGAAGGGGCAATTATACCCTACCTCAGACTGCCGTTTGTCACGTACAATCTTCCGTTCCTCTGCATTCTTGTGTCTCAGGAAGTTATTTGAATAGTGAGCTGAGCTTGATACATACTCAAAATGCTTGCCTAGAGCATTCGCTTGGTCTTGTAAAGTGTCTCCACTTGTGCTGACCAAAGGGTACGTAAGAGTGTTACTTCCTCGGAGTGCTTTAATTCTCCTCCATACTTTCCGCGTGTCAGTATATGATGTGATTGATGACACAAAACGATTCCAGCTTTCTTTTTTCGCAATACGCCGAATCCGTCTGCCATTGGCCTTTGCCCGCTTGAAAAGTACCAAATTTTCAGTCGTTGGGCACCTACGCAAGACACCCCATGCCTTATTCTGTTCCTTACGGGCCTGCCTACAATCATCATTCCACCAAGGTTTCGGCTTAGCAACCCTACTAGAAGAAGTCTGGGGGATGGACCTCAGCGCAGCTTCAATTATATGGGTGGTCAGAGTCTCAGCAGCTTCATCAATACCAAGGTTGTCTATAAGTGTATAGTGACACTCAGAGAGCTCTTTGAATTTTTTCCAGTCTGCGGCCTCCTCCTTGAACTTTTGTGGGCATGGAGTGTTGTCTTGTTTGTTGTCTACAAGCTTGAGGCTCACTGGAAAGTGGTCACTTCCGTACAGGTTATTAATGACCTTCCACTGGAGTGCTGGAAACAGAACTGGAGAGGCTATGGCGAGATCTATGCAGGAGTACGTGGCATGTGTTGTGTTATAATATGTTGGGTCTTTCTTGTTAAGTATGCATGCTCCAGATGATAGCAGAAACTTTTCAACGAGGCGTCCTCTAGCATCCGTGCGTGCAGAACCCCAGAGTGGGTGGTGAGCATTACAATCCCCAACTAGCAGATACGGCTCTGGCAGCTGATCAACTAATGTTTCAAACTCCATACTGGAGAGCCCGTGGTCTGGAGGTATGTACAGTGAGCATACTGTTACCAGTCTATTAAAGATAATGGCTCGTATGGCTACAGCCTCTAAACTGGTCTGTAGCGGTAAGAACTGGCATGCCACTGATTTTTGCACGATAATCGCAACTCCTCCAGAGGGATGCATGCAGCCATCCCTGTCCTTCCTAAATACAGAGTAGTTCTTTAAGAAGTTAGTTTGGTTCGTCCTCAAGTGTGTCTCCTGGAGACACATAATACTTATTTGGTGTTGTGACAGCAATTCATAGATATCGTCCAAGTTTTTCAGGAGGCCTCTGCAGTTCCATTGGACTACATTATCAGTTACCATCAGCTTATGCTGAACAAGGATTAAGGAAGTGCCATGCTGTCACCCTCCCAGGCTCAAGACACCTTCCCAGGAGCCGTGACCCTAGGTGTCTTTTGCTTTGAACGGTCGAGCGACGTGCCGCGCCCTATCGGCGTACCACGCAACGGAGGGCTTGGCGTTGTGTCCATGGCTTCTTGCGAAGCCTCGTCAGCAGGGCTAGGCTGGCTGGTTGCGGCAGCCTGCCTCTCAGCAGGGACCGGCAGTGCAGTGCCAGCAAGGGGCCTAGCGTTGGCATCAAGGGGTGCTGGGGCAGCCCTTGACGCTTCTTTTGTGGCATGTGCAGTGGCCTTAGCCACCGGCACTGAGGGGGCTTGGGGTGTCCCTTGGGGCCTCACTGGGAGGGTTCCAAGGGGAACTCGAACCGAGTGTAGCGCCGCCCCCCGTCGCGCTACATCGGCAAAGCTAGTGTGTGTCAGGAACAGTCTCTGTCGTGCTTCCCTAAAGGTAATGTTTTCCTTATACTTCAGAGCAATTATTTCTTTTTCTTTCTTCCATTGCGGGCACAAGCGCGAGTACGCGGCGTGCTCTCCCATGCAGTTTACACAGTGGAGTGGAGCTTCACAGGTGTCAGACGAGTGGTCGGGGAGGCTACACTTTGGACATGCTGCCTTGCCTCGGCAGCTCAGTGAACCATGGCCAAATCTTTGGCATTTATAGCAGCGACGGGGGTTTGGAATATACAAACGCACAGGGATTTTAACGTAGCCTGCCTCGACAGACTCGGGCAGTACAGCTGGTCGAGAATGTGAGGATTACATGCTTGGTCGGAATTTCCTTCCCATCTCTACGTATCTTGATTCGTTGAACATTCACAACATTCTGGCCCTCGAACCCTTCCAGGAGTTCTTGCTCAGACAAGTTCAGAAAGTCTTCATCAGAGATAACACCTCTGGTAGTGTTCATGGATCGGTGGGGACTGATGCTCACAGGATTGTCGCCAACAGTGGTTATTTTCGTCAACTTGGCACACTGAGCTGCATCTTGTACTTCTAGGAGAAGGTCACCGCTTCCCAGCTTGCTTACTTTATAACCGCCGCCTAGCTCATTCGTTAGAACTTTGGCTACCAAGAATGGTGACAGACGTCTCATTGACAAGCCTTCTTTTTCACAGTGCATGACGTGAAACTTTAGGAAATTTTCTGACTTTTTAGGAGTGAAAAACTGCTGGACTGCTTCGTTGCGTCCCCGTTTTGGAGGACGATCATGGGATGCAGAAAATCTTGTTGCCATAACAAGTGAAATCAATTCAGCAGCTATGCTGGCCGCCCACCACCGAGCCCAACCTGGGAACGCGCTAGATGCGCGTTAGCCATACATAGCTGCTATAACCCTGTTTAAGTCCTCAAGGTTGATTCCTTACCCAGGGTTAACCCTCGCCGCCTGGAAATGTGTGGAAATGAGGAAAAGAAGAGATGACAGGATAGGGGTAGAAAAGAAGACAGGAAGGTGAAAGAGCTGAGAGGGAGGCAGGAAAAGGCGACTGGCTGGTTCCCCCCGGGCGGGTCAGACCGGGGGCACCGTCTGCGAGAAGCAGGGGCCAAAGTGGTGTGTTGCCTCTACCGGGGGGCCATGAAGGTCCAAAACAACCCCGGCTTTGGCTCAGCCACCAGGATTCCCTTTTCCCCGGACACGGCTCAGCCACGCACAGCCGGGGCGTGGGTGGGTCCAACCCACATGTGCTCGGGTCCGTGGTGTTGCAAGTCACCAAGTGCCTATGGCAGTAGGCACCCCTGCGGAGCTCGGGACCGTGGTGGCGCTACTCACCAAAACACCTTGAGTACACAAGGTGCCCCCTGCGGGGATATAAGTTCATCGTGCAGAAACTGCTGAATATATTCCATAATGTCACCCGGCGATGACAATATGAAAGTCTTGCATGGAATGGCCAAGAATGGAAAGCGATGAGGCTTCACAGGAGGATTGTCCACATAAAGCAGGATCCACTCGCGAGCACTCGCGATGTTCGCTTCCCCGCTGTCTTCGTCATCACCGGAGGAGCTGCTCAATTCACCGTCATCGTTGTCTTCACTTCCAGAGACAAGATAAACATCTGTATCCGAATCAGCATCACTTGAAGAAGATGACGAAAATGAAAAGCTTCTTTTTCTAGTTGACGGGCCAGCTATGCATGGGTCGGCGCCACCGCACGCCATCTTTTCATAAAAAAAGCGCGCCTTGCCGCAGGAGAAAACTAATTCGTCGAGTAAATGCTGCCATCTAGTGGATGGCACGCAAACTAAGCCGCAGACGAGCGCTTCTCGTCCTGAACAGTATAGGGCAGTACCTATTCCGCTAAGACGAGCTCTGCTCGTCCAAAGCAGTTTGGTGACAGTTTGGGCAGGACGAGCTCTGCTCGTCCAAAGCACTTAAGGGGTTAATTTCTCCCCTAGCACATATATTTTAACATCTGCTTTTTTTGCACAACACGCCAGCTCTGAAAGAGTAAAAAAAAAGACAGAAAAGGCAGCATATGGGTGAGAAGACTATTCAAGAGCAAATTGTTTAGCATTATGACACGCATCACCATGAAATTCAGACACCAAATGCGGGCATTGAATAATGGTGTAGGCCACGTAAGTTGCAAGTGCAAGTTGTTTGACATTATGACACCGATCAACATACATTTCTTTGTGGGGTCCCCCAGCGCGCTCATGGCTGAGAACCACTGGTGTAAGACTTCCAATAACTCGCAGCGTACTAGCACACAAACACACTGCTCATAAGGACTTAGCAAAGACAACTCGTGACTAGTTGTCAGAAAACGTCGGCATACCGAAATCTCTTGCGCTGTTTACGTTACCTCTCCGCGCTGATTCTAGTAAACCGCTCCCAAAAGGTGGCCACACCTTGCAGCAGCATGATGCACCATCTTGTTAACTAGTTACATGCTCTTACCTAATGAATCAATTTGGTCCGAATAGGCGCGAAACGCGCAAGCCGTTCTCCCATGACAACTATGTGAGATGAGGTGCCTTGGAGGACAACACACCACCAAATCAACTGCTAGTTTCGTTTTCGTTTTCAGTCAATGTTGCCTGGTTGCATTGGCTTTCAGTATGCACATGTAAATTTGCATTCATTTTTACTCAAAACAAAATGGTTAACAAACAAGAAATGGAAATAAACCTGAAATAGACAGTGCAATCAGTTGAGCAGATATGTGACGGCTTTTTCGTGTTACTAAAGTAAGCCCCATTTCCAGGTGGAAAAGTAAAGGAGGATTTTCGAATCCTCTCATTCAGCAGCGTTCGGTTCATGGCAAAACCCTTCTGACTTTTAATTATATGCTTGGGTTGTTACCCAACCCACACAACCCCATGCTGATAATTGACGGAAGAGCAGCTGTTCCAATCATCAAGGAACACGCACTCGAAACAGCAGTGCTTTTCTCGAGTGTTTATAATTGGTGGAAGAGCCAGCATTGTTCATGCGTTGCTTTTTGGCTCTTTGTTTGATTGGCTTGGCTTGACAGCCAGCAATGTTTTGTTCCATAAATCGTCATGTGTTTTCCGGCAGCATTCAACAGTGCTGCTGTTCTTTACACCAAAGAACAGCTGCTTCCCAGCAGACTGTCTCTCGGATGTTTTGGAATAGGCAGTGTGGAGATGGTGGCTGCATCGAAACAAAATCTTTAGCTGTGATGGCAAGCTAAAAGGTTAGGCTTCGTCACCTTTTCTCATGGCAGCCGTGAGAACTACCTCCAGGAAATTCTCACAGCAGTTCCCATAAAAGCTGGCTGGCCTAAAATTTCCTGAATAATATTACGTTATTACGTCCCAATGTAACCTAACCTAGCATAACCTCACTGAACCTAACGTAGCTTAACCCAACGCATCATAACCTACCCAAATCCAGCCCAACTGCAACAAACCTATTCCAACCCAACCCAACGGCACAGAACTCAACCTATATTACACGTAAGTCAACCCATTCGAGAAGTCCTGTGCGTCGATCTCTTGATATAGTAAGAAACCAGAGTAAAAAAAAAACCTTAACAAAATCACGATGACAAAAAAATCCTGAAAGCTAAAAAAAAAAATCGCAATGTCGGACTTGAACCTGAGCCTTCTCGTTCAAAACAAAGTACTATACCACAGCGCTACAGGGGCAGCTGCAAACACGACTTTTTAGGGAATATTTACCCCATAGAATCTCCGGGTAGCATTCTTAGCCAATGAGAGGTGACTGCCGTGAGAAATTTCTGGTGGTATTTCTCACAGCAGCTGCAAACACGACTTTTTAGGGAATATTTATCCCATAGAATCTCCGGGCAGCATTCTTAGCCAATGAGAGGTGACTGCCATGAGAAATTTCTGGTGGTATTTCTCACAGTTGCTGTGATAATAGACACTACCAAAAGGTTATAGAAACCGCAGGTGGGATGCTTTGTGGAGCTAGGGGTGCACGTCACTGAAATATGGGTGTGGTCCTTGCCAGGGATGTGTGACATGGTCACGCATCATGCCTTCGCTTTGGACCCGGCATCGCTCGCTTCAGAAGCTGATACACCTGTCCAGGGCAAAGATTGCAAAGCCAGTAGGTCTTGGGCATCAAAGTTTGTGAAGAACGCTGTTTTCTCTCTGCCCGGTGGACCAGCGTGTGGAAGAAGCTGCCCGTTGCAATAGAGCAGAAAGTCTGTGCCCCTTCCTAGGCACTTTCTCAAGCTTCTGAGGACACCTCATGGCTAAGGTGAAAGCAAAGCTGCGGAAAACGCATACACAAGTGGTCGGTATTTCCAGGCAATTAGACGAAGCAGCTGAAAACCTCTCAACAGTGGCATGAACATGTTTGCTAAGAACCTGCTCCATATAGACATCCCAGCTGAGATTCAGAAACAAATCCTGGGCCATCTCCACTAACGTGAAACCCGGGGCGGGGCAAAGCATGCAGTGCATAAATGTATTCTTGGCGCATTGGTGTTTTTGCCAACGGAGATGAAACCGTTGGGGGGTACAGGTATAAAGCTTTGCTGTAAAAATCTGTCTTTGAAGCACGAAGCACTCCAGCGCAAGGCGTAAACGAGTGTCCCGGTGTTTTTAGAACACGTTGCGTTCTAGCATTAGGTGTAAATGAGTTTCCCAGTGTTTTAGTACCGTGACTACATGAGGCGACAATTACGACGACAACAACAGGAAACGCCTAAGGGGCTTTGCCCCTAAAAAAAGAGGTGGAATTGGGCCAGCCATGTGATGTGGAGGAGAGGACAAGCAACAGGTGGACCAGCAAAGTAACACAACGGCTATCACAGAATTGACTGAATAGTAAAGAACGGCAGAAAACTCATTGGAGGGATGGGACTCAAAAACTCGGCAGATGGTGAGATTCAAGTGATGCAGGATGGGGGCTGTTGTAAGTCTATGGGAGAGGCCTGCATCCTGCAGTGAACAGCAACAGGCTGATGATGAAGATGTCGATGATTAATTGTTAATGTAGTGGCAAGCATACCCGGGCTAAATGTTAACTGTGTATCTCATCCCTCAAGCAGGATGCAAGGTGTGGAAGCTGCGGCAGCGGACATTTAGTGCAGGAGGCATTTTCTCTGGTTCTCAGCCCGGGAAGTGGTCCTTATTTTTGACAGGAACACTCTCGCCCTAACTTGTTTGTTACCTTGGGAAGTTGACTGATTTTTAGCGGTCTAAGAAAAAATGTTTTTCTTCTAAGCACATTGGTTGCACACTAATCGCAGCAACTTAAAATGCAGATGATTTAGCGCCCTTTTCAACATACCAGTTTTTAAAATGCTTTCATACATCATAGTTGTGAAAAAATATCAAAATCAAATTTTTTGTCAAGTTGTTGTCGAAAATGATAAAAAAAGAGTGGTGAATAACAAACAACAGATGGTAGAAAATTTTCGAATATACACTTTGTAGGGAAACATTTCAAAAACAAGTCCTAGAAAAAATGTTGACTTGAGCGGTATTGTTAGCACGTGTGGCACCCGCGCTATGCAGTGAAGCCCAACCTTCATTTCAAAATGTGCATTTTCAGGTGGTTCCCTGGACGAAGTCTGGCGGCTTGACATTATCAGAGGCATCAATTTGTGCCCCCCTGCGTAAAAACACCTTGTTAATGACTAACTCTGCATTTAAGGCGAGCACAGTATTTGGGACAAGCACGTGATGCGCAAAAAGCTGTATGGAGTTGAAATCGAAACTTTGTGGTTGATGATTATTGACGTTCACTGCCAGTTATCTCTCAAAACATAAACCTGCGGCGTATTAGCATCTTCTGCCTCGCTATTGTAGCCCTGCTTGCAGGAGTAAGGTGCGATGCGCCACAATCGTGCCCTGCAAGCTTTCACTGAGTAGCTGTTGCGTGATAAAATAGTTCAGCACTACGAGCCTCCTCTATTGCAGCATTACCTAACATTTTCGAAAAGACACATCACCACATCTGTTGGAGACTACATCTGAATAGACAGTCCTACTAAGGAGCAACACTACACCTCTGCAGATACCTTTGTATGGGAACGAAACTGGCCGGCGAACAGCTGGCGGTGTGAAGGCCGGTTTGAAGTGCTCGCCTCGTCGGAACTGAACTTTGGCGACTGGGTGTTATCTTTTGACTTGCAGAAATCGGGTTAGGGTGGGATGAAAACATGAGTGGCACGCTTTGCTCGAGGATCAGTAGCGGACGCTGAAGGTGCCATGGCAGATAGGCTTGAAGTGGGGTAACTGCGTAGTGGCGCCAAATATGAATTTTCTGGTGCAGAAACGAAACCGAAACTGTTGTAAACTGTTTGCAAATGGTCCTGTGGTAAAGAGAACCACATCATGACCTAGAACACCGTGCACAAAGGCAGTAAAACTGCCTAAAATCATAAAATTGCTTTGCCGACAGTCACTGCCCGATATTTTCAGCCAATTTCAGGGATGTTTACTGTCAGAGTGCAAACCCGACGATTGAAAATCATCTCCTGATTCACCATTCGCGCCCTGATAACAAAAACCAAATGCTGATGCAGAGTTATCACGAGCCCTCTTCTCTGGTAGCCGTGACGCACAATGCCAGCACCCCTCCCCACCAAGGTGATTCAAACACACGGCAAAGATCACGTTTTTGTTGCAAAAATGAAAACAGAACTGATTTCGAAAGGGCGTTTTCTGAGCTAGCCCCAAATAGCTTTACTTGTTGCAGAAACGCCTGGAACACTAGGAAAAGGGGCTCCCCAGGTAGCGTTCAAATTGAGCGATTTTTAATAGGCAAGGTAATGAAAGAGCAAAGGCCTGTGTTTGTGTGTAAGGAGGGATGACGAGGCTACTATTGACACTGAGTTACTGTATATATTGTTACGAGGGAAACGGAAGAAACGAAACTTGCAGAGAAGACGACGAAAAACGAACTGACCGGCCGCGAGTGGTAAAGAGGAGGAAGACGTTGGTGCTGCGCGCTACTCGCTCTGTGCTCACCGCTCCCCGCCTGCGGATTCCCTGCGCACTGGCCGATAAAGCCCATCTCATTCCCTACGACCGTGTCAATTGGTGGAGGTGCGGGGTATCGACACCCCCTGGAAACAACCGACGACTCTTGACGGAGCAGGCGGATTGCTGGGCTACCCTCCAGACAGACCGGCATGCCGAACACCCGAGCTACTGACGCCGCTGCACCATCAAGGGTGAGCATCTGGCCCTACCCGAGGGAACCGCGCAAGTTTTTGGGGGCTCCTGATGAGGACGTGGAAGATTGGCTGAAACATTATGAAAGGGTCAGCAAGTACAACCACTGGGACCCGGCGTCACAGCTCGCCAACGTGCCCTTCTCTCTCGATAAAACCGCCCTTGTTTGGTTCGAAAACAACGAGGAAAAGTTGACTACGTGGGATAACTTTGTTACCGAGATTAAGAAGTCTTTCGGCGATTCAGGCGCTAAAAAGAAAAAGGCTGAGCAAACTCTCGCGCGACGAGCCCAGGTTCCTGGAGAAACCTGCACAACGTACATCGAAGAAGTGCTCCAGCTGTGCCGCTTGCTTAATCGTAGCATGTCTGATGAGGACCAGGTGGGGCACCTGCTCAAAGGAATTGCTGAGGACGCGTACAACTTTTTAATAATGAAGGAAGACCTTGTGACTGCACAGGACGTGATTCGCCACTGCAGGGCGTTTGAGGCACTGAAGATGCGGCGAATTGCTCCCAAGTTCGGTCGTCTAGCAAACGTCACCACCGTAGCGAGCGTGGACTTCAATTCGAACCCTTCCGAAGATATCGCGTCACTGGTTCGCAGAATTATCAGAGAAGAGCTCGGCCAGCAAAGCGTCTGCCGCGACTCGCCCTGCCATCATTGTCCCGCTCCAGTCCGCCCCGTCTACCATCAGTGTGCATTGCAAGAGTCACCAGAAGAGCCTCCGATGCCCTGGTGTGAGGACAGTCGAGGTTTCGGTCAACCACTTTTCGGAATGAACGCTCTGGAGCCCGGGCTAATCGGTCCCCGTTTCGGAGGTTTGCATCGTCCAATAGTGACCCTCCGCGCCGACCTCCTGATGATCACAGGCGACCCTACCAAGGATATGTTGCGCCCCGACCGCCTCCTGTTTGTTATAACTGCGACCTCCCCGGTCATATATCCCGATTTTGTCCCTATCGCCTACGGCAGCCTCAAGGAAACTTCGCGAGACCACCTACGGCAATGCGCAACAACCCGCCTTACGACACGACTATACCGACTTCCACTTTCTACCGGTCCAGCCAGTCAAGCAACATGCGTCATGACTCGCCCAGCGTCCGAACGCAGCTTCTCTCCTCCACGTACGCACCAAGCCCGATCACCCTCGCCGCGGGGTAGGCGAGGATCGCCGACGCTGGGAAACTAGCTTCTGCGACCCACGGGGGTGAGGTCGTGAGACGGTCGCTTTCACCAATTCCCCCACCTGTGATAATGTCAAAAAACAAAGTGATCGTTAGTGTGAATGGTGTAGAAACGTTAGCTTTAGTGGACACTGGTGCCGCAGTTTCGGTTATGAGTCTTTCTTTCAAGAATCGTCTTGGACACAAAGTTATGTTTGCGTGTGATCGCAATGTTCATTTCCGCGGTGTCGGGGGCGAGCATCTGCGCGCTATCGGCGTTTGTTCCGCGACAGTTACGCTTGGTGAAGAGGCATTCCGAACGGAGTTTATTGTGCTGGCGCAAGCTACCCATGATGTTATTTTGGGTATAGATTTCCTACGCGACAGCGGAGCTACGCTCGACTGTGGTACTGGCGAGATTTCTTTCCGGAGTGAAATTCTACCCACACCAATTGACGATCCCGGCGAGACCAGCGCAGGTGTGCTTTCAGTTGCTGAAGACACCCTGTTACCAGCTATGGCAGCTTCGTTTATTCCGGTGAATTCTGCTCGTTTTCGTTCGAAAAGCTGCACTATTTTAATTGAAGGCGATGCGAACAACATGGTCAAGAAAAAATATTTGGTGCCCCGAACTCTGGTCGAGGCCACAGACGGACGTAGTCATGTGTGGACGGTAAATGCATCCAGTGAGCCAGTAGTCCTTCCCTGTGGATTCAAGATAGCCAGCTTCGACGGACAAGTCAACGTCGCCATTCAAGCGGTGAATCACAACCCCGACCATACCACGACAGAAAAACCTGACTATAACCGCCGCCTTTAAGCGCATGATCAACAAGTCCCTTTCGTCCGTCGAACAGTGCGAACTACTGAAAACGCTCGCTCCTTATGCCTCGACTTTCGACTTTGCCCAGGGCGATCATTCCTTTTCCGTTCCTGCCTCCCGGCTACAGCATCGAATCAACACCGGCGATGCGACCCCTATACGCCAGAAGCCATATCGAGTGTCGCCTTCCGAACGAAAAATAATCAATGACCAGGCGCAAGAGATGCTAAGCAAAGGGGTGATCCGCGAGTCCTCAAGCCCTTGGGCCGCACCCGTGATCTTGGTCAAGAAAAAAGATAACTCATGGCGATTTTGTGTCGACTATCGTCGTCTCAATGCTGTCACCAAAAAGGACGTATATCCCCTACCGCGCATCGATGACGCTATCGACTGCCTTCATTCCGCTTCATATTTCTCCTCTCTCGATCTCAGGTCAGGATATTGGCAAATTCCGGTGCACCCATCCGACAAGGAAAAAAACAGCCTTCGTGACACCAGACGGCCTATTCGAATTCAACGTCATGCCTTTTGGGCTTTGCAATGCGCCTGCGACGTTTGAAAGGTTTATGGACACCATTTTGCGCGGCCTTAAATGGGAGATATGTATGTGCTATTTGGACGACATCATAATCTATGGCACGACGTTTAGCGAGCATAACCAACGCCTTGGAATTGTTCTCGACAGGATTCAAAAAGCAGGGTTGGTTTTGAATTCAAAGAAGTGTCATTTCGCAGAATGTCAAGCAATCGTGCTCGGGTTTCTCGTCGACAAGGACGGTATTCGGCCCGACCCGCAAAAGATCTCAGCAGTTCGAGGCTTCGTCACACCACGTTCGTTAAAAGACCTCAGAAGTTTTTTGGGCCTTTGTTCCTATTTTCGACGTTTTATTAAGGATTTCGCCCAACTTTCTCACCCCCTGAATTGCCTGCTACAGAAAGACACCCCTTTTGTGTGGACGCCAGAATGTGAAGCCGCCTTCAGCAACTAAAGTTTTTACTTACTTCGAGCCCAGTTCTTCGCCACTTCAACCCAGCTGCTCCTACCGAACTTCACACCGACGCCAGTGGAGTCGGCGTTGGTGCTGTACTCGTCCAGCTCAATAGCGGCGCGCAGCACGTCATCGCTTATGCCAGCCGAACGTTAACGAAAGCCGAACGTAACTACACCGTTACTGAACTTGAGTGTCTCGCTGTGATCTTCGCCTGTTCAAAAGTTTCGTCCATACCTGTATGGGCGTCACTTCTCCATCATCACGGACCACCACTCACTATGCTGGCTCGTTGGCCTGCGGGACCCATCTGGTCGGCTCGCTCGCTGGACATTGCGCTTACAAGAGTACGTTTTCTCTGTGTTGTACAAGAGCGGACGCCGACACACTGACGCAGACTGCTTGTCACGCCTTCCTGTCCCGGCGCCTCCGTGTGACGACGATCACTTTGATGACTGTCTGGCATCTCTGTCGACTGCAATTCCCACCGCCTCCAACTTGAAGGAAGAACAACTGAAGGATAGTTCTTTAAAAACCATGTTTGATGCAGCGCAGCGAGCGCAGCCATCGTGCCCGTTTGTCGTGTGCGACGGCTTGTTGTTCAAGAGGAACTATTCGGTGGATGGCGCCCGCTTCCTTTTGGTTGTTCCAGCTAGCCTTCGCGCCGCCATTTTGCATGCTACGCACGACGACCCCACAGCGGGTCACCTTGGCTTTGTGCGCACGCTACAATCGGCTCAAACAGAATTTTTACTGGCCAGGAATGCGGCGACTTGCGAAGCAATACGTTGCCGGCTGCCTGCAATGCCAGCGTCATAAACGCCCTCGGAGCCCTTCGCCGGGACCTCTGCATCCCGTGACTCCACCTACGTCACCATTTGAACAAGTCGGAATAGATCTTCTTGGACCTCTACCGAAGTCTTCGACAGGCCACCGGTGGATTATCGTGTGCGTCGATTACTTGACACGATACGTCGAGACGGCCTCTCTCGTTGCAGCTACAGCTGAGGACGTCTCAGCCTTCCTTCTGCATTCTGTTATCCTTCGTCATGGCGCTCCGCGCGTTATCATCAGTGACCGCGGGCGACAGTTTACGGCAGACGTTTTAGAAGAACTATTGAGACTTTGTGGCTCTGTCTCTCGCCATAGCACCGCATACCATCCGCAAACTAATGGTCTGACGGAGCGCACAAACCGCACGCTGACCAATATGCTATCAATGTATGTTGCGTCCGACCAGAAGAATTGGGACACTGTGCTGCCATTCGTTACGTACGCCTACAATACCGCCAAACACGAAATTACTGGCTATGCTCCATTTTTCCTACTCTATGTCCGTGCTCCACGTACATTTCTCGACAGTATCTTGCCCTTCTCACCCCATCACCACCTTTCACTTGCCCAAACTTTGTGCCGTGCTGAAGAGGCGCGCCGGCTCTCCCGTATTCGTACTCTGAGCTCGCAAGCTCGTACCAAGGCTCGCTACGATGACCGACATCCTCCCGTCGCTTTCACTCCGGGCGAACAAGTTTGGTTATGGACTCTGGTGCGCAAGAAAGGACTGCACCAAAAATTCCTCTCCACTTACTCCGGACCGTTCGTAATGCTCTCCCGCTTCAACGATGTCAACTATGTCGTCGCCAAAGTCACGTCTAATGGTCGCCGCTCGAACAGGACACAGGCCGTGCATGTAGCTCTCCTGAAACGCTGTCACTCTCGCACCCCTTAACTCGCTCGGCGAGCTTCGTCTGCCCCGGGGGAAAATGTTACGAGGGAAACGGAAGAAACGAAACTTGCAGAGAAGACGACGAAAAACGAACTGACCAGCCGCGAGTGGTAAAGAGGAGGAAGACGTTGGTGCTGCGCGCTACTCGCTCTGTGCTCACCGCTCCCCGCCTGCGGATTCCCTGCGCACTGGCCGCCCCATCTTTAATAAAGCCCATCTCATTCCCTACGACCGTGTCAATACTGCACTTTGCAGTGGAGGGACAAAGTTTCTGATTTGCTTGGCTGCTCAGCAAGGAGACTGGTGAGTTTTATATTCCTAGTCATGCCTGAGCTTCGGATATGGCAAGGTTGGCTGCACGGATGAAGGGAGGGGCAATGTATACACTCTGGCAGCCACCAGGATTGTTGTCGAAGCAATGGTAGGACTCACCTGTGCACGCAAGCCGCACTGGGTATCGGGACAGCAGTATAGTCCAAGACATCGGTGGGCATTTGGACATGTGACACCACGACCTTCAGCAGGAACAGGCACAGCTTTCCAAAGTACACCTCACGACGACTGCGATAGTAGCAACAACAGAATGGGTAACTTTACACACATTTTTTTATGTACTTCCCAGATAGCAGGAAATGAACTGTTTCTTCGCCCAAACTACCAACAAGGTACACCACTTAAATGTTCGACATTGCTAACGCTGCCCTTTTCAGAAAGTCCTGGAAATAGTACTGCAAGCGCAATACAGAACAGCAGGAACTGAACTCTTTTGTTGTTTCGTCTAAACTAACAACAAGCTACACCACTGGAGACTTGCTAAACCTTCAGAACGGCCGTGCTCATGCGTAAATGAAAGTTGCGGCGGCACTGCGTTTCTATAAACAGTAAACTAACAATGGGACGAACAGGTTCACCGTCTGCGCATGGCCGACTACGCTTTTTAAGCACTTCACTGATAACGATGCCAAATGGTGTCGGGTTGGATTGTCAGGTATACCTCCGGCGCATTGTGGCCATACTGGAAAAAGGATTAAGCCGAATACGGGTGCGTTTTCGAAAGATTTTTGTTTCGGTCGTACAATCGTACAAAACCATGAAAATTCGGGAGTCTCCCGGATAATTCGGGAAACCTGGCAGGTATGCGAACCCGAACCATTATTTTTTGAGCCTGCTGAACCCGAACCAGAACTGAACTGAAAAAAGAAATAACGGTTTCCGGTTCTCGACAAAACGGTTCGACCATCCTGTTATTGATAACGGGTGGTAAGTGTCATTAGGGGCTTCTTTCTTTCACGCACCATTAACTTCGCAATCTCTCGCTCACTTCTACATTTTGAATGAATCAAAATGCTCCGAACACGCTCATCACGGTCACAAAATGGTGACAATTTGATTACTTGATTGATTGTGAGGTTTGTTAATGCGCCGACGCAACGCAGGCGATAAGGCGCGCCGCAGTGGAGGGCTCCGGATTAATTTTGACCACCTGGGGATCTTTAGCGCGCGCCGAAGAAAAGCGGCCGCCACGGCCGGGAATCGAACCCGCTTCTTTTCGACTCAGCAGCACGACGTCTTAGCCACTGAGCCACCGCGGCGGGTGAGGTAAGCGAAGATACGTGTCTATTCGAAATTCTAGACTGTGTTCTTTCGAATTGACAGGTGTGCCCAGCGTTGGGCACTCTACGTTTGGTTTCACTGATTTCCGCTAGCATCTTTGGTAGTCTCTTGTACAGGTAAAGATGCTCTTCACAGGCAAATAAAACGCCATGTTGTGTGCACGGGCATGTGTTTGCTCGCTTTACGTGGAAGTTTTCTTTGTTGATTGTTTTGCAATGGGGATGCAGGCAGCATTTGCTCTTGATTGTTGCAGTAAGCCCGGCCTATATTTTCAAATTTGACAGTAGTGTTGCAGCTCATTTTAAAAAACCACTAGTTCGAGTGAAGAAAAAAAATACTTCAGTTTTGATGAATTTAAAGTATACAAAACTGATTTTTCGCACCTTGCTAATAATTCAGTTCTGAAACAGTTCACGAACCGGTTCAACACTCCGAACCAGTTTGCGAACCGGTTCGTGGATAGAATTAGTCGAACCGGAACTGAACCAGAACAGAATAAATTTACCTGAACCCAAATCGTAACCGAACCCGTATTTTTTTCGGTTCGACACACTGCTTATGACGTAGTGAGCGGTGTGAAGAAAAGTGACCTCATTGCACAGCCACTATGCGATCACGGGGATATGTGTAAGCTGGTCATTACCACCAGGTAGTAGCACCATCACATTGCTGCGGTGCCACAATATCTTGGAAACATTAGTAAAGCTGCACTGTTTTTTTGCACTGTTTCTTCAAATAATGACCTGCCAATTTTTTCCCAAAACATCTGCTGGGGATTTGCTAAAGCTTAGCCATGAGATGTGGTATTACTCCTAGCAATTGCCGATGTTACGACATCCCAACTGCTGTGGCAACCCACGCTGAATAGCAAACGTTGCCTATGTCCCTCGAGAGTGGCTGCAGATGTTTCAGATGCGCATTCTTCCTATCTGGTGGGAAGCTTTGAGTGGCACCTCGGCCAAAGAAAAAATGTGCAAGCCACTCACATTCGGAATGATGGGATGTACAGCACTCGTGGTTGGAAGGCTGTTCCAGCAGACGATGAACCAGTGGCCACCGAGCTGACACAGATCTAAGAAAAGTTACTGCGATTACCATGATGGGTAGGCAACCGTACTAGCTGTTCCGTCCAATAAGACACTCCTACAGATATGGGACAAGACGTGAACTCTAGCCCCATGACTGATTCTTTGTTTCGTCTTTGTTCTTCTAGTGCTGCAATCCTCCTGCAGTCTCTATGCCCTCAGCAAGATGTTGCCTCACATGTAGCAAAAGAAAAAAAATGTTTGCTTTTGTGCGTTTTTAATGGGCACATAATCAAACACTGCTGCAGTGTACTGATCCCAAAAATTTGAAGCAGCACATCTCAGCTTAGAAAACTTTCATATCAGAGACAGGTATGCACGGTCTTAATGTGCTTAGGAAGCACGTAACGTCCTAGCTCTGAGACATGGTTAGGTGGATCCAAAGGCTCAGCAACGCCCATTCGGCCCTTGTACCAGGGGTGCCATCAAGTTTTTCACACTAGTTGTGCCAGCAACTGAGTGATAAGGTTTCCAAGCGCTCCTCGATCTCTTTGGCTTGCACTGCGATTCTTAATTAGCGCTACTTGTTGCACAACACTAAGGTGTCATAGTTGGTACTGATACATGTTTGACTGCACTGAGTGGGTAGAAAGGATGGAAAAGGATGCAGAGGCCGTACACAAGACAAGCATAAACTATGAACTGCCATATTCACAAAATACAAAGAGCCATACACACACGCAGTGGAGAAGGTTGAAAGGGCAACAATTATATACAATACACTCATACATGCGATTATAAATGCTTTCCACTACCCATATATAGCTGCTTGTATTTTATGAATAAACCTGTTGATAGTTTACACTCATCTTCCGTACGCTTTGCGTGTCCTGCTCCATGCTTTTCAACCACTCAGCACAGCCAAATATGAAGTAGCTGTTGGGCTTCTGCTTTTGTGTCTTTTAACACTACCCCAGGTGGCTTTCCAAGTGTGGCCCAGGGCTGTGCTTACATCAGAATATCTGTTGTCTATGTGGACTTTGATAGCGCTTTGAGACGAAGGCGTAGGGCAGGAAAAGATGGTGATCAGGTGGGATGGGCTTCGGGCAGCATTCTTGTTTCCGCTGCACTGAGCTCTCCTTTCAAAGCAGGAATCACCTCGCCCAACAATATATAACATGACCGTGTTTTTAGAGGCGAAGCACCCTAGGGGCTCGGGCTGTCGGCGTCTCCTCTCGTTGCACGTATTCACGGGACTAAAACACCGGGACACTCATTCTCCAACGCCTAGAACTAGAACATTTCATATCCGTGAGAAAAACGGATGCTAAAAGAACACACCGGTACACTCGTTTTCCAATACCTCACACTAGAATGTTTCATTTCCATGGGCAAAAACGTGTACTAAAAGAAAATACCAGGACACTCATTTTCCAATGCTAGAACGTTTCATTTCCGTGGAGAAAAACAGGTACTAAAAGAACGCGCCGGGACACTCGTTTTCCAACGACTCGTGCTAGAACGTTTCATCTCCATGGGCAAAAACGAGTACTAAAGGAACGCTTCGTGCTTCAGAGACACGAGACTTACAGCAAAGCTGTATACCTCTACCCCTCAATGGTTTCATCTCCATGAGCAAAAAAAAAAAACACCAAGGCACCAAGGCCTAAGGCGCAGGGCGCTCAGCATTGAAACCGCATTGTGGATGATAAGGCGCCTGTGAGCAATGGGACCATCCCACCATGTGTTCCTCGTAAAGATTAGGTTTGTAGATTATCTTTGAAGGCTAGGCAGAATCTAGGGAGACCAGCCGGGCGCAAGCGACAAGCTCCGCTTCTCCGACACCCAATCAGCGCATGCCGTGTGGTAAAAGATAGACTTACAATCTTTGAATAGACTTATACATTGCATGCTTCGCCTCTCCCAGGGTTTCACGTTAGAGGAGATGGCCCAGTTTTTTTTTTTTTTTCGTTCCAGTTTGCTTTCACTTCATTCACACACCTTAATTCCTGGCAGCATCGCTCCTTTTCTCACTAAGTTCGAAATAAGCACTCACCTGTTAGCCTAATTGGTCTTGGCTCCTTTCTGCAGTCATTAGTTTCGTTTCCATGGAAAAGATGGTGGAGTCACCGCTGAATGATTTTTTGGTGTCTGTCGACTGACAGTGTTCATTTTTGGAGAGTGAGACGTCTCGGTCCAACTTTGATGCCTCCTTTTCTGCAGAACAATGTACTTGCATTAAAAACCAAGAAATACTCCGTGGCCTTTTTTGTTATATAGGGAAGGTCTCAAGCCAGACAGGGTGAACTAAAGCCTCTTGCCGCAAAAGTGGTGAGTCTATGTTGCGGTCAGTGGTACTGGAATGAATTCCTGGTGTTGATGATGATGATGATGATTTTGGGTTTAATGGCGCAAGGCCGACAAAGGCAAAGAGCGCCATGACAATGATGAAAGAGTTTAAAAAGATTTGTAAAGGAGGCACTATTTTAAAAAATTTACTCAGGGGGTTGGTGTATAGGGCCATAATTAAAGCATAGTGAGTATACTAAGATAAATGGTGTATAGGGTCATATTAAAACAGTGAGTGCAAGCACCTAAGGTGTAAAGTCTCAGGTTCCACCACTTTTTTAAAAACACATAATGAACACAGGTGAGGTTATGGTCTATATGATATGTATTTTAAAAAGTCTACATCTGCTAGGTAACTAAAAATTTTTTTTTGTATGGGAACATTGGATGGTCTGATAAAAATAGTGAAGGGTGAAAGGGGGATGTTATATGTGTAAGCTTCATTAAAATGACGTTTCCTTTCAATGATGCACATGTCACACTCAATAAGCATATGAAGGACAGAAAGCTGACCCCCACATCGATGGCACTGTGGCTTGTTTGCGTCTGTTAAAAGGTATGAGTGTGTGATGTGTGTGTGGCCAATTCTTAATCTGCATAATGCTACCTCTACAAATCTGTCATGTTTTTCAGCAGGGGGCTTTTCTATTTTGGGTTAACGATATGTAGTTTATTCTCTACTTCTCTGTCCCATTGTTGCTGCCAGTGGTCCCGCAGCTTCCTTTTACAAAAGGTTTCAGATCTTGATATGGGACCTCGTTTACGTCTATGCTGCTTCGAAGGGCGGCAGCTGCAGCACTACGGTCAGCAGCTTCATTTCCAGCAATGCCGCAGTGGCCAGGAACCCAGCAGACTGTGACAACGAGTTTCAGGCCATAAGCCGAGTAGAGAGCTCTTAAAACACAATTAAAAGTGGGGTTTCTACTGACCTTCCGAGATGAAAGATTTGAGACGACACTCAGAGAGTCCGTGTATATAACTGAGTTCTTAATTTTGATTTGAAGAATGTGGTTTAAAGCCAGTAGTATACCGTACGCCTCTGCAGTGAATATACTTGTGTTCGTGTTCATTGTTTTGGACACATTAAGTAGGGGGCCATTTGCAGCACAGGATACGGCTGTGGTAGTTTTTGAGGCATCTGTGTAAAATTCAGCTGCCTTGTATTTGTCTTGGAGGAACAGAAAATGCTGAGTGATGACGAAGTTTGGTACATTTTTCTTTTGTATTTCTCTAAAGGACATGTCACAATGAATTGGGAAAGTGTCCCACGGAGCGACCAAATCATAAACTGAGGTACAGTAGACATCAGTGAGAGGAACTTGGAACTCGCTGACGAGGTGTGAAACTGCCAGCGGGAAAGGTGGAGCTATGGATGGTCGGTTTACAAAGAGATGATAATTTGTTTATTTTTCATTATGGTATTCAGAGGGTGTTCCTTCAAAGAAGTCATCTTTGCGGCATACATCAGAGCAGGTAGGCGCGCTGGTACCCTAGAGACCACTGGTTTGATTCGACATGAAGGGATGGAATAGGACTTGTTCGATATGCCCCTGTGGCCAAGCGAAGCCCCAAGTTGAAACGGGTCCAACATTTTGAGTGCTGTTTTGGTTGCAGACTGGTATACAATGCAGGCGTAGTCTATTCTTGACCTAACAACACTATTAAGAAGTGCTAGCAGACATTTTGTATCCGTACCCCAGGACTGATGAGATAGTATTTTTAAAATGTTCATTGTTTTCAGGCATTTTACTTTTAGTAATTTAATGTGTGGTATGAATGTGAGCTTGTGGTCGAGCAAAATACCTAGAAACCTGTGTTCCTTTTTCACTGGTATGGGCTGACCTCCTAACGTGATACAAGGAAGAGGTGTACACCCGTATCCTAGAAAAGACAACAACAGCACTTTTATCAGCGTTAAACTTAAAACCATTTCTTTCAGCCCATGTAACCAGCCTGTTGACACTTAATTGGATTTGACGTTCACATATCGATAAATCACAGGATTTAAAGCTAACTTGGATATCACCAATGTAGGCAGAGTAAGGAACAGTTCGAGGCAGCACAGTTTGAAGAGAACTCATTTTAACAATTAACAGTGCACAGCTCGACACTCCTCCCTGGGGTACGCCGTTTTCTTGAACAAATGTTCCAGTCAGGGCAGTCCCCACACGGACACGAAATGTGCGATCAGACAAATAGTCTTGAATAACATTGAGTATATTGCCACTAAGGCCAAACGACTGCAAGTCCAATAGAATGCCATATCGCCACGTTCTATCGTAGGCTTTCTCCATATCAAAGAATACAGAGAAGCAGTGCTGTTTATAGACAAAAGCGTATTAACATATGATTCAAACGCAACCAGGTTATCTGTAGTTGATCTCCCAGAACTAAAGCCTCCCTGATTTTTGTCTAGGACACCATGAAACTCCATGAAGTAAAAAAGCCTCCGGTATATCATTTTTTCAAGAGCTTACACAAACAGCTGGTCAGGGCAATAGGCCTGTAACTAGCAGCAAAGGACGGTTCTTTCCCCTCTTTTAGAAGAGGTACAACGATTGCCTCTTTCCATGCTTTTGGAAAGCGGCCTTTCTGCCATATTTTGTTAAAGAGAGAGAGTATTGTGTAAAGTGTGTCATTGTGTAAGAGCATGACCATCTCATAGCTGATTCTGTAAGCTGCAGGTGCTGACTTACCACATGTGGACAGTGCAGTAATAAGTTCGGGTATCGTAAATGGTGCATTGTATCCTTCATTTGAGCGTTTGTTCACACAAAGGGGCTGGCGCTCAGCTGCTTTCTTGTGCTGTAAAAATGTTTGTTTTAATGAGAGGAACTGAATACGTTTTCAAAATGTTTGCTGAGAGCATCTCTTGGTCTTTTATTGTGTTACCCACACTATTTACAAGGGGAGTAGGATTGGTCTTGCAGACTTTTAGTTTCTTTATTCTAGTGCATACATTGCGAGAGTCTGTGTAAGAGTTTATGGACGATATAAACCTTGTCCAACTTTCTTTTTTTGCTAAGCGCCGTGTCCGCTTTCCTTTGGCTTTTGCCCGTTTAAACTTAGCAGGTTGTCTGCCGTAGGATAGCGGCGTAAGAGTGCCCATGCTTTATTCTGTTCGGAACGTGCACGCTTGCACTCCTCATTCCACCATGGTCTAGGTCGGGGGAGGGTTTTAGGAGTGGTCTCTGGAATGCTCTTTTGAGCACAGTCAAGAATATGGGCCGTAATAAGTGAGCTGGCTGCTTCAACATCTAAATGACTTATTAGTGAAGGGGTTAGCTGGAAAGTTCTTTGAATGTTTTCCAGTCAGCTGCATGTTGTTTAAAAGTTCGAGGCGAATCGGTGTCTTGGGAGTTATTGCTTGTAGCTAGTAGTTTCACAGGGAAATGGTCGCTGCCATAGGGGTTGTTAATTACTTTCCACTCACAGGTGGGCAGTAAAATTGCGGAGCCAATTGCCAGGTCTATTGCAGAATATGTGTTGTGGCCGTGTTGTAGTATGTTGGATGTTTCTTATTAAAGATGCAACTCCCGGATGATGTGATGAACTTTTCAATTAGCCGCCCTCGCGCATCAGCTCGCGCAGATCCCCAGAGAGGGTTGTGGGCATTAAAATCCCCAAAAATTTAAAGTGGGGTTCAGGTAGCTCATTGGTGAGGTTTTCGAATTCGACGCTGGATAGATGATGGTCCGGTGGAATGTAAAGAGAACACACTGTTATTAGTCTATCAAAAATTATGGCTCTAACGGCAACTGCTTCAAGTGAAGTTTGTAGCTGCAGGTGTTGACAGCAACAGATTTTTGTACTATTATTGCCACACCACCAGACGGATGGTGGTAGTTCAGTCTGTCTTTACGAAATATAGTGTATTGTGTTAAAAAATTTGTCTGAGATGGGCGTAGGTGTGTTTCTTGGAGGCACAGTATGTTTGGTTTGTGATTTGAGAGTATATCATATATATCGTCAAGGTTGTTCAACAGCCCCCTACAATTCCACTGGATAACACTTTCAGCAGCCATAAACACCAAGAGAAGAGAAATACAGATCATGAGATGTTCTTTTTCTATTAAAAGGTCATTAGTGAGGGAGTTTTGTTTTTGGGGCCCTTTCAGTAGTTTACCTAGGTCGCTGAGTTAGGGCCGGTGTAGTGATCTTGGAGACTTCGGTTTGTTTGATTTACCCCGACCAGCGGAACTGCGGCGCTCCTGTTGTGTTTCAGAAACAGGTGTGCTTGGAGAGACATCCATGGCCTCATCCAAGGTTTCTGAAGGAGAAGTGTCAGTGGAGACACTGTTTGTGCTAGAGGCCGCAGCCACAGCACTGGACATTGCTGCAACAGCAGTGACCACAGGAGCAGCCTTCTGCTGTTTTGCAGATGCCCGGGATGGAGCCAGATCACTCATCTGGACTGAGCTCGTGCTTGAGGCCTTAGGCACAGCACCAGAGCTCGTGCTGGAGGCCTTAGGCGCAGCCCGGGGAGGGGGGCCCTTTGGCACAGCACTGGAGGAGGGGGTAGCAGCAGAAGCCACGGGAGCAACTTTCTGCTGCTGAAGGGGGGCTGTGGCGGGACCAGGTTGCACTGGGTGCCCGCATCCACCAGACGACGCTCCACCCCCCGGCGAGCAGCGTCTGCGTAACTTCTGCCTGAAAGCAGGGCATGCTTCAGGCGTGCTTGTGCAAAGGTTAGGTTTTCGGTAACTTTGAGTTGGATTATCTCTTTTTCCTTTTTGAATGCGGGACATGCACGCGAGTACGCAGCGTGTGGTTCACCACAGTTTGGGGATTTCACTTGTTCTTTTTTGCACTCATCACTGGTGTGGTCAGCACGTGCGCAGTGAGCACAGGTGGGTCGGCCACGACAAGACTGAGTTCCGTGGCCATACTTCTGGCACTTGAAACACCTTCGAGGACTAGGTATGTAAGGGGGTACTGGACAGGATATGAAGGCAGCATGGACGGATTCAGGAAGCGTTGGACGGTTGAAGGTCAGAACAACATGCTTAGTTCGAATTTCCTCACCTGCGCGACGCATGGTGATCCGCCGCACAGCCGTGACGCCCTGGTCCCTCAGTCCCTCAAGCAAATCCTCATCTGTCTCGTGAAGCAGTTCCCTCTCAGAGATCACGCCTGCGTTGTATTCAGGCTACGATGTGGGTGACCGTTACTGCGAGTTCAGCCAGGGTGTTCTGTTTTAGTAGGTTCTGACTTTGGTTCTTTCGTTGCACTTCTACCAGCAGATCACCAGAGGCTAGTTTCTTTGCTTGGTAATCCCGGCCGACAACGCTTTCAAGGCACTTTGCAATGAGGAAGACAGATTTTTTGCAAGAGGTGCATTTTCGTCTTCGGAGTGGATAACAAGGTATTTTGTGAAAGTTTCACTTTGGGAGACTGCTTTCAATTGTGTTACCTCGGTGCGGCCCCTTTTCGAAGGCCGATCAGGTTTTTTGGGGGGGATAGAAAAAGCCATATGAGCATGGAATCAATTCGGCGGCAGAGCCGGTCGCCCACCACCGAGCCCAACAAGGGAACGTGACATTAAAGTACACGCTAACCGTTACCCTGCCGCTATAACCCTATAATGGTACCAAGGTTGATATCCTTGCACAGGGTTAAACCCCTTTCCGCCAGGAAAAATGTAGAAATCAGGAAGGAAGGGATGACAGGACAGGAGTAGGAGAGGAGATAGGAAAGTGAAAGAGGGAGAGAAAAAAGGGAAAAAGGGGACTGGCTGATTCCCCCCGGGCGGGTCAGACCAGGGGTACCGTCTGCGAGAAGCGGGGGCCAAAGTGGAGTGTTGCCGCTGCTGGGGGGCCGTAAAGGTCCAAAACAACCCCAACTTTGGCTCAGCCACCAGGTTCCCCTTTTCCCCGGACACGGCAAAGCCACGCACAGCCGGGACGTGGGTGGGTCCAACCCACATGTGCTCGGGTCCGTGGTGTTGCAAGACACCAAGTGCCTACAGCAGTAGGCACCCCTGCGGAGCTCGGGACCGTGGTGGCGCTACTCACCAAAACACCTTGAGTACACAAGGTGCCCCCTGTGGGGTGAATTCCTGGTGTTCTCTGTTCTCTCTGAGTGTAGATAAAGTCCTTATTATACTTATTCACCTTGCCATCACTATTGCTGGATGCCTTGCCGCACATTTTAGCTAAATATAATTCTGACCTTGAGTTTCATTGTCCAAATTAAGCAAGTATGGAACCCAAAGCACTGCCATTATGCTAGTAAGATGCCGTGTTAGGTTTTACTATATTCGTTCGCTGATAGTCAGACCTTCAGTTTCTGTTAGATTGGTCTTTTTGTGTGAAATCAGCATACTCAGAGACCGTTATTGGCTGCCCCACAAGAATGTCCAGCACCCCAGCAATTTCACTCAATAATAAACAGGGTGCTACCAAGTTGACACTTTCGAATTCCCCGAGTTTTGCAGGTTTTCCCTGAGTCTTTTTGATAAACTCCCTGAGTGACACGGAGCTCTGTTTCACATCAACACAGGCTGAC
Source organism: Haemaphysalis longicornis (assembly GCA_013339765.2). Classification (NCBI taxonomy): domain Eukaryota; kingdom Metazoa; phylum Arthropoda; class Arachnida; order Ixodida; family Ixodidae; genus Haemaphysalis; species Haemaphysalis longicornis. Next base: position 19,532,705 of record CM023449.1, read on the forward strand.
ACCACTTCACCAGTTGCTGTCACCCTCCAAAAAGCACCCTATAAAATAATATACGACATAATAAAGTTTGAATGCTAAGCAGTAACACTTATCTCATTCAAAAAGAAAACATAACAGAGTGGTAGTAAAATTCACAGTGAATGAAATAAAAAAAAATGGTAAAACCGTACTGCCATGTTTTCAGCTCGCACTCAATTTCACTGCTGTATTTCACTGCTTCAAAGAGTTTGTTTTTGTTTGAATGAGGGACACCTGCATCTCAAAACCGTCATGTTAGGTGCCCTTAAATGCCACCATACTTGTAGCACCAAAGCACTGCGCAGGATGAGCGGGAAGAGTTTATTTGGATTCACATTGGAAATCAGAAACACCTCAACTACACCCTGCCATGGTGACTCCACGTAAAGTTATTTTGGCATGCAGTGAAAGCTGCGGAGCCGAAACATGTTCTGTCTTTCTACGCAGCGGAATATAGTGCCAGCTTGCAATTAAAAGTAACTCTTAAAAACAGGGTAAATGTCTATATCCGATACTTAAGACGTATCTTGAACACAGCTGCGAACTTTTAAAGTTGAAAATTAGGAGAAATTGTTTTTTTTTTATGCCAAATTCACAACGCAAAGATTCGCAAGGTGCGTCAACTAACTAGAAAACACAGTAGATGGTGCCCGGTGTTCCAGCAGAGGATTGAAAGCTACTACTGCCCCTGTCCCCGTAGACTCCCTTACGCTGCCACAACAAGCTATCGTGGTGCGCAACATTTTCTTCCGCCTTTAAGGAGTCTGGGAAACGCGCCAAAACACAAGGGGAGCGACAGGGGGTCGGGAGGGGGGGGGGACTTGCAAGCTGTATGGAGCAAGTTCTCACTGGAACCTGCGACTTCAGACGGCGCCGTCAGCGACGGCTCCGGAGGCTCGAGCCAGCATTACCGTGAATTCCGCTTCCTTTATAAAGTACAGCTAATTTTCCCCGATAGAAGCACAGATTCCATGAATTTTCCCCGAGTTTTTCCAGACTATTAAAAATCCCCGAGAAATCCCAGGTTTTCCCTGTTTTCCAGGTTGGTACACACCCTGAATAAAGGGAGGATGGCAAACCTGAAACCTGCCCTTTCAGAGGTGTCCTCTCCCTGGCAAGCACACAACATTTTCCTGTCGAACGGAACTGTAGTGAGGTATGAAGCGTCCTCTCGTCCTAAAAAGCAAGGTCTGAAGAAAAGCAAAGCAGTGTGCAGCCGAGCATTCGTGGTCCCTTTAAGAGGCTGAACGCACGCTCAGACTGAGTCTTCAAGTTGGCTGGTGATGCCGAGGGCATTATCAGTCACCACTCTTGCATAGCACTTACATCAGCCGGCAAAGCCAGCAACGCAGCCTTTCCAGCAAAGACGAACCTGGTCTTGGACGACCATCCGAGCTGTCTCTGTGTAGCTCCGACGCCATGTTCTTGAGATTCACTGTTGTGGCCATGTTTGCATTCCTTGTTGGACAGCAACAAACGTTGAGTTGCCTTCCACAGCTGTTTTCCTTTGTACTGCACAACAAACGCATCCAATGGTCACATCAGGAATCTTTAGCATATACTAGCTGGGCATATTTACTTCTGTGGCATTAGTATTCAAGGCACCATTGTTCTAAACTAAACCCAGAGTGCACAAGCAGCGGAATGCAACTAGCACTGCCGCACAACAAAAGTTCCCCCAAAATTTTCTGCTTCGTATTCGTTTTCTCAGCAGTAGGCACTAGGTGAGCGGAATACTGCATGCACCTTACCAAAATGAACATTCTGCCTCTCGTGTATAATAGGCACTCGAAATGTGTTTGGGTTTACGCGCTCACGTGCATGGAAGCTTTTCCTCCTCCTCACTAACTAAGAGAAAAGGCAGTTTATTACATAAATCCACTGCTTAACGCATGGCTTGCTCTCGCTTTTCAAATCAAGTCAGTGTCTTCTTTACCGTGTCACCAACGAAGCAACATTGCCTTATTAGCATCCTCGATAAACCGCACCGGTGCACACCAGGGCACACCGGTGCACAATTTCATCCTCGATTAACCGCACCGGTGCGCACCATCTGTCCTCGATAAACCGGGATGCACTGTCGCGGGGCAATTTTTGGTTGTCCCATCGCGCACCGTGATAGTCGACGGAGCGCCGGGGGTGGCAATCCTGATATGCATCGCGGAGGACGCTGGAGAAGCGGCTTGCCTCCGCCGTCTGCTGCAGCGACGGAGCATCCATGTGGGAGCATCGGTGCAGGGAACTGCAGCACCGGCACACTCGTGTGAAGGCGGAACTGGCTGCAGGTTGTTGCTGACAAGGGTGAATTGCGTTCGAATTCATTGGGCAACGATGCGACTGGCTGATAACAGGCGTTTATAAACGGCTAGAGATTGGAGATGAGGACGCAAACTTACAGCAAGAAGGCTAATTGCTTGGCCAGCCAGTTGGAGCTTTGCATTCGTTTAGATTCTAAATGAATTTAACGCAAACAGTTACTGGAGTGCCCAGACCACGAAGACTTGCATGCTTTGCTGTGGCGGAAGGGCGGAACAAAACAGGCACTCGCGTTATGGCTCTCAGAACGCAGATGAGAAGCAGCTTGTAGGTAGCGGAATCAGTGGAAGCGTTGTTGCGCATGGTGGCGCATATGTGACGGATATGGCTTGTGTGCACATTAATAATTGGATTTCAATAAATATCACTTTGTAGTGGCGCTGTGTCATATTGCGCTGCTTCGTAGCCACTAGTGAACGTTTTAATGAGTTAATTGCTTTCACAGATTAAGAGATGGCGCTAGGGTAGAATCGCCCAGTTTGTCCTCGATCAATGCTCCGTGCCGGTGCGCACCGTCGTGGGGCACTGTGCACCGCGCCAGTTTTGGGGGCAACCCCGGTGCGTGTTTATCGAGGACGCTATTAGAGCTGACGTAATTAAGCGATGCGCTATACGCGATTAGATTTTTTTTTTCTGTCCCTGTAAATGTCCAATCATGCCACTCACAAATTTAAAACACAACCGGTACATAGAAATTGTGTCATTCTAACTTCACTACAGTTACAGCTCAACGTACAACATAGTTCAACAACAATAATATGGTACCACTATTCCATGCGCCAAATGAGTAAAATGAATTCAACGCTCGGGCTTGTTTAAGATCGTTAAGGCGCCAATTGAAAAATGCGAATCGAGACGCTGCTTTGTTTGCAATCTGCTTCTTGTAAAGGAATTGTGACATAGTGTAACTTTCAATAACATGCAGCGTACTAGAACACACACACACCGCTCATAAGGCAAAGACAACTCGCGACTAGTGTCAGCAAACGTCGGCATACCGCATTCTACTTGCAGCATCCACGGTCTCTGCTTGCACAGAACATATTGCGCCCAGCTGGCAATGCATGGGTGGGACTTAACACAGCTCAGGATGAGACTTTCTTTAGCAAACAGTGCACCACTAACTCCAGTCGCCGAAACCTCTTGCACTGTTTACGGTACCATCTCCGTACTGATCCCAGTCAACCGCTCCCAAAGGGCGGCCACACCTTGCAGCAGCATGACGTACCATCTTGTTAACTAGTTATATATTCTTACCAAATGAATCAATTTGAAGCGAATAGGCGCGAAAAGCGCAAGCAATTCGCCCATGACAACCACGTGAGATATGCCTTGAAGGACAACACACCATCAAATCAACTGCTAGTTTCGGTTTCGTTTTCAGTCAATGTTGCCCAATTGCATTCGCTTACGGTATGCGCATGTAAATTCGCAACCACATTTACTCAAAACAAACTGCTTTAAAAACTAGAAATGAAAAGAAACCTGGAATAGACAACTTGCTAAGTCGAGCAGATATGTGAACGTTTTTTCATGCTGCCAATTTGTAGGCTTTTGCTAATCGCAGGTTGGCAAGGCGTACTGACCATATGTCCCTGACATTTCTTTCCTCCATACATGCACGTAGAAGGACCAGAAAACTCGGACTGTGACTCTGGTGGCCTCGCCAGCCCAGCGGACAGCGGCCACGTCCCAAAGGTACCTGGACTGACGTGCTGCACCCACTGCACCCACATGAGAAGCGGCGCCAAACGCCATAACGTTCACCCAATAAGCCAACTTTAGAAGGCGCGAAAACAGCGGGCAACGCGCGTGCGCGTGGCTGCGCTCTGGTTTAGCCCGGTGAAATCCTAGGTTTAACCCAAAGCTGGTCGTGGTTTAACCACGAAGGAAAGACAGCACGGGTTCAACTATATGATCAACCAGGGCCGTAGCCAGAGGGGGGGTTTGGGGGTTCGAACCCCTCCCGAAATCTTTTCCAGACAAACCCATAACCCCCCCCCCCCCCCCCCCACCCGAAAAAAATTTCTGGCTATGGCCCTGTGATCAACACATTACCTGATTTGCGACGTACGTAAGTACGCGGCCCCGCCTCGCTTCGTCGGCCGTGGAACAAGGCATCGTCGGCCGTGGAACAAAAGTCGGAAGAGCTACTAAACGCGTTATTTTTCAGTAAAACAAAGGCTTATTAAGCCTTTAGTGTCTCTTTAAAGGATTGCTTGGATCCACTTCTTCGTTACCTATACGCAAAATTGATCACTGCCACAACGGTCGCTGGTGCCGCGAGCGCGAGGAACTGACCAGGTACCGCTACCACTACCACGGCCTATTTTGCGGCCATTGTGTCGAAAAACAATCATTGTCATGGTCATTGTCATCGACCGCATGTGTATTTCGCGTGCTCATGCGTTCGTGCATGTTCGCGTGTTTGTGTCAGCGAACTTTGGGTAACCTTCACCAAATCTGGCAGCAGTTACTTCCTATGAACACCTCCCGGCCCGTTTTTTCAACTGCCTCCACCTGGGGTTTAGAACTTATTTAAGGCCATTTATCTAGTCAACGTCTCCTCTCACCCAAAAACCTCGGGCTTAGCCCCCCTTTTCCTCCCCCCAAACCCTGCCCTCAGCCCCTCCCTCATAACTGGAGAAATGTTATCCGGGTTCGCCCCTTGCCAAAAAAATTTCACCCGGACCTCAACCCGGCCGCCGAAAAGGCAGTCAAGTCACGAGACCATCTATGGAAAACTCAGATGTTCTTACACGGACCCAGCACCTACCCCAACACAGCATCAAGTAGCCTATCACCCCCAAGACCGCCCTCTAGCTTTAGCAACAATCGAGACGTCGTCCCTCGATTGCCGAAGAGTTCGCCATCGCATTAGCCCTCATTCATACGAAGAACCCCGTAATCATCACAGATTCTCAAGCCTACTGTCTTTGCATCAACCCTGCCGGAAAGTCACCCTCGTTTGGACTTCTGGACATTCCTCACTGACGGGCAATAACTTTGCTCACCAGCAATCCTGCGCCCTGTCCCTCCAGGCTACTGAGGATACCGAACCGTCCGTCCCTCTACTGACTTTTCAAGAGATCACTCAATATTACCGTTTCGAACGACAGCACTTCCCTCCTCCGCATCCTAAACTCTCAAAAGAAGAAGAATCCCTACTTCGCCGACTGCAGAGCAATACATTCCCTCACCCAGTCCGCCTCCATCGCATGTTTCCCACGCAATTCCCGGCCACATGCAAGTTCTGCTTACAACCCGGTACTCTTCCCCACACCAAATTAGAGTGCAAGCACAACCCCAACCTCCCCCCTCTTCCATTCTCCCTTCCCACCCCTGAGCTGTGGAGAACCGGTGACCACACATCTGGAGTCCAGACACTTTGGCCTCCAGAGCGAAGGCTGTCGGCTCATCGCATGGCTTCCTGGAATAAGGGACCACTCCCACTTCACCGGCTCAATAAAATGTTTCTTCATCACCCTCACATGAGCCGGTCCGGTTCATTAGCTCTCTCTCTCTCTCTCTCTTCCTCTCTCTCTCCTCTTTTCCTCTCTCTCTCTCGGGCTCTCTCTCTCTTCTTCCACCTCCTCCTCCTCTAGAGTCTCCCCCTCTTCTCTATCACCCCCTCTCTCTCTCTCTCTCTATCTATCTATCTATCTCTATCTATCTATCCTATCTATCTATCTATCTATCTATCTATCTATCTCATCATCGACGCCGTCTTATCGGTGCGATAGAATAGCCAAGAAGATAAGTCTAAATTGCAGTTGTCAGTTTGTCATCTTCTCCACGCGGGGAATTGGCCAAGAAGATAAATGTAAACATATGCAAGTCTCAGCCGCCGTCGTGGCCAAAAAAGTCAACCAGGGGCGGTATTCTCGAGTTTTGTCCCTTTTGCGGTCCCTTTCAGAAGTGTTGGCAAGCCCCCTGAATTGGCTAAAAGCAAACACAGGAAGTGACGTAACGCAAGTGCGGCAAACCTACTGCCAAAGCCCATTGCTTAACCGGAAGTAACGTCACGATGAAAGAGGACGCAAAAGGGACGTTTTCAAAAGGGACAGTTACGAGAATACCGCCCCAGGTTTACATGGCTGTCAGCTGGGGCGCGAAAGAAATAATTTCTGAATCCAGCCTTGTTTGTCGGGTACATCTGTCTGTATGGTTTGGCGGGAGAAAGTGGACATGCCCGTTTAATAGATTTGTGGATCCAGCGCTGTCTCTTAAACTTACGCAAGTCGTGATGTGGATATGGGCGGTGTCCGGGCCTCATACCAATGGGTTCGGTGGGCCGAAAAATTCGTTCCACCACCCGCCCGAGATAGTCGCCAATCACCGGAGCCTAATATGTCTTAGACCGCACCGCACCGTCACCGCACAGTCCACCGCACGGTCCACTTTACTCCGGGCTCCCTCGTACTGCTCTGGTCCCCTGCACGTCGTGTTGGCCTGTCCGAAAAGTGTTGCGCCGCGTCACAGATGCGACATATGAAGTTTCTCCTACCGTCTCTACTGAGGCCTCGTCCTCTACTGCCCCGCCACCAAGTGTTGTCCATGTCGCTCGCCTCAAGCCATATCAGCCCCCGCCGACCGGTTCTCCTTAGCACCGAGACGGTGCCTCTTCCGCCGGGGGTCATGTGACGGGGCAATCCCTGTTCCGGCCAAGCATGCGGTGGTTGCTGCGCCGCTGCTGAAAGACGACGAGAACGACGCCGCTTGGCCCCGTGCTCACGCTGCTGCTTAACCCAGCGCTTCCCAGCTTATTCTAATTTAAATAGCTGCAATATACGTGTATTTGCCACTAACAATATTACGACTTTTCAACCACTCGGAGGCAGCAGATTCAAGGAGCGACGTTTCAGCAGACTTCCGTAAAAATCAACAGAAATATATCCCCTTTCTCTACCCTCATGGTCTCGAAAGGACGCAGTACACAACGTGGGATTGAAATTGACACATTGCTTACTCATATTACAATGATCGAACTACGTATCCACACCACCGGGAAGCTCTATTTGCTCGTATTTGGAGATATATCACCACAGGTCCAAGACAACTACTAATCTGTCGACATAACCGCCTCATCTCCCCCATGCACCATCCTCTTTGGGAGATGGTGCCTGCTTCCCGACCCAATTCAGTCGCCTGAAATCATCTTGAGACCAGTAGGGAGAGGAGGTCTTGCAAAGTTTCGGAATAAAAATGCTCACTTCACTTTAGTTTGTGGATGACCTGTATAGTAATATACTCTGTAGTTAGAAGTCTGTTGTCTTTAGATGGCATAAACTTAGTATCGCACTTCAGCCTCGTACATTTTTCGAATGCAATAACATTGTTTTGAAGCTGCACTCATCTACTGTATAATTAATACGCTAAATAAATAAAAAAATGAATTACACCATCTTCCCGTGGGAAACCCTGATGAGGATGCGGAGCATCATGGGGGTTCCGTGTGGTTCCATTATGTTGCCGTTATGTCGAGTGATCTGGTGTTTAGTAGCGCCAGAGGGAATTCCGCGTCCAGGTCCACACCGGTGGCAAAGGCACGCAAGTACTGTTGTGTTACGGCGAGTAGGCGGTGGTTCTCGACGCGCCGAAACTCGTCCATCATGTTCTTGTCGATGTTGTCGTCTCTGTGGTAGAATCGGTAGTCTCCGTCAGCGTTGGTGAGGTAAAGGTTGTTGACATTGGTGCACCGGCTGAGAGCAATGTACACACCCTCCTCTTCACAGCTTTGTCTTCTCCTTCTTCTTCTTCGGCGGTTCCCTTACGGGAAGATGACGACGGCGAAGCTACCTCGTGATTGATTCTTTGGTTGGCCAATCCCTAGGGGGCATCCTGCCGCAATCATCATTAGAGGCGCTGCGGACGGGGCACGGACGCGGGACATCCCCCCAAGCAAGAGATGCTTCGCATCTAAAAAATACGCAACGTTTTATTCTCGAGGTGTGGGAACTGCGAGCAATGCATGCTCAGAGGGTCCCGCGTTCTTTATTGGCTTCACAGGCAAAGGGCGGCGACGGCGGCCAGCCACAACAACGTGGCTGCGGCAGCGAGCTGGCGGCGGGGCGACGGTGGCGCCGCGTTGCAGGCGTCGTGGGAGCACTGGCACACTTCGTACTTCATGCCGTGCGGGTAGAAAGTCCGGCAGGGCGTGTCGTGCGAGGTGTCCTTGAGGTAGCCGCACGAACGGTGCACTCGGACGGGCAGCTCGGGCGTGTAAGCTGCGCGGGAGTTGTAAGATGTGAACTCGCGACAGAAGCAGATGGAGGTCTTTGGGAGAGGCGTTATATTCCGTTACGAGAGGCCAGGCACTTCCCGTGCGACGCAGAACGTCAATTAAATGTGTTGATATTTATTTATTTTTATTACATACTGCCGACCATCATTATTTCCAAGCAAGGGGGCGCAAAAAGATAAAAGGCAAGAAAAAATACGCAAAATACAAACAAGTCACTTATACAGCGGGTAAGTCATTCCATCGTAGTATAGTACGCGAAAAAAAAACGAATATTTAGCAGCAAAATATGGGGTGAAAGCATTTGGTTTGTGATGTCTAGTATGTCTTGTCGATAATGGGAACAAAAACAAAGATGGGTTTATAGACAGTTCACCTTTGCTGAGTGAAGAAAAAAAGTCTAGGCGGAAGCACTTTCTCTTGGATTCAAGGCTTGTGATATTTTTCGTCAGCATTAACTGTGAGGGAGGATCGGTGCGTGAGTATTTGAAGTAAATAAACCTAACATCTTTTCTTTGAATTCTTTCGTTGTGATTAGAACAGGGGTCCCAAACAATGCGGGCATATTCAAGCTTCGGCCGAATAAAAGTAAAGTAGCTGATGAGTTTTACGTTTGCAAGGCAATTTTTCAGTTTGTGTTTAAAGAAGCATAGTTTACGGAATGCGGACGAGCAAATATTGTCAATGTGTAGACTCCACGATAAATTACTGGTTAATCTGACATCAAGACATTTATCACTGACTACTTGTTTGATTTTGATTGATTTTACTGGTTAATCTGACATCAAGACATTTATCACTGACTACTTGTTTGATTTTGATTGATTGTAGGGTTTAACGCGCCGACGCGACGCAGGCGATGAGGCGATTTTGACCACCTGGGGATCTTTAACGTGCGCCGAAATCTCGTACACACGGGCGTTTTTGCTTTTCGTCCCATCAGAAAAGCGGCCGCCGCGGCCGGGAATCGAACCCGCGACTTCGTGCTCAGCAGCGCAACGCCTTAGCCACTGAGCCACCGCGGCGGGTGACTACTTGTTTCAACGGTGATGTTCCTAATGTGTATTGGTATTCAAACAGCACTTTATTTCGTGTCACGCGAAGATACAATGTTTTCTCTGCATTTAATACCATTCCCCACTTATTACACCATTCAAGTATGTTGGTAATATTGGTATTAAGTTCCAACTGATCATCAGAGCATGAAACATCTCGAAACAAAACAGCATCATCCGCGAACAATCGAATTTGTACACCATGGTTAATTACATCAGCAATATCGTTTATGTACAATATTAGATGCGACGCATCTCTTGCTCTGAGGCATGTCCCTCCTGCGTCGTTGTCGCGGCGTCCGTCCGCATCCCTCCTCCGTTCTTCTCTCCCACAGCTGTATGCAACACTCTCACTCCGGCTCATTAGCATACCACAGCTGGCGCGCTTGTTGGGCGCGCTAACAACAACTGCTTCCGGCGAGCGCAAGTGTGCGCATGCGCGAACGAACACCACCTGCGCATGTGCAACTCTCCCCCGTTATTCTCTCCGACAGCTGTGTGCAACACTCTCACTCCGTCGTATTTGCATAACAACAGCTGCGCGCGCGCTTCGCTCCGCTCGCGTCTGCTCCGGTGCGCAAGTGCGCGAATGCGCGACTCTCCTCCGCTGTCTCCTCTCCTTCAGGCGCTGTGAATATAAAACGGGTAGCGCGCTGCGGCGGTTCAGTCAGCGCTCGCTCTCGTTCGACTCCGCGTGACTTTGCTTGACGACTCCGTGCTTGACTTGATTCTTCCGATGAAGACGTGATGGAAGCGACGGTCCCTTCCGCCAGTGGGCTAACACAATCCAATACCGGCGTCAGCGCAAACGCTCAAGGCAACGTTACGGACCAATTGAACCCCCCGATGCATCGTATCATATCAGGGTTCCCTCGCGGGAAGATGGGCGTAATTTTGTTTATGCTGCGCTTCGCACCTTAACCGAGCTAAAATATACCAAACAACTGTTATTTACGAAGAGAATGCGTAGAATTTTGCCGAGAGTACAATTCACGGTGTGTCACGAGACGAAAAGAAATTCGCACTGACGGGGTTCGAACCCAGGTCGTTCCCACCAGAAGCCGCGGTACTACCCATTAGTCTACTGAAGCCGAAAATTAACAGCGCCCTAGCGCGAGGCGTTGTAAAATGAGTGTCACGGTGTTTTAGTATCGTCACTAGATGATACGAGATACGACGATGACGACGACAGAGACGCAGAACAGCTTGAGCCCCTAAGGGGCGTCGCTCCTAAAAAAGATGTGGTTGATCCCGCTTTCACAGGGATCGGTAAAACACGAAAGTGAAATGTACTTTCACAGGATAAGTTGAATGTTTATTCCGCATCGATACGAACTTGTACATCGCTATTTATACTTCGTCGGTATGACACTGTCAGACGACTCAACATACGCCACTGGATTACACGCACCGGAGCACTGCGTAAACCCGAATAAAACCAGACGCTTGCAAACCACGCGAACGAAACCGAACTGGTTGTCACCGAATCGTTTGGCGAAGTCACGGTCCGCTGCAGCGAAAGAGCATGATTTGCGGGGCTGTCCTGTGGGTGTGCTTGGAGAGCGACGACTGGCGCGTCGCTGTGGCACATGTGCGACCACTGCGTTCCCTGCTCCGGGGAGTGTGTACGGCAAGCGTTTGCGTTGCGACGAGCTCGGCTGGCGCCAACTGTCGGCGCTCATTGGCATCGTGATGCACTACTTCGCTTCGCCTCACTTAGACGGCAGCACCATCTAAATGGAGGAGGTTATAGGAAGGATATATGACGCGTTCATACAGCCTTCTGGGCTTCAGCTCATAGCGCAGTCGGTAAAGTGCCAGGCACCCCCCGTTGTGGTGACGGTGTCCCTGGCGCAGCCGCGTCAATGGAACTTTTTCTGGCGATGTCATTTCTGTGACGGATATGTCGTCAGTAAGATGTTGGTGGATCCCGGCATAAAACACTTTCGTGTTAAGATTGGTCAAATTGGGTCAGGGTGGGATCAAACCAGGGCCCCGAAATGCTAGACAAGGACGCATCCGCAACATTAATCCAGCTCGGCAAGTATGTAGCTGTTTAAAAGTAAGCTTAGTGAATGCGTTGAAGCCTCTGGTGCCGAAAGGTGTGTTAGAGACGTGCACAGAAGCCTCCACGAGCAATTTGAGCATGATGATCATAGAAGTGGCATAAAGATTAGGCGAGCAGCCTAACTGCGCCGTTACGTTACCGCAAATTACCGTGCGTGGTAAAGTACGTTACCGCTAAATGTCCTTGCGTAGTAATGCGAACGCGTATATGTTCCCGCCTAACGTTTTTCGCGCCATCGCGTTGAAATCGGTGATAGTACGGCGCTTTCTGAAAAAGCGCGCGAGCAGTGCGGCTGGATATTAAGCCAAATGTTGGCGCTAACGTCGTTCACCCGTGTCCGCCGCTTGGATTCCGGCAAGGCTATGTAAAGTCAAGCTTAGATGCAGGGCTAACAACGGTAATCGACCAAGGCTCTCGGTCATATATATAGTAGAGCAAAGAAGAGGAGGAAGTCGCAGAGAGAACAACGATGATGATAATAATGAGATCACACGTTCATTGATGCTTTCACATACACTCATACTTCGGTGTTGGTGTAATTTTTTTCCCGGATGTTTGCGTTGATGTCCTAATGTCGATGGAACATTGAGTGTTCAATTTATTCATTACCAATTAGACATACTCGTAGAAAACACGCCTCCAGCTTCACCTTCACAGATAGACGTTGGTGTGTACACCTGTTTCACGTACCTGTAACATGTGCCTCTCAGACTGATGACGATACCCGCAACTTTGAACGCTGTTAGATTCTGTCATATTTTCTGGCGTCTCCTTATGTATCAAGAAGCCAACCCCCGACTTTTCTTATTTCGGTAATTGCTGCGGCATACTGAATATGACCGCAAGTCAGTAGCGTAAATCCCTCTGGTGTTACAACTAGGCTCGGCCGTATAAATCCCTCATTTAACTGTATGGTAGCAGTAAAGCTGCCTTCGCTTGATAAAGTTCGAGCGGTAAACGTTGCAATGTTCTAACATTCCAAATTTTTAAATCCATTAGTTGCGGCCAAATTCTCTTATCTGAACCCTCCATCGAGTTGTCAGTCTTCTAGAACTTCTAGTCCCGTCGTTCGGTGGTTTCTGTGTTACTCTAATGGTCCACCAGCTGTCATTTATTATTACATGCCTGGTCCAAAGCCCACTTGTAACAGTGGAGCTGTTGCAAATCGAGCTTTTTCATCCTTCCACTGAAGGTCGTGCGTCACGCTGGGGGTAGGAGCAGGCTCCCAGAAGCACCGGTGACCTTGTATATGAGGAGCATGGACACGCGGTGGAGACGGAGGACCAGACAGCTGACCAAGCGGTGCGGAAATTCGGTGGGGGAAGGTGGGGTATACGCAAAAGTTAAAAAAAACAGGTAAAAGCAGCAGAGACGACGAATTTGGTACAAAGAATGGAAGGGGAAACAACCCTGGAGACTTATAGAGAGAAACTAGAAATCAGGAAGGAAGTTTTCTATGGCAGTACGCGAGGCAGGGCATTGCTCTTTGAAGGATGGGTGGGGTGTGTGAGAACACGGCTAACTACAAGCAACATGACGAAACATGTGTAGGTGCGGCAGGAATCGAGAAACCGTAGAACATATTGTTTCAGTGCAAAGGGTTTATTTACAGCCGTAAATAGGAACAAGAGCGTTGAAGGAGGCGGCCAGCGATCATGCGGTCAGTACGAGTGCGGTTGTTGTTGTTTTTGTTGTTGTTCCTTAACATTATTGGCGCATACCCAATCAGGGGACCGCCAAACATCAGTCGTTAGTTCGAATTAGATTACGGCCTAGGTGGATGATTCGAGGAAAATTAGACAAATTTGGAAGCTTGTTCCTTCTTGTGTTTGAGGAATCGAGTTTGGAAATTCGCCAATATTGAAACAAAACAAAAAAAGGAGATAAATAAATAATTAAATAAATAATTAAATAAATAATTAAATAAATAATTAAATAAATAATATAAATAAATCATAAATAAATAATAAATAAATAATTAAATAAATAATTAAATAAATAAATATTAAATAAATAAATAAATAAATAATAATACATTAAATACAATAAGATAAATCAATAACTCCCTAATCAATACATCATCACCTCAGCCCACCACCTCAAGAAGACCTAAGCCAGCGCCTCCCGCACTCCGCCGCCTCCGCCCCGCCCCTCCCCCGCCGCCGCCTCCGCCACCGCCCTCCCGCCTCCGCCGCTCCGCCCCTCCGCCGCCTCCGCCGCCTCCGCCCCGCCTCCGCCGCCTCCGCCGCCCCTCCGCCCCTCCGCCGCCTCCGCCCCGCCCTCGCCGCCGCCTCCGCCGCCTCCGCCCGCCCCTCCGCCCCGCCTCCGCCCCCCGCCGCCTCCCGCCGCCTCCGCCTCCGCCTCCCCGCCTCCGCCGCCCCGCCGCCTCCGCCCCGCCCCCCGCCTCCGCCGCCGCCGCCGCCCCGCGCCCGCCTCCGCCCCGCCGCCGCCGCCGCCGCCGCCTGCCCGCGCCGCCGCCGCCCCCCCGCCCCGCCGCCGCCGCCGCCCCGCCCCGCCGCCCGCCGCCGCCGCCGCCCCGCCGCCGCCGCCGCCGCCGCCGCCGCCCGCCGCGCGCCGCCGCCGCCCGCCGCCGCCGCCGCCGCCGCCGCCCCGCCGCCGCCGCCGCCGCCGCGCCGCCCGCGCCGCGCCGCCGCCGCCGCCGCCGCCGGCCGCGCGCCGCCGCCCGCCGCCGCCGCCGCCGCCGCCGCCGCCGCCGCCCGCCGCCGCCGCGCCCCGCCGCCGCCCGCCGCCCGCCGCCGCCGCCGCGCCGCCGCCTCCGCGCCGCGCGCCGCCGCCGCCGCGCCGCCGCCTCCGCCGCGCCGCCCCGCCGCCCGCCGCCGCTCGCCGCCTGCCGCGCCCCGCCCCGCCGCCGCCGCCCGCCGCCGCCGCCGCCGGCGCCGCCGCGCGCGCGGCGGCGCGCGGCGCCGCCGCGCCCGCCTCCGCCCGCCGCCCCCGCCGCTCCGCCGCCCTGCCCGCCCGCCTCCGCCGCCCCGCGCCGCCGCCTCCGCCGCCCCGCCTCCGCCGCCCCGCGCCGCGCGCTGCCTCCGCCGCCTCGCCCCCCGCCGCCCTCTCGAAGACCGGACCACGGAGCCCGATCCTCCGAAGAAGGAGAGAAGAAGAAGAATCGTCCTCCACTTCCTCTTCTGCTCCAACCATTGACGCATACCCTGCTTGGGGATTGGTTGCGACCAGTTTAACGCTGTACAGTTTCGAGCGTGACAATATTGTCATAGACGGCACAGAGCTACGACCGCGACGGGAGGATGGGGAAGCGACGTTGACGGAGGCTTTGGGATTTGGTGTGAGGGGTAGCCTCAACTTCAGGGCCATAGAGGGGACGAAGAGGCGGCTGGAGTGGTGGTGGAAGAAAAGGAGGGAAGAGAGTGGGACGTAGGAAGAGTAATATACCGGATTAGAATTTAGAGCAGAAGGGAGGGATGTAAGCAGGTGTGCAAGGGCAGGAAAGAGGGGGAAGCGAAAACCATGGGGGAGGGGGCAAACCCATTAGGTTAGTTAAGGGTAGAGCAAATGAGTAGAATAACACAGGCAATTCGGTTGGTGAAAACCGACGTCTTGATACAAAGGTAGGACCTCCAATCATCATCATAGGGTTGCCGCTGACGTTTAGCTGCCGGTTTCTCTGCTCGAACCGTAGAATTTGCGCGGCGACGGCGCTCCCGTTCTCGGGCGAGCGCCCGTTGAGATCCGCGCCGACATAAGAGGTCCACAGCTCCGCTACTTTAGCAGATTTCGCACTGGGAGGAACTGGGTTTAGTTTTATTCTCTTAAATTAAGCTACGAGGTGTTGCACCGGAGTTTAATACCCGAATCAAGGCGGTCGCTTCCTATCCCTGAGCGTTAGTCTTATCCCCCTTATTTTCATTGCTCGCTGTGGTACCTAATTTTTTTATTTCAAGGCGGTTGTGTGCTGTTCTGTTTTATGGACCACTTTCTTTCAATGGTACGCCACTGACAAAGAAATTCAATTTTGCAAGCTAGGCAACTGGAAGGGAATGAATGAATGAATGAATTTATTCAGTAGGGGGAGGTCGAATGCCTCGTGCGAGGGAAGGGTAGGAAGGTGAGGGGAAATAAACCAGTGGGCGGATGGGGTTCAATCCCAGCGCGTGTCCGCCCAGCACACGGACCACTTGATTTAGGTCATTTTCACTAGACTTTTACACCCAGCAAATTTCCACAGCGTCATTAAAGTTGCTTTCACATCGTTCGAAGGCGTAATCCATTCATGAAGGGGGGGTGACGGTACGCTCTTATGCCGCGTGTTCCCGGTTTCAACAGAAAAGGCCGCAAAAAGAAAAACATACAGTTCACATTCGTTTGCGACCTGTAAACTTAGAACCAAACAAGAAGATGCCCTTTGAAACAAGGATCTTTAACCAGGGGGTAAGCGTACAATCCACATTTGATTGTGGTCTGTAAACTTCGAACAAAGCAGAAAGTCGCCCTTAATTTGGGTTACTTGAACCGAAAATTTTGGCCTGTCAGTCTGGTTGTACCTAGATTCAGCAACTTGGCCAGAAGTTGAAAGAATTCTTGGATGAGAAGTTTATGAGAAGCCAAAACGTGTCAAAACCGCTAAATCTGGAAACATGCTTCCTACTTGTCAACGTTGTCGAACAAGAAGAAAACAGGCATATTTGAGCGAACACATCAATGCACAACTGCTATTCGCAGTGTTCTAAAAAAAAAAAAAACTCTGGTTGATTGCTCTGTCATAGGAATCGGTAAAACACGAAAGTGAAATGCGCAGCGAAATCTGCAGCTGAGCATGATTTGCGGGTCAGTCGCTGTTTTGTGGGTGTGCTTGGCGAGTGACGCCCTGCTGGCGGGCCGCTTCACCAAAGGTGTATTGGCGTCATTTCCGTGACGGATATGACGTCAGTGAAATCTTGGTGTAACCCGGGATAAATCACTTTCGTGTTGCAATATAACATCCGAAAACTGATTGTGGGGGTTTAACCCGCCGACGCAACGCAGGCGATGAGGCGCGCCGTAGTGGAGGGCTCCGGATCAATTTTGACCACCTGGGGATCTTTATCGTGCGCCGAAATCTCGTACACACGGGCGTTTTTGCTTTTCGCCTCCATCAGAAAAGCGGCCGCCGCGGCCGGGAATCGAACCCGCGACCTCGTGCTCAGTAGCGCAACGCCTTAGCCACTGAGCCACCGCGGCGGGTAACATCCGAAAACGAACAACCCAAAGTATAACCTAGTCTTTAATACTAAAGGTTGCTTCCTCGCAAGAAGACCATGTGTGTAGGGGTGCACCCTTTACAGGCCGCTTGCTTCGTTGTACTGGTGTCATTTCCGTGAAATATTTGTGTATCCGGGAATAAAACACTTCCGGGTTAGAAGGTCTGCTTGATTGTTGCCAAATAAAAAAAATTAAAAATATTGAAAACAATACTTTGACCCAAAAAATACAAGTGCTCGCGCGAGCCTGCACTGGTGATGTTCCAAGTTTAACAATAACAAAAAGTTGCAGTAGATGGCTTGAGCAGTGGAACTCATAAAAATTGAATTGATTTTAGCGAACCTCCTCCGTGTTTATCGTGTGAGGGTAGAAAGTGAAAGGAAGAGAGGGAAAGGGGGCGGGGAACAAAAGAGAGACACTTATGAGGCTCAGGCGGCCGAAGAGTATCGTCTTTCGACGACGTTTGCAGCGAATCGAGCAGGTACGCGGTCATTTTTTTAACTAGGCAACGCCAGGGTGAACTCTGTATTATGGTACCTAGGACTGTCCCTAGAAATGTCTCTAGAAATAAATATTTCTAGGGGCCATGTCCACATTGTCCATCCAACGTAGAGTGCACTCGATCGGTAGACCTTTCCGACAGCCCCAAAACGCGTGGCGTGATAAGGCGTACGTACCCCAGAGCGTGCTCTTGCGGCAGAAAGGCTCGCTGGCGTTGTACTCCGATGGCGGCTCGCACTTCTCAATGAACATCTGGGGCGATGTGAGGCAGGTCTCGTTGTATACCGACTTGCACACCGCGCAGTTCAGCGCATCCGCCGAGCCTGCGATACCCCACGCCACAAAGCCGACACCCCGAGTCGTTTTAGCCTAGTAAATCCCCTTTATAAGAAAAGCCTCGGTAAAGCACTCCTGCAACGTTCCGTATATGCTATATTACCGGAATACGAAATTTTTTATGTGTAGCAATCTTTGCCCAGTATCCCCACAGCCAGGACCGGGTTGGTCCTGGCTGTGGGGATAAGGCAGATATATAAGGCAGATTAAGGCAGATTAAGGCCACAATAAGGCAGATTTCGCGAAAGTTCCACCTGTAATCCCTATAACAGCGTAAACGGAGATAATTGGTCGAACAGAATAAAAAAAACCATAAAACTTGGCTGTAAAGAACTCACACTCTACACAAGAGGCACAAAAATGCTACGCATTAGTCAACAACTATCTGAATTTCTGCAGATTTTTTAGCTTTCCAGACACACCGCGGGAATAAAAACAGGGATACATGCCCACAGCACGCGGTAACCGAACGGTACTACGTTAAAAAAAATTGACACCGTTTTTATCTCTGTGCAACCGCCAGAAACGCCAAATCATTGTCCGTATGAATTCCGTATTTACGGAGTATACGGAAAACATACGAAAACCATAGGGGGTCGTATTTTGTGGCTAAATTAAGACAGAAACACGAAAACTCTGTCAGACGTTTCTATTCTCACAAATCACCTGATTCTTTTGTTTTTGAAAAGAGCGTCTGCATTAGTTACGGCTGGGTGCGTAATACGCCGTATGAATTCCGTATTCCCATAATTCCTTATGCACAGGAACGCTTCCCCGGGGAGGAAACTGACATCGTTGTAAGCGGGGATTCGTTAAAAGCAGGAGTAACTTGCTTTTTCTGAAATGCAGTTGGCAAAGTGAAAATTTTCGAAGAAAGCCAGAAGGTCCTCGTTACAACATTATCGGGCGGCGAAAATATTAGTTTAAAGCAGTACTTCGATATCAACACTCACAAATTGGGTTGGAACTCCGGACAATTTAAAACTTAGCGGATTCGTTATAACGTGGAAAAAGAAGCGTGCGACGTATTGACATACAAACCAAACACCGCCGGAGTGCAACAAATACACAGGGGGAGTTGATCGAAGGACTTTCTAAAATATAGGTGCGGCAACAAAGCATAAGAAGCGAAGCCTAGAAAGTGCAGTCCCAAAGGCCGTAATTCTATAGAAATCTTGGAGAATCTGGAAGAGCGAGTTTTAAGGTTGCCGTCTACTAAGTATTGGCGCCCAAATGGCCTTACAGCTATAACAAACGGTTACGGTGCGTATCTGAGGACAGCCGTAACCGCCGCTCCAATGCCTAACGCATTTCGTCATGTTTTGCTGGGCGAAATATTTCAAAAGAAGGCAGAATTTTATCAATCGTACAACGTTGGAAATGTTTTTAGTAGCGGCTTGAAAATATTTTTTTTTTCTTTCGTGGAGAACGCTCGATTTCTTTGGGCAAGCTCGCACAGAGCACTGGAGCTCAGGAGTATCGCGGCAAATGAGCTATTTCCGGGAATTCCTCACTGGATAACTTTGATTAAATTCGTATTTGTGAAGAAGCCACTCCCCTATGGAGCCTGTACATGCTTCCCACCCAGTGAGCTATATTGAGGGGACTATAGAGATTTTTTTGCCATTTGTCCCCTTTCATCCAGGGCCAGAGCGTCGTAGTAAGTCCTTGACATAATCTTTTCTATGGCTGTAAGACCGTCAGCCATTTCAGTGCCAATACTGAGTAGACGGCAAAGTCGTCCTGAAATCTGAAATTCGCGTTCAGAAGTTAAGGAAGGAAAAGAGAGAGAACTGCTGCCCCTTTTCTCCAGTCTACCGCTGCGCAACTACGGCCAGTTTACGTGTGGTTAGTAACTTCACAGATATTGAGAAAATGGTACGGCGTAAGGATAGGGTATAGGATTTTTTGTAGCGTGAGCTACACTGGCCGAGGTTGAGCAGTTTGGCGTGGCTCCTGGAGAGCCATGCTGGGCATGCGCGAGGAGCAGTGACGTCACACGGCGCACAGCTGGCGCGCCGTAGCGTTCGCCGCGCTTGGATTGGACTGGACTGAATTGGATTAGATTAAATTGGATTGGATTGAATTGCATTGCAAATCTTTTCAGCAGCAGTAAGCATGATAATCAGCTAATCCTAGACAACCAGAAAACCTAAGAATAACCAGCTGAACCTTCAGCTGAAAAACTTCGAAGAAAGCCAGAAGGTCCTTGTTAAAACATTATCCGTAGCGTAGCTGAAGCATACCGCTACGGATATCCTGGCATAGCCGAGCTAAGCCACTGCTATTTTTTTAATGAGCGGACGGAGCATATTTGAGTGCGTGTTTATTAAGCATTGGTTAACTCAGCTAACCATATGCTGCTATAAAGTTCCTGCATTTCAGCCGCTTACAGCGCCGCAACACAGTCGCCCCATTTTTTTTTTCATAGTACAAGTACCAAGCATTTTTCTCCACCCACTGTCGACCCTGTACCTCCCTACCATATTTTTTCCCGGGACAATGTCAATCCGGGTAGAAGACATTATAAACGCAGGTGCATCTGCTTTGCCCTTAGTTGCCACGGTCTATGCTTTGCCCAGTATCTTGCTAGTACGCACGTGATCGGAACGAAACTGTTTCCGTTAAAACGTAGGGCAAAAAAGAAAGCATAACGCTGCAGGTACGATTTGCGTGATACACATGTCAGATGTAACTGGCTACCAGGACGTGCGAGAAAGAACCCACACATTTGGCACCTACCTATAAGCGTCATGGTTCATGCTCTTCGCCCCAGTTCTTAACCCGTTCGAATATGCTGACGCTTTGGGCCTGAATCGCGATTGCAGATGAGACGATTCATTACTCACTGGGCAGAAGCGCTAGCAGCGCCAGCAGATAAGCGGCCGAGCCGAGGCGGCGGCAAAGACTGCGAGCCGCCATCTTGACTAACGTTCTTCTTCGTTCTCTACCGACTTTCACGCAGTATTACCTCGTGCTGCTAGCTTCATTTCAGCGATGGCTCGTCTGCCTTGCTAAAACGATTCCAATCAGGCTCTCTCGTTCTTCTTTCTTTTTCGATTTCTCTCATCAGTCTACGTATTAAATTCTTTCTCCGACTATACTATTTTGCCTTATCTGGTTCTTTTTAATGAAAAAAAAAATTCTCGGCCAATCCCCCTGAGTGGGTATGCTCCACTTTCTTGGCCACCACCACCACAAACCCATGCAAAAATTTTAAGAAAAACAAAAAAATTACAATATCCGTCTTCAGATGACAAAATCTTTGAAAGGCTCACACTAACAAGAAGAAAAAAACACAAAGCGGTGTGAAAGTGGGTATGCAGACATTTTAGGAACAAATATTTTTTAACTAATGGCCTTCAAATTTTTGCGTGAGGTACCCCTTCCCCTCGCCCTGCATTTTTAGCTTTACATTCTTCAGGAGGGGAGTTTGTCGAAAGTTGTTAGCATGGGGGTCTGATACACTGCGATTGGAACGCATCGGCTATCTCTCTGGTTACGCAATCACGACTGAATAGAGAGCGAGAGAGAAAATAAATATTTTTACTTATCGAGCAGAGGCTGATGTGTGGGCCTCGCCCCGTGGAATAGAAGTTGTCTGTACGGGAAGTATGGAATACACCGGATGTCAGGCCAATGAGTGCCGATTGGGTGCAGATCCTTTCGTTCAACGATGACTGATGTTTCCTACGGCGCAAATTCGTACAACCGCCATTTCGGCTCACGTGCGTACGTCCGGACACAGGACACGATAATTGGGCAAACGATGTTCTTCTGGCAGGGAGCGAAAGAAGTGACATATGTGGCGGATGGTATGTACAGCCGTGAACAAATGAAACATGAACACGAAAATATGAACCAGGGCACACAAATAACGCGATTTCTTTCCGTGCAATTAAAATTGTCGCGTGTCTTTATTACAGTAACAAAGATGGAAAATGTGTGTTTCCAAGTGTACTACTACCGGGCCCTTAATTTATCTCCACTATCCATATTCTTTCGTTTTGCGTGTTCTGCTTCATATTTTCTCATTTCGTTTGTCCATGACTGCCCATTCTAGTACAGAGCTGCGTACTACAGCGTCTGCAACTCATTGCTGACCATAGAATACTACTGCCAAGCTTGCTGCAAAAAAAGAAAGAAAAAAAAAAGGACGCCATCCCGCCCTGCGAAAGAGCCACTATACATGTCGATGTTGGAGGGTATAGACTGTTCCTCGTTTTCTCGGCGGGAATGTCGCTTGCACTCGGCTTCTCTGGCGGTAAATGCTGGGTCCTGACGCATGCGCTCGGTGTCTTGGGAGAGAACTATAAGCCCTCGAATGGAACGATCAACCTCCCTCCCCTTTCAAGGGCAGCTGCGAACCTAATCTTTACCAGAACACATTGGGGAGGGGGGGTTAAATTGGTTCACTCGGCCTCACGCACTCACTCACTCACCATCACTCAGCTCACTCCTCACTCACTCACTCACTCACATCACTCACTCACTCACTCACTCACTCACCCGTCAACTCACTCACTACACCTCACTCACTCCACATCACTCACTCACGCACCACTCACGCACGCACACACGCACGCACGCACTCACGTCACGCACCGCACGTCACGCACCACGCACACTCACGCACTCACTCACGCACCACGCACCACGCACACGCCACGCACCACCACCACTCACTCACGCACTCACCAGCACCACGCACTCACTCACTCACGCACGCACTCACGCACGCACTCACGCACGCACGCACCACTCAGCACTCACTCACGCACGCACGCACTCACTCACTCACCACTCACCACACACTCACGCACGCACTCACGCACGCACGCACCACCATCCATGCACTCACTCACTCACTCACCACTCACCACTCACTCACGCACTCACTCACGCACTCACTCACTCACTCACGCACTCACTCACCACTCACTCACTCACTCACTCACTCACTCACTCACTCACTCACTCACTCACTCACTCACTCACTCACTCACTCACTCACTCACTCACACTCACTCACTCACTCACTTCACTCACACTTCACGCACTCACTCACTCCACTCCACTCACTCACTCACTCCCTCACTCACTCACTTCACTCACTCATCACTCACTCACTCACTCACTCACTCACTCACATGCTTCACACGTAGAAACGGTGGAAGGGGTAGGGGGAAGGGTAACGGCACGTTAAATGGCTCATGTTTCCTCGGTTGTGGCTCTGGAGACTGTGACCAGACGTGGTGTCTTGCTACTAATGTGTACTCCCCGCATATTGTATACTCCCCGCTAAAGCCCGCGCGTAGTGCAATGCGGTGCTCATTGGTTGGCTGCCGTGCAGTTTCCTAACTATTGTGCGGCCTGTGGTTCTCCTTCGCTCCAAGCATCGTCCGATGGCCGCAACCGTATTGATGAGGGCCTGCGGAAGAATCAGCTTCAGCAGCGAACGAATTGGCTCAGTTTGCCTCGCGCGGGAATTGCGTTCTTATCTGTACCTGCGTTTCCTGTTCCAGCGGAAATGGATTCCTGATGGAGCCTGAAAAGAAAAGGGAGCGTCGCTAAATCGGAAAATGCAGTTGTTCGTCGATTTAGCGAGTAATCAGGTGTAGTTGGGAATCACTGGTGTATTTTGTGTTTCTATATTTCCTGTCGCCTCATCCGTTGCGCCGCTTTTACTTTTGTCATCGCCTTTAGCAGTTCAGCAATCAAATAATCATATATCTTTGTTAATAAGTTTTTACGGCGATTACAAACCATGCCCAGTCGTATACCTCAAAGAGGGGCCGAGAAATGAACCCTAGGTCGTCACTTTTCTTCTTGTTTTGTGAAGACCACGTGGTTGAGGCCATGCCATCGCGCCAAAGATGTGCAGCTTACCTTCTGCTTATGCGGGAAGCATCATAAGCGGAAATCAAGTTTGCGAAACACCAAGCGACCAATGAAGCTGCAAGGATGTAGGAAGGTATACAAATGGCCGACCCATACTCGGCCGAGCGCCAGCGCTCAAACGGCTCCCAAGTTTTATGTAATTGTATGGGCGTACCGACCAACAGAGTCGGACCCCTCCCGGCGCTGAAGATTACAACTTGAGCGAATATTGGTAAAGCACGTTCGACAATTGGGCAATCCGCTGGTGTAGCTCCGCTTCTGGCTGAGAGAAAGAAATCTGTCCCACGTTCACGTGCACGTTGGAGAAAGAAGAAGCAGAGACGGCGTAAACATGAAGAAGGCTTCGAGGAAAGACCCCAAAGGAAACGAGGCCTCCGTCAGAGGCAGCCCGGCCAACCCGGCGGTGAGCTGCTTAAGCTTGGTTCGCGCTTTTCCGTAGGTTCGACGTTTCTATCCGCTGAGGGTTGGTTGGTTGGTTGAATTCTTCGTAGGGTGCATCTGCGTTTTCCGACAGAGCTATGTTCCCACCTTTGCAACCACAAGCCGGACGATTTTTCGTATTAGAGTGTATTTAGGAACTGTTGGAAATACAGTAAAAAACTCGTTAATTCGAACTCGGTTAATTCGAACTCACGGCCTAGTCCCGGCAGGGCCCTGTATATTTCAGTGGGGAAAAACTCCCGATATTTCGAGCTCGTCGGTATCCACAACGGTTAATTCGAACTATGATCCCCTGATTTCCATCGCTCCTCGCAGAAGAAGTCGGCCTAGAGTGATTACAATGCGTTGCAAATCCAAACCAAACCAAATTTACTAGATGCAAAATAACGAAACAGAAAAACAGCAGCGTGGCGAGCGCGCGCTACATCGCGGAGTGCGCGAGTGATACGTGTGAGAACACTACGAGTGCGAACACTACCCCGACCGACATCCCACCAGATGTAGTGACAATGATCACATCGCCGAACTGCGCGCAGCAGAGGCAAGCCATCCAGCGGCTCGAGGAAGCCCTGGCTCGGCAAGAGCGAACGGAGCACTCTGACGCCGGCGCGACTCACTACCGTGCTCATCCAAGGGTACGGGGGAGAGGCTGCGTGGCTGGAGGAAGCGTAGTAGCTCGAGCCGGGCCACTGGCCCAATACCCCTCGAGGCCTTAACCAAGGCAGGAATGGGAAGAGGACACCGCCTACTACACAGGGTCTCCTGATTCCCCATCCCCACGCAGGATCGTGCAATAAAGTCTTTCTCTCTCTCCAGCAACAGCTTATTTCGCTTCTACAGGGGGCGCTGCGCCCCCACCGCTAGTGCTCCGGCGCATGCCGTTATTTACGAAACATTATTTACGAAATCACCTGCCACAAACGCGTAGGAGCGCCTAATTAGCGATAACGAGTCCAGAGGTGGCTCCTTTGTCTTCTGCCTGCCCGCGCAGTGTGGCGCGATTTCCAATCATTCCAGCGCCCGCCCGCTAATTAGAGCTCCGCTTAATTCGAACAATTTTAAGGTCCCCTTCGAGTTCGAATTAACGAGCTTTTTCTGTATTCTCTTGTCGTTTACACAGGGCGTTTCCTGAGCTTGCCAGCCAGAGTCGGACATGTACTCATGGGCCTAAATAAGGCCATTGGCTCCGGCAATTATTGGTCTGTCGGGGTACTGGTTAAAATAACGCCAGAACTCATGGAAGGCGATCGCAATTTGGGTCTGAACAATTGGAATCTGATTATTCTGTTACGGAGGCGAACAAATCCAGTTGAATCACAGATTTTTATATTTATGCTTTACAACGGTGACCATATTTCTTGACAAGGCAGCGAAAACAACGACGGTTTTTTCGCAGAGCGGGGCACTTCAGGCTTCCGCCTTAAAACGTGCGCTAACTTCATTGTAAAAACATGCCTTAGCAGGCCACTATTTTTCTTAGCTGTGTCATTCTTACGGCAGCCGTGAGAATTACTGTCGGAAATTTCTCACGGCAGTGTCCACAAAAGCCTGAAAAGTATGCGGCATAATGTTACTCGTAGTAAGCTAAACCGACCTGAATTTACTTCTGCTTTGCCTAGGTTACCAGTGATAGCACCGCACTACGACCGCCTAATAATCAAAGTGACAAAAGTGGGGGCGAGATTCAATATAACGTAGCACAACCTAACCTAATTAATCTAACCTCACCGAATCTAACTTAATGTAACCTAAGGTATCATACCCAGACTAACGCAACCGAACCGAACGTAATGTTACCTACCCAAATCCTGTCCAATTGCAAGGAACCAAAGCTAACTGGCTCAAACTACACCAAAGAGCAGGTGCAGTCGCGAGCAAAATTTTACGGACCATAAAAGGGGCAATTTTAGGTAATTTCTTTTCCGGTAGCAGCCCAAAAGCTGTGGTATGGTTGTGGTTTGTCGTGTAATTTCTAAAGTATTGCAAAAACACCGTACATAATGCCCCGGGCTGCTGTGCGGCAGAGAAATTACTAAAAATTCCTGCTTTCGTGGTCCGTAAACTTTTGCCCTTGACGGCACATTAACGCAACGCAACCTAACCCAACCCACAAGTCCTGTGTGCCGATCGCGCGATGTTTGTGCGAATAACCAGAATGGAAAATATTGACTAACAAAATCCGGATAAACGAAAGCTTATAAAGCTTGGGAAGCTCAAAGAAAGAAAAATGTCCATATGCCGGATTCGAGCCAGACTTCTCGCTTCAAAGCCGGTACTACGCCGCAGCACCAGAGAAGCAGCTATAGGAGCGAGATGTCGCGGTATATTTGTCCCAAGGAAGCTCCGGGTGCTGTTGTTAGCCGATCAAATGCGACTGCCATGACAAATGTCCGTAGGTGATTCTCACGGCTGCCGTGAGAATATACACTGCCTTTTCTTAATAGAGTCGTCGTCATCGTCGTCATCATAATCATCATCATCATCATAATTTATTTACCGTTAAGGGACCCTGACGGGGTATTACATAAAGAGGGGCGTTCGAACAAGCATACACAAAGGAAACTGCAGACCAAGAACATAAAGTAGGATACAATTCAAGAATTGGAATTACAGGGCAATAATAATAACAAAACTCGTTATACAACTAATAGCACAATTCAAAGTGGCATAAAATCGTGAAAAAAAGCAACTGGTTACACAACTAATACACAGAAATTACGACGGTGCGGTTGTCAAATGAGTTTCGAGTAAGGTTTTGAACTTGAGAGTATCATGCTCATTGGCTAGTGCATTTGGAAGCCGATTCCAATCCTCAATTGTTACAGGAAGAAAAGATTTGTTGAAAGCGTTATTTGAACCTTTTAAATTTTGAACACTCAAAGAATTGAAGAGACGGCGCGAAGTTCGAATTGGTGGAAGAAGCAGGGAGCCATGCAAGTAAGCAAAATTGAAATACAGTTTGTGAAACAAACAAAGGCGTGCTATTTTCCGTCTAAGATCAAGGGAGTTGAGAGACAGTGATAATTTTATAGTAGTAACACTTGTGCGGAAATTGTACTGGGAGGTTATGCATCGAGCTGCGCGAGTCCTAAGTTTTTGTGTTCAAATCATATCCGCTTCTGACGATACAAAGCCTTCTCTGGCTTGTTGATTCTATTCTCTTTCTTTCGCGGCATTTTCGTTTAACAATGGTAGTTATTAGAATCTAGAATATTTTCTCTTCATCACGATTATAACGGGTACATTTGTAAGTTATAATCATCACGGATACTGTGGCCGAACGGGACGTCAGTTCTGGTTGCAACGTCACATGTACTGCCAGTGAAGTCATCAGCCGTACATCGTCAGTGGGGTGCAGTGGTGGGAAGCCAGAGGCTGAAGAAAGAAAGAAAAAAAAAAAACTCCCACCTCCCCTCGCGGGAACCCCTGTGTAGATGCGACGCATAGGCGGAGCGGCGAAGGGACCGCGTTTTATAGCGCGCATAACGTTGAGGGGACTGCGTAAGCCGGTCCCAGTCGATGACGACGTTGGCGTACTTGTAAAGCGGCGGGGACTCTAGGTGTTTGAGCCAAGCGTGGATGTTGCTTCGCCGGAGAACGGCACACCGGTTATATGCGCAGCGCGCCCGAAGGAGAGGAAACCGCGGAAGAGAGAGTACTGCACATGCGCCGGCCCCAGCGCGTCTGCCGCGGCTATGACGCAACACAATCCAACACAATCCACTTTAATCCAATCCAATCCAAGTCAAGCCAAGCCAATCCAAGCCAAGCCAAGCCAAGCCAATGCCCCTCGCGAGAGAGTGTTCGCTATCGGAGAGGAGAGGGGGTGAGCGGCGGAGAGCGCAGCTGGCGCGGCGAGGAGAATGGGGGAGGGGCGGACGACGACGCCGGAGGGACAAGGCGAGTGAATCAGATGCTCTGCATCTAAAAACGAACAGTGAAAGCTTGTAAACGCTGCGTCTCAGAATCAAAGTATCCTTCTGGTCCCTGAAACGCCGACGTTACCCGCTCAGTGTGCCACGTAATTTTTTAAACAGCCAAGCTGTTTAGCAAATCGCAATTTTTCGTGTCCGCAGTTAAAAATACCAAGAAATTGCCAACCGCGCGCACGCGAGCGCAAACCTTGCGGTGACCTCCCGCAGTTAACAAAACCAAGAAAATGCGTAGCGCTCGTGTGTGCGTGCCTCGTGACGACCGCCCAGCGTCTCCTGCGCACTCTTGTCAAGACAAGCATACCTACTTAGGGAGGTTGACCAATATCGGCAAAACAGGAAAAAATTGGGCCCATCTCCCCGCGAGGGGGACTCGAGTAAATGCGTCGCATAGGGGGTGGGTGTATTGCGTTAACGTTTAGTGTTTGGGGAGTTGGTGGTAGTGAATGCGTTGTATCAGCAGCTTCTTGACGTAGTTTGAATGAGTCAAGGATATAAGGCGCGTTCGTGGCCTCCCATTCTGTGTCGGCTTTGTGGCGCAGTGGGTAGAGCACCATGTACATTGCGTTCCGCCCGCAGGGTCGAGGGATCGAAACCAGGCGCCGGGACCCGCCGCGGTGGCTCAGTGGCTAAGGCGTTGCGCTGCTGAGCACGAGGTCGCGGGTTCGATTCCCGGCCGCGGCGGCCGCTTTTCTGATGGAGGCGAAAAGCAAAAACGCCCGTGTGTACGAGATTTCGGCGCACGTTAAAGATCCCCAGGTGGTCAAAATTAATCCGGAGCCCTCCACTACGGCGCGCCTCATCGCCTGCGTTGCGTCGGCGCGTTAAGCCCTACAATCAATCAATCAATCGAAACCAGGCGCCGGATAGTATATAGTATTTTTTTTTATATAGTGTAGGGGGAGGGGTGCGGACTACGACTACGGACGTCAGCGCGGGTGACATCGTGAGTTACTGAAATGCTCTGCATTAAAAAAAAAAAAACCTCCAACGTTCGCCGAAATCGTGGCAACACCTGCTCGGACCGAGAAAGACACGTCATAGCGTACGCCTCTCTAAGGAGATATCCAATGATTATCACTTCAAAAAAAAAAAAAAAAAAAAAAAGAAAGAAAAGCTCACACTTATAGCAACGATGATGGAGTAAAGGTCGTTGCGGCAGCGAAGAAGAAGCAAATCGACCGCAATCGTGGTGATGGTCGTAAAGGTTGCGTAAAGCTTCGCTACTTGCAAGTCTTGCGCACTAGTTGTGAGCTTCCTTCATTTTCTGGTATCACGCAGTCGGTGACCCAGGCGAAGGGTGATGCAGACAGCGCGCCCGAAATTTCGCCCGCTTTGCCGCCCGAAAACAGTAAAAAACCTGGAGTGGGAAAAGCAAGCAGCCCTTCTAACCTCCTTACTAGTTGTGACTTAGCTGTTGCAAATGGCACTGCGTTTCGAGGCACTGAAGTCTTAGTAGTTTGCGAGACATTATCACCAGGAGCATTTCTAATTATAAAACACTGCGCTAAACTGACAGGGGAATACATTAAGACGTAGCGGTCGTGGTCACCATCGTGGAGAGAGAACGATTGCTCATCAGGGACCTGTAAGAGGTTCTCGAGGGGATGGAAGAGGGCGATGTTGAGGAACATTTGCGGTGCAGGCGTAGACCTACGTTATGCCGCTCGTGCTACAGCCCTTTTAATTTGGAAATCAGTGGTGAGGGCGGGTGTGTTCATATCCAGAGTATATGGGGCGATAGAGATAGAGGGGGGTGGTGTACAATAGCGGGAGAATTCTGGACAGCGCCAGACACGATCGTGGAGGTCTCTGTGATTGGAACGGTGCACTAGGAACATTTAGGGGGGGAGAGTGTCTGTCATCAACGGCTAATAAATAAAGCCACAACGGCGTTGGAGGCCAGCGAAGGATAGCCACCTTTTTTTCCTTCCTCTTTTTTTTAAATCAAGGCATTTTCAATCAACGGCGCGTAATATTGGAGTGATGTTTCAGGGGGAATAGAAGGCATTGGCTATAAGCTTGTTGACGAGCGCTAATCAGTTGTTCACGCAATCCCGCTGTTGGGTGATATCGCCAAATAAGTCCGTGAGTGGCCACTCTGAAAAACTTCATTTGTCTGAAGGTTTTGACACAAGCTTGAAGCAGTTCTTAAGTTCTTTGTGTATATAGCTGTTGCTGGTCCATGCAGACGACGCTGCAGACAGGATGCCTGCGGCGCTTCCCTTGTCACCCAACGACAGTGAACGGTCGAGCGCGGAGAACGATAAATCAAGAGTCACTTCAACATTCATTTTCAGTTGCGCTTTTCCAGCAAAAGACTGTATGGTTTACGGCAAGGCTACATTCAAAATAACCTTTTAATGGTGAATGTATTTGTTCCAGGTACTGCCCGGTTCCTCACTCAATTCCAGAAAGGCCACAACCACAGTGCGCTTCCGCCAAACAGTGAGTTCACGCATTATTCATTTGTCGCAAATTTAGTTGAGCACTGCCTTTGTGAGTGTTGAAGTCGGTTTCGATGAGATGCTCGGTCCTTTTGTGGGACAGAAGTACTTTACTTCTGTGGTCCCTTTTATCTGGCCAAAACATCGCCTGTATTCTATACACTAGGGCCCTTGCTTGGACCTTTTACCATGCATTGTTATGCACAACGGATGTTAGCCTTCCTGGCTCCTAATAAATATGGTGACCTTCTCTCTTGTTACAGTCATAATCACCCCCGTTGGCCGTGGAAACACCGTTTCGGGAAATCTGAGCTGTGTTCAGCCTCGCCTACTCCTTATTCAGAAACACCAGCGCACATTTCCCATCTGAAAGTGCTGTAATAGGTTTCGCCTTGATTTGCTAGAGGGTCGGGACTGAGGGAAAGGGGGTGGGCACCGACCGTGGTTATTGAAACAAAACTCAATACTCATCTAAGATTCGACAATGGTTTCGTGCGTTCCTGACGTCAATCCTGTTTTTTTTCTCCGGGCTTGCTACCGGCTAGTGCACTACTTTTGATACGTAGTCCAGTAAGCAGTTCAAATTTGCGCATACGGCTGTGCTGGGATATTTGCTTGTAGACGAAATCTGAAGTTCTCTCCGATGCCATTAAACTATATTGTTGTGCGCCCATGTTAAAAAAATGCCGGTGCGTGATGTCGCCATGTTCATTGCTAAACGTCACTAGTGCTCGAACTCAGCGCATACGTTGCTGTTGTCTTTGAGTGCGAGCCAAAGAGGATTTTTCAGGCTGAGTGAACGCTGGCCCACCGACTAAACTTTCCCTACAGTTTGAATGAGTCAAGGATATAAGGCGCGTTCGTGGCCTCCCATTCTGTGTCGGCTTTGTGGCGCAGTGGGTAGAGCACCATGTACATTGCGTTCCGCCCGCAGGGTCGAGGGATCGAAACCAGGCGCCGGATAGTATGTTTTTTATATAGTGTAGGGGGAGGGGTGCGGACTACGACTACGGACGTCAGCGCGGGTGACATCGTGAGTTACTGAAATGCTCTGCATTAAAAAAAAAAAAAACCTCCAACGTTCGCCGAAATCGTGGCAACACCTGCTCGGACCGAGAAAGACACGTCATAGCGTACGCCTCTCCAAGGTGATGTCCAATAATTATCACTTCAAAAAAAAAAAAAAAAAAAAAAGAAAGAAAGAAAGAAAAGCTCACACTTATAGCAACGATGATGGAGTAAAGGTCGTTGCGGCAGCGAAGAAGAAGCAAATCGACCGCAATCGTGGTGATGGTCGTAAAGGTTGCGTAAAGCTTCGCTACTTGCAAGTCTTGCGCATTAGTTGTGAGCTTCCTTCATTTTCTGGTATCACGCAGTCGGTGACCCAGGCGAAGGGTGATGCAGACAGCGCGCCCGAAATTTCGCCCGCTTTGCCGCCCGAAAACAGTAAAAAACCTGGAGTGGGAAAAGCAAACAGCCCTTCTAACCTCCTTACTAGTTGTGACTTAGCTGTTGCAAATGGCACTGCGTTTCGAGGCACTGAAGTCTTAGTAGTTTGCGAGACATTATCACCAGGAGCATTTATAATTATAAAACACTGCGCTAAACTGACAGGGGAATACATTAAGACGTAGCCGTCGTGGTCACCATCGTGGAGAGAAAACGATTGCTCATCAGGGACCTGTAAGAGGTTCTCGAGGGGATGGAAGAGGGCGATGTTGAGGAACATTTGCGGTGCAGGCGTAGACCTACGTTATGCCGCTCGTGCTACAGCCCTTTTAATTTGGAAATCAGTGGTGAGGGCGGGTGTGTTCATATCCAGAGTATATGGGGCGATAGAGATAGAGGGGGGGGGTGTACAATAGCGGGAGAATTCTGGACAGCGCCAGACACGATCGTGGAGGTCTCTGTGATTAGAACGGTGCAGTAGGAACATTTAGGGGGGGAGAGTGTCTGTCATCAACGGCTAATAAAGTCACAACGGCGTTGGAGGCCAGTGAAGAATAGCCACTCTCTTTCCTTCCACCTTTTTTTTAAATCAAGACATTTTCAATTAATGGCGCGTAATATTGGAGTGATGTTTCAGGGGGAATAGAAGGCATTGAATATAAGCTTGTTTACGAGCGCTGATCAGATGTCACGCGATCCCGCTGTTGGGTGATCTCGCCAAATAAGTCCGTGAGTGGCCACTCTGAAAAACTTCATTTATGTCTGAAGGTTTTGACACAAGCTTGAAGCACTTCTTAAGTTCTTTGTGTATATAGCTGTTGCTGGTCCATGCAGACGACGCTGCAGACAGGATGCCTGCGTCGCTTCCCTTGTCACCCAACGACAGTGAACGGTCGAGCGCGGAGAACGATAAATCAAGAGTCACTTCAACATTCATTTTCAGTTGCGCTTTTCCAGCAAAAGACTGTATGGTTTACGGCAAGGCTACATTCAAAATAACCTTTTAATGGTGAATGTATTTGTTCCAGGTACTGCCCGGTTCCTCACTCAATTCCAGAAAGGCCACAACCACAGTGCGCTTCCGCCAAACAGTGAGTTCACGCATTATTCATTTGTCGCAAATTTAGTTGGGCACTGCCATTGTTAGTGTTGGAGTCAGTTTCGATGAAATGCTCGGTCATTTTGGGGGACAGAAGAATGGCTACTTTACTCCTGTGGTCCCTTTTATCTGGCCAAAACATCGCCTGTATTCTATACACTAGGGCCCTTGCTTGGACCTTTTACCATGCATTGTTATGCACAACGGATGTTAGCCTTCCTGGCTCCTAATAAATATGGTGACCTTCTCTCTTGTTACAGTCATAATCACCCCCGTCGGCCGTGGAAACACCGTTTCGGGAAATCTGAGCTGTGTTCAGCCTCGCCCACTCCTTATTCAGAAACACCAGCGCACATTTCCCATCTGAAAGTGCTGTAATAGGTTTCGCCTTGATTTGCTAGAGGGTCGGGACTGAGGGAAAGGGGGTGGGCACCGACTGTGGTTATTGAAACAAAACTCAATACTCATCTAAGATTCGACAATGGTTTCGTGCGTTTCCTGACGTCAATCCTGTTTTTTTTCTCCGGGCTTGCTACCGGCTAGTGCACTACTTTTGATACGTAGTCCAGTAAGCAGTTCAAATTTGCGCATACGGCTGTGCTGGGATATTTGCTTGTAGACGAAATCTGAAGTTCTCTCCGATGCCATTAAACTATATTGTTGTGCGCCCATGTTAAAAAAATGCCGGTGCGTGATGTCGCCATGTTCATTGCTAAACGTCACTAGTGCTGGCCCTCAGCGCATACGTTGCTGTTGTCTTTGAGTGCGAGCCAAAGAGGATTTTTCAGGCTGAGTGAACGGCTGGCCCACCGACTAAACTTTCCCTACAGCCCCATGACCCCTGATTAGGCTACTTTGTATTAGCGTTACTGGAAAAGACCCGTGGAGAGGCACGCCGCTTATAAAAATGTTGGGACGTTTACGCTACATATAACAAGACGGTGAGCACTTGGGATCTTTCGAACAGCACGTTTGTGGCTGTTGAAGTGGATCCTAGCACGCAGGACAAGCACGGAAGGATCTCGCAACTGAGGCGCAACTTGGTACTAATAATTTATTTGGAGAGTATCCGCAGATATTGCATGCGAGCTGACGCAATGGAAACGCCGTACATACATGTGTACTCCACCAGAAGCTGTCTGCATGCTGGTAAAACCGTTCGGCGGTGTGTCGATGGTAATCCTTTTACGTGTTTTTGACGGAGCCGTGAAAACAACCTTCGATTTTCATGAAAATTTTGCAGCCGCCATCCCGAGCGCAGAGCGCTGCAAAAAGCACAACTTCAAGCGCAACTCATCTACCGTCCGATGACAGCCAAAAGCCTTCCACACAGCAAGTAAAAAACACTTCCGGAAACTCTTCCCAATCGATTTTTTATCGTCGGAAGCAGCCCTACATATGACTGAACTGTGTGTGAATTTATCTAGATTAAAAGTAGCTCTTGAATGTCAAATACAGCCTCTTGACAAAAGGGGACGTCAAACTTGCGTCGAATTTTCAGCCGCGGTCGATTTAACCTTGACAGTGATAACTGCGGTCGAAGCAGGTAGCCACAGGTGATTCATTGTGTACGCAATAACCCTTTTTGCTTAGAAGAACGTGCCGTCTGTAGCATCTACAAATTCCCACAAACCGTTTTATCGCAGGATGTATGTTTTATCCAGCCAGTATTTGCCCATATATGCTCATGCCATGAAGTCTCTCCACAAACTCCACAGCAGACTTTGTCGCCGCTGTTGGGTGCCGTTTAAGCACATATACAATTGTAGAATCAATCAATCAATCAATCAATCAATCAATCAATCAATCAATCAATCAATCAATCAATCAATCAATCAGTCAATCATCAATCATCAATCAGTCATCAATCATCAATCAATCAATCAATCAATCAATCAATAAACCAATCAATCAATCAATCAATCAGACAATCAATCAATCAGTCAATGAATCAGTCAATCGTGAATTGTTTTCTTGGTATTTTAAAGACGATAGCCTTCCTTGGGCTGTTTAAACGCAGAAATTTCGGTCTGTCTGTCTGTCTGTCTGTCTGTCTGTCTGTCTGTCTGTCTGTCTGTGACTCGATTCAGCCACCCGACCAAAGTGAAACACGAGCTGCGCAATGGTCTTATATACCCCCATCCAAATCTAAACGTCTCAGTCCGGTGTCAATGTCAACACTGTGACGTCAACACTGTGGAGCAAGAACGAGACATTACGCAAATATAAGGGATAAAATCAATACATGCTATATCTGCAGTGTTCCTTCATGAGTGCTTGGTTTTTGCGATAGCAAATGAAATACTACATCAACTGCAGGAAACTGTCGCCTGCTGTTGCCAGCGCTACTATAGCTCCTGGCGACATTTAAGAAATAAAACGGCAAACGCAACAAAAGGTTCCACTAGATAGGCTCCACGTTCTTCTTGGCACGCTCGTGGAGTAGGGCAACGTGGTTCCATAAAAGTTGTAGTAGGGTGACTCGATTCACGAGCGTCTCCGCCGTACGGCAGCGCTGGCATCGAGGCACCCGAATAGGAGCAGTGGAACGCGGTAAATTTAAATTGACTTGAGAAAACCTCTAGCGTGCTATCAAGGGAGTTACGAGGCGGGAGAGGAACAGCATGAGAAGTGAGCGGGAAAGAGAAGGGAGGCACTTACTTGGCAGGGGCGCCAGTCGACTATCGTCTTTCGTCGACATTTGCAATGAGAGGAGCAGGTAGGCGGCCATATTTTTCCGAGGGCCACGCGCAAGCCTAGACGACGCCGGTCGCTTCTTGTGAGGCCCGTGCGCACGTGCGAGGTAAACGGCGGGAGTAACTTTAATTCAGTTTTCCGATGACGCCGCACACATTACGCCAGCAACAACAGCTCCGCAGTTAATATAGCTTTTTTTTTTGGCCCATTCGCGCAAAGGAAGTCGTTTTGGAGATATCTGTGCGGCACGCACATACGGCACTCAATTTGAAGAGCGTCAGAAAAGCGGACAGCACATACGGCAACTCCGTTATCTTTATCGGTACACAATTTCCTCCACTCCCATCGGGTCCGCATCCTCACGCCGAGACCTCACATCCGTGGCCGTGTCCTTTACAGCTCTTGTATGTTCGTAAAACTGTAGTACATGCTTTGGGGCCATAGCTGTGCTTCGATACGGGATCACAGTGTATGGATTTCGTGCCGTGCGCTGGAATAAACAGGGTCCATTTTATTCTCCGTTCTCTGTTAACGAACATAAGTTACGACGAGTAATAACAGGTATGCGTTCAAAACTTCTGCTTATCGAACTTCGATTGTCGAGCGAAACAAACATTTGAGAGCATTTCTGGAATTATGCTTTTAAACCATTGTATGTCCCTACGCGTAATCGCCTACCAAAGCAGCCTTACTTACGGTATGGACGTTGAACGAAACTGCACTATGTTCCGGCTGCGTCCAACCAACTCCTTGGTGATATTTCTAGCATAAATTCAAGATACAGACTGAAGACGTTATTGTGGAGGAGGAGGAGGAGGAGAGAAACGTTTATTGGAGCGGAAAGTGGTATTGTGGGGTGGCCTTCCTAGTCCGGATAGCCGCGAGTCGTGGTCAGCTGCTCTTGCCCGAGACACGAGGCTAACCTGCGTCTCTAGCCGGCAGCTGGTCAGCTCGCACCCCCACTGCCCCAGGGAGGGGGAAGGGATGGGGTTTGGGGTGGTAGGGGCAGGCCCAGACAAGGTGGTATGTGGTGTTGGGGGCTTTACAGGATGGGCATTCGTAGGGGTACATGGTTGGTGATATGTTGCGTAGAATTGTTCTGTTGTAGTATGTCGGGGTTTGCAGTCGTCGCCCAAAGGTGTGCGTCGTTGGTGTTGTGAGATGGATGAGGAGGAGGGTAGATGAGTACCCCCACAGCCCGGACCATGTAACGCCCTGAATTTCTACAAAAATGCAGATATCGCGGAAGTTCCACCTGTAATCGCCACGATAGCGTAAATATAGATAACTGGTCGCACGGAATATTTAAAAACTAAGAAATAAGAGAATACAAAGAAGAAACTGCGGGAAATGGAGAAACGTGTACGCCCTGCATTTTCACAATTATGCAGATTTCGCGAAATTTACACCTGTAATCGGTATAATAACTTAACGGGAGATAATTGGTTGAACAAAATTTTGAAAAAACTGAAAAAATAAGAAAAATATAAAATAAATACGAAAACTGGCGAACCATGTAAAACCCCTGCATTTTCCCCAATAATGCAGATTTCGGGAAAGTTCCGAATGTAATCGTTATACATAATAACGTAAATGGAGATAATTGGTTGAACGAAATTTTTAAAAACTAAAAAATAAGAAAATTATTAAAAATTACGGGAAATGTCAAAAACGTATAACGCATGGCATTTCCACAATAATGCAGATATCGTGAGAGTTCCACCTGTTTAATAGCGTAAATGGAGATAATTGTCGAACGAAATTTTGGAAAACTAAAAATTTAAAAAATATATAAAATAATTACGAAAAACTGGCGAACCGTTTAGCGCCCTGCATTTCCACAATAGTGCAGATTCCGCGAATGTTCCACTTCGAATCGTTATAATAGCGTAAATGGAGATAATTGGTCGGACAGGATTTAGAAAAACCAACAACTTTTGACTGTAAAAACTCACACTCAATACAAGCGGCATAAGAATGCTACGCATTAGTAGATTATTCTCTTAATTTCTGCAGAATTCTTGCTTTTGTTTTTGCCACGTAGTTTCCTATTGTCTTTTGATTCTATGACTGCCAGGCTCTGCCATTCAAGTTTAAGCGGGTTTGGCAGGCCAGACGTTTTGTCCTGTTTGACTAACAAAATAAACAATCTCAATAAACAATCTCATCATAATCAGCATCAGCATCTGAGAGTTGCTACTGGCAAGCAAGGTAATGCCAAAGCGGTGTATTAACAGCTTGCAGGAAGAGATCAATATCAGTTCGCATCTGATGCAATGGTAGCATTTAGACGTAGAGTAAAAATTGGCGCGCAAATCACACGCATCATGGTAGAGCATCTCTGCCGAGGAAAAAGCTAACAATTCTAAATACGAGAAGAACCTCACGGTTAAGCTTGTGAATGGATTGAGGTCTTGGCATAGACAACCAATTTCGCGCAGCCATTCCGATGGCAACACAAAAATGACGCGCAAATTGCACTTTGAAAAACATTTCGGTTTTCGCTAAAACCGCACCAGCGCCTTGACGAATTATTGTTCTGGACCGATTGTTTTTTTTTTTTTAACGCCAGACGTCAACCGAAGGCACCGACCAAGAACATCAGATGTCCGTCGCTGCACCAAGCGGTAACCAGCCGCAAAAATGGTCACGGCGAACGGTAAGCAAGATGGGGGGATTGGAGGGGGTGAGTTCCCACTGTGCATCAGTATATTAGATTGCACGAACCTTGCTGCAGAATATACAAAAAAAAAATTGACGAAAGTATGTTACAATAAACGGGAAGAGCAACCCGAAACCACCTCTGGAGGTCGTGGGTTCGGATCCCACCCGGTGGGCATTTTTTCTCCACTTTCTTTCTTTCGAAATTCTTTATTTGTTTCAATGACCTACCACATCCTCCCCTTTGCTTTCCGAGGTTTTCTGGACTGGTAACCCTTTTTTCTGTCTTATTTCAACGAGCCCCTCATTTCCTATTCTGATTCGCTACATCGGCTTCAATCGGCTTCATCATATAAATATCTTGGAATTTATATAACCTCTGATCTGAGGAGGAACTCACACATAGAGTACATAACCAACAAAAGTTAAAAAAAACTGGGCCTCTTAAAACGTCGATTACACCCTGCGAGCTTGAGCACTAAGCTCTATGCGTATACTTCGCTTATTAGACCATCGTTAGAATATGCGTCACTTATCTGGAACCGGCATTACCATTACCTAACAAATTTACTTGAGTCTGTGGAAAGCCGGGCGGCAAGGTTTATCTCGTCATCTTACTCACGTCATCAGAGCGTATCTGCCCTAAAGCATTCCTTAAACCTCATGCCACTCGCCATGCGCAGCAAATATAATCGACTGGTTTTTTCCTACTCCGTATTTCACCACGCTTCGTCATCTTCCCAGTTACACCTTCGAACTGCCAGTTACGTTTCCTCCAGACTAGACCACTCCCTTAAAATCGAACCAATTTTTGCAAGAACAAATAAATACCAAAATTCACCTCTTGTCCTGAGCATTACAGAATGGAATACGTTGCTCGAACACATGTATCTTCAACAAACTTACTATCTTTTCAAACAGCGTTATCATATTTACAAAATGAGTACCTTGCGCAAATAGATGCAGCTTGACTTTATCAATTTCAAGCCCAGTGTTACATGTTCCTTCATTGCTCCGTCTACGTTATGACTTTGTGTTAAATGCTCAAGTGTGTTAAAGTGTTTAATGCTCAAGTGCTGCCTTGATCTTTTAAAGCCCATTTTGTGACCATTGTTAGCCTGATGTCAACTCCCTCGCAAAAATTGTATTGCCTTTCCTTGTATAGGTCAATCTCCTATGTTTTTGTTTGTATACTGATCCTATGTAAATTATCTGTTCTAGTTTTGCTTTTCTGATCCCCCCTATGTAATGCCCTTCGGGGCTTTTAGGATATATATATATATATATATATATATATATATATATATATATATATATATATATTTTATATATATACAGAAATAAGGGTTGGCAGTCGAGAAAACCTCGGAAAGCAAAGGGGAGGATGTGGTAGATCATTGAAACAGATTAAGAATTTGGAAAGAAAGAAAGAAAGTGAAGAAAAAATGCCCGCCAGGTGGGATCCGAACCCACGACCTCCAGAATACCGGTCTGGTGCGATAACCGAGTAGTCCGAATGGCGCTGGCCACCACCCCCAAGCACAGGAAACAAAAATACCTAACATAAATAGCCCAGAAAGTGAAGGGGAAAATCGCCCCGCCGGTAGCGTAGTGGTTATCGCACCAGACCGGTATTCTGGAGGTCGTGGGTTCGGATCCCACCTGGCGGGCATTTTTTCTTCACTTTCTTTCTTTCTTTCCAAATTCTTAATCTGTTTCAATGATCTACCACATCCTCCCTTTGCTTTCCGAGGTTTTCTCGACTGCCAACCCTTATTTCTGTGTTATTTTCAACGAGCCCCTCATTTCCTATTCTGATTCGCTACATGCATAGCGAGGGCCTCTGTTCTGGCAGTCTTGGTGCCATAGGGAGCTTAAGAGGGTTCAAAGCTGGTCGACCACTCTGGACATGTCGTAGACACTCGAGTCACGACCCGGGGGTTAAAAAGAAGGTCCCCTTCACCCCGAGTAGTCCGAATGGCGCTGGCCACCACCCCCAAGCACAGGAAACAAAAATACCTAACATAAATAGCCCAGAAAGTGAAGGGGAAAATCGCCCCGCCGGTAGCGTAGTGGTTATCGCACCAGACCGGTATTCTGGAGGTCGTGGGTTCGGATCCCACCTGGCGGGCATTTTTTTCTTCACTTTCTTTCTTTCTTTCCAAATTCTTAATCTGTTTCAATGATCTACCACATCCTCCCCTTTGCTTTCCGAGGTTTTCTCGACTGCCAACCCTTATTTCTGTGTTATTTTCAACGAGCCCCTCATTTCCTATTCTGATTCGCTACATGCATAGCGAGGGCCTCTGTTCTGGCAGTCTTGGTGCCATAGGGAGCTTAAGAGGGTTCAAAGCTGGTCGACCACTCTGGACATGTCGTAGACACTCGAGTCACGACCCGGGGGTTAAAAAAGAAGGTCCCCTTCACCCCGAGTAGTCCGAATGGCGCTGGCCACCACCCCCAAGCACAGGAAACAAAAATACCTAACATAAATAGCCCAGAAAGTGAAGGGGAAAATCGCCCCGCCGGTAGCGTAGTGGTTATCGCACCAGACCGGTATTCTGGAGGTCGTGGGTTCGGATCCCACCTGGCGGGCATTTTTTCTTCACTTTCTTTCTTTCTTTCCAAATTCTTAATCTGTTTCAATGATCTACCACATCCTCCCCTTTGCTTTCCGAGGTTTTCTCGACTGCCAACCCTTATTTCTGTGTTATTTTCAACGAGCCCCTCATTTCCTATTCTGATTCGCTATTTCGCTATATAGATATATATATAATATATAGATATATATATATTATATATATATATATATATATATATATATAAAATATATATATATATATATATATATATATATATATATATATATATATATATATATATATATATATATATATAGTGTGTCGAACCGAAAAAAATACCGGTTCAGTTACGGTTCTGGTTCAGGCGAAATCATATCGTTATTTCGTTCCGGTTCAGTTCCGGTTCTACAAAATCACGTACCGAACCGGTTTGCGAACCGGTTCGATTAGTTGAATTATCACTAAAATTAGATAAAAACAGTTTAGTAGTTTAAAACGACAGTCAAATCAAAATACAAACAAAAATTCAAAATGCTGCTGTTCCCCAAGGGCAGTAGCGCAATTGAAAACCAAACCTTAAACAATGAACAGATGAACAAAAACAGATGAAGTTGCGGCGATTTACCACCTACTACTTTATCGTCCAGACTTTATGTTGTCCTAGCGACTATTCATAAAGCCACCGCCAAGAGATATGACGGTGGGATATATTTTCTGCCCTTTCCTTTTTTTGTTGAAATCCCAATCGTCGCTATGGAATCGCCCATCACGATAACCTTGAAGCCTTAAATTTAGGCCCGTGAACTGGCGCGTTCAAATACCAGCGCTTAATACCAATGGCGCACTTTTTTTATGTTTGTAACAAAACAGAAAAATCCTACAACAGGCACATAAATACTACAAATGAATTAGATTATTCGGTCACCCTGAATAATTTGTTAGCTGTCGCCTTATCGAATGTGTTAGGTTAGTCCCACTTTTGTTAAAACTAAGCTTTAGCTAGCGCTCAGTCCCTTTATTATTGCTCTGACCACTGCAATTCCTTTTGCGATAGCTATACTGGATGTGTGCATTACAATCAGTATGTCATCGCACCGCCTGACCCCGGCCATCGTTCCGTGTGCTACATTGCGGAATCTTATAACAGATTATGCTGTTACAAAATGAAAGGGAAATTTGGCGCGCGGAGCATGAGATGGGACTTTTTTTCGGTAGACGCTCTTTAATTCGTCCACAGCAGTACTCCTCTCTGGAACGAGTGGCAGTAGAAGTGATGTAGCGAGTTGGGCAGTCAGTACAAGTGCACCTTCAAAAAAAGGAAGATCTGAAAGAGACAAAACTGCAGAACAAGCAGAAAAGATGATCGCTGGGCGAATGGGGCCGTGTGAGGTACCGGCCTGCCTTTCTGCACGTGTCATCTGCTTTGTTACTGTTTCTGCTTCCAAAACAACGTCGAGGGCTACAGTTTCTTGCCAAGGGATTAAGTTCGCACCTTAACAGTTTTCCCTTTCATATCTGTTATTTGTATCTGTAAAAAACGGAACTTGTCCTCTGTACTGTCCTCAAAAACTGACCATGGAACTCACTTCCGTCGCATTGATGACACGTTTGGTTGTGAAAGGCAGGGCAAACAAAAGTATAGAGCAATATCCACGGTTTGGTGCTTTTTTTTTACTTATTCGGTTTTACTTACTTTTTGCGTAATATTTTAAAACAACGTGATTCGCCTTTTCTCTTTTTTGTTTTCCGTGAAAACAAATGTAAAAAAAAAACTGGCGCATTTGGTGCCCCGTGCTATATCTCTGCTCCTAAGCGCAGCCTAAGTTGCAGGCCCGCAGACTTATTTTACCCAGCTGGTGATATTAAACGTGGATAAAAATCTCGATACACGGACGTTCTCGATTTCCGTCTACTTCAGAAAAATGGTCGCGAGGGAAGGAGATCGAAGTCACTTGTGGTCAGCAGCAAACGGCTTAGCCACTGAGCAGCTCCTGCGGTCACACTTGTGAAGTATTAACAATTTGCAGGTGTCCGGTCGACCTTTTAAAGAAATTATGAAATGCAAAAAGTTTGCACACATCGGGTGTGGGCTTTCGCTGTTGCGCAGTGGAGCACTCCTGCAGCCTGATTGCTTCAATAAAGTCGCAGCTAGGGAAGGGCAAAGTCGTTCTATATCCCCTGCAAGCTGCCGAGGATGACATTTCGTTTGGTCAGCTTGCACTACGCTCGCGCTTCCATCAGCAACAGACCATTGCTACATTGGTGCTCATTCATTTCCCTTGTTGTTACATAGAGCGTGATAGTGTTCAATTGTCTGGAGGGAAAAGTGCGCGAGCGGGTACGAAGTTGATGGTACGTGAAAGCAAAAAAGGCCTGAATTGCATTGACTGTGCAATATCAACAACGGAGGGTCGAACCGTTTAGGCATGAATCGGTAATCGTTATTTCTTTTTTCGGTTCAGTTCCGGTTCCGGTTCGACACCCTGATACATACATATATATATATATATATATATATATATATATATATATATATATATATATGAGAAAATAGTTGACTCACGATTAAAAACAAAAACATAGGTTTACTGACGTTTCGACTGGAGGACCAGTCTTCATCTGAGTTCCTCCACTCGAAGTGTCAGTATCAAATATTTCTTCTGGCTCCTCGAGAAGTTTCTTCTACTGCTTATATATAGAAAGGATTTTTTTCTTTTTTTGTTGTTGATGTACCATGGGCATAGCCCGACTGCATGCATACTCTCCGTTTCCGAAACATCTTCCGCTCCTTC
This sequence comes from Haemaphysalis longicornis, assembly GCA_013339765.2. Lineage (NCBI taxonomy): Eukaryota > Metazoa > Arthropoda > Arachnida > Ixodida > Ixodidae > Haemaphysalis > Haemaphysalis longicornis. The sequence goes on from CM023449.1 coordinate 19,576,455, forward strand.
TCACAGTTTTCCGCAAAGCTATATAAGAAATGTGTTCCAAATGTTTGTGACAGCAAAATCATGAAACTGTACTCTGATGAAGGCAAGTCCCGTTGCTTTTTCTTTTACACAAACATAAACGAATGCATTCAGCAATATTAAGCGAGAAAAAGCAGGAATAATCGTAGTTTTTCTATTGTAATGGGGAACCTTCAAAGGTAACCAGTTGGATAACGCAAGTTCATCATAGCGATCAAATCTTATATACTTAGGTTCAGCTCATGTACATTTAAAATGTATATTCGTTTCACTCAGGGATTAAGTTAACCGTAAAAATCAGTGGGTAATTCGATTTCGAAAAGGCAGTGCTTGGAAAATTTTGTCCGAAATATTTCCTGAGGATTTCGCGAAACCTTAGTACACACATGGAATGCTCTCTATGGAATTTCTACTCGAAACGTTGTAATCAAGTTAAGGCATCTGCTATTTATGCTACTACAGAAAGAACAAATGTCTCATTTTTGCAGACAATGGCGGAGCTTTTTTCCAAGCTTCTGCCCCGACATTCAAGTGGAGGCTCAAATAGGACGCTCGAATGGATCTTGGTAGGTGAAATGACGCAACTCCACTTATTCGCTTTCAAAGTGTACGACGCCTAAAAAAGCTCACCCAAGCCTGTAACATCTGTGATCTTTGCATTTTTCTTCGCATTACCTAGGGAAGGTTCCAAGCTACCGAAGAAAGAACAGCGCCTCATCTCGCTGTTGCGGACTCAGGCTCTGGGTCACCCGTCGTAGCGCCGATCAAACTGGCCCCGAAAAGCAGTTTACAGGTGAGAAATGCTGACGTTTCTCTGTTGCTCTTAGAGCGACAGCTCTACAACTCCAAGTACAAACCGAGAAAAGAGATCGCAGCGTCAGCCTGGCCTCCAAGCCCAGCCAAGGTCAAGCCAATGCCTCGTATGGTTGCGCAGTGAAAGCACCCAATCGCTCGTTCGTTCCTAGGGGAGGGGGGCCGAGAGTGGCGTAAGGAGATAAGGGTGTGTGCCATAGGAAATGATACAAGAGGCGTTGGCTGCATCCAAGTCCACTGCGCGTTCGTGCCTGCAGCGCTGACTACGCCGACTTGCGCCTGGCGGCCGCTTTTCTGATGGAGGCGAAAAGCAAAAACGCTCGTGTGTACGAGATTTCGGCGCACGTTAAAGATCCCCAGGTGGTCAAAATTAATCCGGAGCCCTTCACTACGGCGCGCCTCATCGCCTGCGTTGCGTCGGCGCGTTAAACCCCACAATCAATCAATCAATCAATCAATCAATCAATCAATCCAATCAATCAAACAATCAATCAATCAATCAATCAACAATCAATCAATCAATCAATCAATCAATCAATCAATCAATCAATCAATCAACCAACCAACCGACTTGCGCCTGTCAGCGTCCGTGTTTTGCCTCTAGAGGCAATTGTGCGCGCGGTCCTGCACGCTCTGGACGCGAAAACCGAACTTCCGCTCGACAATTTTTTAGGGGCGAGGCACATTGGCGGTCAGGGCTGTCGGCGTCTCCTGTCGTCGTCAGCTTCTGTCGTCACGGTCAATCAAGTTGTCAATACGATGGTCAATAAACAAGCGCTAATGAATGAAACCGGTTTCAAAATTACTAACATGATTTACACTAAATTAAAATACAGGAATAATGCGGATTTAATTGCACTATTAACGAAATTTGTTGAATTTCGTTTCGAATTTGGTCGAAACCGCCAGGTTTTCTTCTGTAAAGCATACTTCCTAGCATGCCGCGGCGTGTGACACGAAGACATCTTACGGACAGTCTGTCCCATTTAATTGCTTAATTCCGGTTCAACGCAAGAGAGGGCGCCGCCGCCTTAGCAAGCGCGCAATTGCTCCTCCCACCGGCGCTTCTCCGGCACCCAATCAGCGCGCGCCGTGTATAATAAATGTACATACGTATATAGTTGAAACAAAATTGTCTTCTGTCTCTCATTGCCCATTAGCAGCTGATTTTGCTAAGGGAAACATCGGCGCACGCTCCATGCTTCGGCCCTCCCCAGGTTTCACGTTAATGGAGATGGCCCGAGATTTTTTGGTTTAGAGGGAAGCTGGAATACCTTTTTCAACTTGTTTCGAAGTATTAAATAGTCGCAAACGTAGTCAACCAACAAATCCGGAAATTAGATTAGGAGGTCCCAAAGTACCTCAGCCAGAAATTACAGCTCTATGCCCATCAGATAACTTGGAAGCCTGCTCAACAGATTTTTCTCTCTTCCCGGTCTTGGCGTTGTTCGACCGCTGGAATTGCGTCATTACAGCGGTGTAGCGGCTAGTGGGCCTGCTTTCCTTCAGTTGCAGCAATGAACGCATTCGGTAGCCACTACAAAAGAGAAAGCCTCAAAAGCAAAGCAGGAACGGAAGGCGTATGTGCTGGGACGAGCAAATCGCGCAGTGTCGCTCGTGCTGGCGATAACTATAGCTTTCGAAGTGCGTCCAGACGCGGAGGAAAGGGTGAAAGAATCTATCGGAAGTGCTGCAGAGTCCCTTTAAGTAAGTTCAATAACAGAAAAAAATTCACTCCCCTTTTTTCCCGCCGCAGTGGGTCTATTACACAAAACTAAAAAAAGCAGGATATTTATATGCGATGCCCCTATTGTCGTTGACAGCTGACCACAGGCAGCTGCGAAAACAATTGATTTTACTGATTGGTTATGGGGTTTAACACATCGATTCTACATCTGGGCGATGAGGTTTTCCACTATGAGGATTTCCACTCTCCACTACGGCGCACGTAGTGGAGAGCTCCGGATTAATTTGGACCACCTGGGGATATTTAACGTCTGCCGAAACACCGACGCACGGGCGTCTGCGCTTTTCGCTTCCATCTGAAATGCAGGCGACGCGGCCGGGATCGAAACCGGGTCCGTGGGCTCAGCAGCACACGCCATGGCCACTGAGCCACCACGACGGGTAATTGATTTTACCGAAGCACAATACCGCCATCAGGCTTCCGGAACACGGTTTAGGGTTTGCCCTTGGACCAGATGGTGCGCAGAATCGGATGACAGGCACAGGCGCAGAGGTGTCGTTATCAGTGCGCGGACGTATATATCTTTGGACACGAGACGGAAATCAGGATGCATGGCCAAATACCGAAATCGTCTAATCCCTCGCGTAACTACTTCAGTTTGTGTTTATACCCTTTATACTGCTTCCCACACCTCATTGAGAGCTACATCGAACTGTATGAACCACCGCGGCAGCCATTTTTCTGATGAAGGCGAGAAACGAAAACGTCCATGTGTGAAGAGAACTGCGGCGCATGTTTAAAGATGCCCATGGGTTGAAATTAATGCGGGAGCCCTCACTGCGGCATGAATGATAGCACAAGTGCAGCTTCACCGCGCAAAACCTCAGAAATTAGAAAATGATAAGGAAATGTATAAGCGATCGACGGCAGAGACACATATCATCCCCCTCCCGCACAACTAACGATGACTGTACACCTTTCTTTGTATCCTGCGCCTACACCCCTACTCCCACGCCTCATACAACTCCGTGTCCGCATGGAGTTACTTTGCCGAAACGGAATATTTTGAGGTGACAAAAGGAATACCTCAAGGCTTAGAATTGAGTCCACTTCTTGTCAACACGATGATGTTATCGCAAAGCAGGTCATCCAAGGAAGTGTTTTTGCCAGCAGCATATTAATACGACTTTACTTTATGTCGAACGCCGATGGAAACCACACAATAATAATTTGAGCATTGGATAGACACACAGCTTGGCGATGCCCCTGCATTGCTATATTCTTGCCTTGCATGAGCATCCTATTGCTTTTATTAGATATACAGGCATAGCTTTTTTGGCTCACCGAGACATTATTCGCTTATGCAAACAAAAGGCTTTGAATCTTACTCCTATGTCTCCGAAGTGACAATAGCAGCTGAAACTGAAGGACATGGAGCATGTTTTCGTTATTTCGATTCGCGGTTGGATTTAAAATATTGTTTATTGCAGAATAAAGAAGGTTTCGACATTATTTACCAGCCGTGTTTTTGTTGCTTCTTCGCAGATACTTCCGCGGCTCTTGTCACCAGAATCCGTGAAAGTGTCCGTTAAGAAGAGTAAGAGCTCCGAATGCAAGCGGGAAGCCGGAAAGGTGAGCGTAACTGACCATAAGATACTTCACAGTAGAAGGTTCTGTGTTTGCTGCACTATATTACAACTGAATTTACTCTTTCGAGCTCAGAAATGACAAAGTCATGGCTTAGGTTCTAAAGACCACCCAGCATGGCTGTCAGCAGGATTTTGTCCTTAGAGGTAGGGAGCCGGCGCATGTAGGCTCCCTAGTTAGAGGGGCAGACCCATTGCACCGTCGTAGGAGGGGGGATGAGAGGGTGAAATATTGTGGCGTGAGCTACACTGGCCAAGGTTGAGCAGTTTCGCGTGGCTCCTGGAGAGCCGTGCTGCGCATGCGCGAGAAGCGGTGACGTCACACGGCGCACAGAACGTTGCTCGCTGCCCGGCGTCTCTCACACACCCCACGCGCCCAGCGTCTTCGTCGACCTCCGTTCCGCACGTGGCGGCCCGGTCCACTTGATGATCACCCGCCGCGGTGGCTCAGTGGCTATGGTGTTGCGCTGCTGAGCGCGAGGTCGCGGGTTCGATTCCCGGCCGCGGCGGCCGCTTTTCTGATGGAGGCGAGAAGCAAAAACGCCCGTGTGTACGACATTTCGGCGCACGTTAAAGATCCCCAGGTGGTCAAAATTAATCCGGAGCCCTCCACTACGGCGCGCCTCATCGCCTGCGTTGCGTCGGCGCGTTAAACCCTACAATCAATCAATCACTTGATGATCCTGCGAGGGGTGGCCGGGTGTGAAACTGATGGCTCGTGCGTTCGCGCGACACCGGCATGCGCCTGTGGAACCAGCTTAGCTCTGGGGCGATTGGTGACGCTGCGCCGGAGCCGCTTGATAAATATACATGTGTCACGTAATGCGTATACCGTGTGCGTACGTGTTATTGAGGCAGCAGTAAGCATGATAATCACGCTAATCCTAGACAGCCAGGAAACTAAGAGTAACCAGCTGAACCTTAGCTCACGCTACGTATATCCTTGGCATATCCTTGGCAATTTTTTATAAGCAATATTCCCCGTCATCCAAGGGATATAACGAAGAAAGCTCGTTTGTGTTCTTAAGAATTCAGAATTTTAAAAATTAAGTTTCAAAATGTTTATTCAAACTCGAACGTTACAATAAGAAACCATTGCCTTACATAAAAGGCACCATTTTACTAAGCAACGATCGAAGCACTGATCTTGAAAAAAAATTGTCTCGCACCGATCAGATAACCATGTAAAAGAAATGATGTGTGGCAACGTTGCGAAAAACTGGTATTAAAACCTATTCTTACAGTCACTAATTCATAAATATAACCCCTTGTTGCATGAAAAAAAAAATCACCGTGTGCTAACTGATTACGTTTAGTTTTCCATTATTGTGCATCTAGAAAAAGCAAAGAAAGAAGCTTTGTTCAAGCCAAACGTTTATTTTTCAAGATATGGAATGTCCACTACAGTGCCCAACATGAACACTAGCTTTAGTGGAACAGAATTCGAGAATTTTTTTCCGCAGCAGCCTTTTCATGCACACTTGTACGATTGAACAGAAAGCTTTAAACGTGGCGCATGCTTGTCGGCTTTATAGAAGAGAAAAAGAAAAGTCAATTTTCACGTCCACGCAGAAGCACACCTAGCAATTTCGACAAGGGTATTTGGCCTGGTGCTTGCATTCACTCATCTTACATCTCTGATTCATAACTGCTCTCTCCTGTGCTCTAAAGGCGATCGTCATCACTCTCAGGTGGCATGTTTTCGTCAAGCAAAACATTAACGTCACCTTCCTACAACGGGACGTCCAACAGTTCTTAGATTTTGGCAGCAGTAAAAGATTGGTTTTTAGTAGCTCCCTGTATCCTATCAAGGACAAAGTAATACTGCGTTGCTAAAATAATGTAAACACCAGAAACAAGAAATGCAGAACACCAGAAAGCAAGCGCGACACGGCGCACAATCACCGCAAATGCATAGGCGGCTCCACCCACAAGGCATGGTGTTCACTACACTGGACGCAGTATGAAAATTGTTTCGGAAAAATAATACTGGCTTTACTCAGTCGCAATATTTGCAGCCGTTGACTGCGAATGTATTATCTGGCACGTGCGTACGATAGTACACTCCAAATGACCATTTTGTCTGAGTTATAAGAAAAAAAAAACTGTGGCTGATTCCTCTGTCATGGGAATCGGTAAAACACGAAAGTGTCATGTGTAGCGAAATCTGCAGCTGAGCGTGATTTGTGGGCCGGCGGCTGTCTTCTGGGTGTGCTTGGCGATATATGTCCTGTCGGCGGGTCGCTTCGAGGTGTACTGGCGTCATTTCCGTGACGGACATGACGTCAGTGAAATCTTGTTGTATTGCGGCATAAAACTCTTTCGTGTCAAAAAAAGCACAGACAGATGCGAGCTACTCGCCGTAGCAGACGGTGGATGTCTTTGATGCCGAGTTTGTGAAAAAGAGCGGGAATGGTGGCGCCATGTAGTGCAGCAAATGAAAAACCCTCTTTTTCCGCTGTAGTTGCCGATATCCGCAGGAGCTTATCCGCGGTGCTGCGTTACGCTGTTGTTACGTTAGCTGACCATAGCAAAATTTTATTGACCCTTCCTTCCGCTTGTTTTTTAATGTTGCGAATATTGTAACTGGGCCCTAAACTGCCATACGGTTTGGGGCTTTACATGTGTAGTTAGAAAATGTCTAGAATAAGTAGTTACAATCAGTCTCAACGTTTAAGTTTCTTTATCGTCTCCGTCAGCGTATACCAGTGTACGATAAAACTGCATGGTAATGTTTTAGCGAAGAAAAATTTGACATCCACCTCAATGCAGCCAAATTTTTCTTCGCTAAAGCTTACTCCACCTTGGCGATTTACCCTAAATGTGGTCGATTACTCAAATACTATTTTACAGTGAAAGCTCTATTACTTACTCCAGGCACAAATTAGGAGAACGCCTCGTCTCAGCTAAGGTCAAACGAGCGCCTTGCGTGTTTACGCAGTGAAAGCATCTAATCGCTCGTTTGTTCCAAGAGAGGGGTGCCGAGAGGGGGGGGGGGGGGGATAGGTGGAAATAGATTCAAGATAAAATGATACAAGGAGGCGGTGACTGCATCGAAGTTCACTCCGTGTTCGCGCCTAGACCGGCAGCTTGGCTGATGCAGCGTCCGTTTTATCTCGCACGAGGTCGCGGGTTCGATTCCCGGCCGCGGCGGCCGCTTTTCTGATGGAGGCGAAAAGCAAAAACGCCCGTGTGTACGAGATTTCGGCGCACGTTAAGCACCCCCGGGTGGTCAAAATTAATCCGGAGCCCTCCAATACGGCGCGCTTCATCGCCTGCGTTGCGTCGGCGCGTTAATCCCTACAATTAATCAATCAATCTCGCAGTGCGACTGTGCGCGTTCACTGAGCTCTCTCGGAGCGAAGTCAGAGCTCGACTAATTTGCTTCATCCGCGTCCAACCCCGGCAAATCTTAACAAATGAGCTGTTTAAGCTTTTAGTCCCGCCGTAGAGCGTTACCAGAGAGCGAAGCCCAGCCGAGCGCACGTGAGCGTGCGCTTCGTCAGAGTGCTCGGCGTCGTCCAGGCTTTCGCCACGTGAGGAGCTAAAAAAATTCCAAGAAAAAATACCGAGAGCATGTGAGCCTGCGCCTCGCCAGGAGCGCCCAGCGTCAGCCAGCTCGACCTTCAAAACGCGGACTCTGTTCAGCGTTTGTGGCGTGATCTCTGGCGTACCATTATCCTCGCTAGTTCCCGTGCGTTCGCGCCTGAAGTGGGGAGCACAGACGCCGCCGAAGCCGGTCGCCGCGTGTTCTTGCGCGTGCTAACGCGGTCCACTTTGGGAGAGATGTGATTGAAGCCTCCGGACAAAAGGATCTGTGCCTGCCAGTCATGGAGAACTCTCAGCTGCAAGTTCGGCAATCCATGTGAGTTGCAAGAGGGGCCGCCAGCTCTGCTGTTTTTCCAGCCTTGCAACGCTAGGGCAAGCGGCGCCAATTTTTTTGTACCAGAAATACGCGACATTTGTATCCCCTCCCAGTGCTCACAATGTTTTTTTTCTCTTTTCTCAACCCTGTGCCACGCACTTGCTGGACACAAAGAGCTCTGAACGAGCGGACACCGAAGACGTCCCCCACAACACATCGACGACGAGGCCCTCCAGGAGCTTCTCTCCGGCCTGCCGTCCGCGGCGTCCAGTCGAATAGCAGAGCGTCCCTCCTTCGTGGCCTGGCTGTATCCCCGCGACGTGCGGAAACGGTCGCTGCTGGTCTTGGGCTGCTTCGGCTTAGCCATTGCGGTCATACTGGTCGTCATCCTTTCAATTGCCGGAGGCGAGGCCGGGCCCCAAGTGTGCAGCTCGGCTTCCTGCAACTATTACGCCAAGGTACGTCCCCGCAGTTGCCACTAAGGTGAGCCACACGCGGAAAAAATCAATCAATCAATCAATCAATCAATCAATCAATCAATCAATCAATCAATCAATCAATCAATCAATCAATCAATCAATCAATCAATCAATCAATCAATCAATCAATCAATCAATCAATCAATCAATCAATCATATCATAATAATTGATTGAAATTTATTGTGAGGGTTAACGCGCACGAAAGCAACGCAGGGATGAAAGGCGCGATGGAGCTCCGATCAATGAATCAATGGGATCTTTTCGTCGCCGAAATCTCATAACAACAAAGGGTGTGTTTTGCTTTTCAGCACTCCATCAGAAAAGCAGACACCAACGGAAAATCAATAATAATAAAATAATCAATCAAAAAACTAATAAATAAAATAAATAAATAAATAAATAAATAAATAAATAATAAATAATAAAAAACGAACAAAAATCAAGCAACCAAACCAGCCAATCATCAATCAACAATCAATCATCAATCAATCAATCAAACAATCAATCAAAATTTCCCAATATCAATCCTCCCAATCTCCAAACAACCAAACAGCCGGGGAACCGAATCTGCTAATAAATCACGAATTTTTAACCAAACCAACTATCATAAGGGAAATTTTAAAAAGAGGAACACCCCTGATGATGAGGAACGCCAAGAGAATGTTGACCCAAACAAATTTATGGCAGCCCGAACATATCTCAAAACAATGAACGCAAAAGGGGGGCCTTCGCAACTATGCAATGCCTGGGTCATGAGGCTGGCCGTAGTAAAAGTACCGTGAAGACAGCGTCGTTTGGTTGATACCGAATTCTGCTATGTTGGATAACAGTCACGACATTTTTAACTCAAAATTTCGAAGACTTATCAGTAGATGTCGGTGCAGATTACTCTTTGAAATACGGAGGAACACCCGCTGCTGCTGATGATGAGGAACGTCGGAAGAGAATGTTGACCCCAACAAATTCATGGCAGCCTGAACATTACTCTAAGAACATACTGAGTAGCGCGAAGAAGCTGCGACACTCAGTATGTTCTTAGACCAAAACCTACACGCCAAGCAACGAGTTCCCCTGGAGTTACTAATAAGAGATGTTCTCGGGATGGGTGTAAAAAGGGGACTAGCCTTGAGCAGAACAAGTGTAAAATAATGACAATCTTCTGACTGACGACAAACTGGATCTTCATATTGGTTCGCATGAGCGTACATGACGCTTTGAAGTTTCTTTTTTTTTCCCCCGCAGGTTCATAATGACTGCAATCTATTTTCACAGGTACTCAAGGACTCGCTGAACGCCTCGCTAGATCCCTGTCACGATTTCTACGAGTACGTTTGCTCGCGACGGGATCGTGGTCACATCGGCCCTTTCAAGGAATTGGTATATTCCGAGTACGTTTCGACAAGCACTCTTTGCCTAGCCGTACTTGCGAACGTAATATTTCTCATTCGACACACATGATAGTGATCGATACCGTAGCACCCCTCGAGAGTGAGCGCAGAGTAAAACCATATGCGCTTGCCAAGTGGCTTTGTTGCAAGTGGCGACATCATAAATGGCTTCGGGTAGTTTTGCCTTTGGACTAGCAACCTCGTTACTGCATCTATTACTGCAGCCAGCTAATTGATTGTTCTAGGAATTATAAGAGCAGAGCTTCGACACGTGAACCCACGTACCTTGGGAAGTACAATGCTTGTTTTCCGCGGAGCGTCGACTGCGACAAAAATCGCGCCTACAGCCACGGTATGGCCGGCTTCAGCTGCTGCTTCCGAATTGTCGGTTATACGGCGAGCTTGTGTCGCAGTGCCCCTAACCCTGTTCATGGAGTGCAAGGTTGCATCAGTTCGTTCAATATAATGGGAAAATGCAGAATTCGTGGCATGCAAATTGTGTATGGTGAAATTTAAGTTGTGTGAGGTAGGTGTATGTTGGGTTTCTCGATGCGAGTGTTGCCCGCCGAAAACGCATTGCAGCAGACCATTAAAAAATAATCAGCGATGGCCGCTGACACAAATGGTGTACCCTAAATTTCACTGTCCGGGCGTCCGTAAGAGATCGCTAGTTCCTCGGCGGTATGCGTAGCATGTCATGCGATGAACCACACACGACGCGGAGTGAAAGTGCTGTGAGCCGGTTTTTCGTTCCACGATTCTGACGTCGAAACCCCGCCACCTTCCCTTCTTCCTTCATTTCTTCCTTTCATTTCCACTCTCCTCCGCCTCTCCCCCTTCCCACCGATTCCTTCTTTCCTTCCTACCCTTCCATCCTACCCTTCCTTCCTTTCTTTCTATCCTTCCTTCCTACCCTTACCTTCCTTCCTTCCTCCCTTCCTTCCTACTCTTCCCTTCCTGCATACCCTTCCTTTCGTGCCTACCCTTTCTTCCTTCCTTTCTATCCTTCCCTTCCTGTCTACCCTTCCTTCCTCCCTTCCTTCCTTTATATCCCTCCCTCCCTTTTCCCTTCCTTCCCACCATTCACTTCATGCATACCCTTCCTTTCTCCCTTCCTTCCATATCCTTCCTTTCCCTCCTTCCCACCATTCCTTCGCTACCTTCCTTCCCTTCCTGCCTACCCTTCCTTCCTTCCTTCCTTCCTTCCTTCCTTCCTTCCTTCCTTCCTTCCTTCCTTCCCTTCCTTCCTTTATACCCCCTCTCTCCCTCTTTTTCTTCCTTCCTCCCTTCCTTTATATCCTTCCCTTACTTCCTTTCTTCCTCCCCTTTTTCTTCCTTCCTTCCTTCCTTCCTTCCTTCCTTCCTTCCTTCCTTCCTTCCTTCCTTGCAGGTTCATAAGGTCAGTGTCGGACAAAAACGAGTTCACAAGCGCGCCACCGGAGGGCCAGAGCGCTGTGCAGAAGGCGGCGATGTTCCACAAGTCGTGCTTGGACGTGTACACCGGCAATGGCAGCGAACTTGAAGCGCTCAAACGCGCGCTCACCGAGTGCGGCGTGTTTTGGCCCAAACTAAGCAACGAGTCAAACCTGCTGGCCATGACCTTCGCATTGTCCGCCACGTACGCCTGGGCGCCCGTCCTAGTCTTCTTGCCGCGCCGCGCCGGTCACGTGATCGTGTCTCCCTCCCGCTCCTTCCAATCGCGACAGAGCCGGCGGCAGGCGATGCTGGAGTTCAGCCGCGGTCGGTACGTCGAGTACTGGCGCTTTATGGTCGACACCATCGGTCCCGGAAACGAGATCGAAGTTCTTCCCTACGAGGAGCTCGTCCAACTCGAGTCCAAAGTCTCGCCGGCTCTGCGGGACGCCTACGCGGCCGCCTCTATCGTCAAAATAGAGAACGCCTCCCTAAGCGACGTCGTCAAGCTGGCGGGGAACGCTTTCTCCAGGTTCGAAACGTCCATATGGCTATATACAATTGCGTGCGCCCTTGCGGTAATGGTTTCACATCATATTAGCTTGCATATTCTGGAATCTTTTCACCAGAAATCGGCACTTGGGCTCCCTCACGGTGGAATTTAGGATGAACGTTACGTAGCTTATTGAGGATAAATTCAGGACACTTATTAAGGCAAGTTGTGTGTTCGCAAAGTTAGGTTCGTTGTAATTTCTCACGATGGTGAATTTGAAGTGCAAACATATCACCGGCTAGTTAAACAACAGAGGAATAAGGCTACTCCCGTTACTTGCTACAGACCTTAACCACTTTTTCACGATTCAGTCTAGAAAATATGCCGAGGGTACGTTTTTCATTTCCATTTCGTTTTGTACATTTCACATTGTACGTTTTCCACAGATTAATCTTTGCCGCTGCTTCCCAGATCCGCCTGGGAAAAGGAGCTTCTGGAGCACATCAACTTTCCCGGTATCAATTCGAGCACCCCGTACGTGTTCGACATCATGAATGTGCGCTTCTTCGACGCCTTCTTCCATCTCGTCGGCGAGGTGGGCGAGGACCGAATGGCCTACTACGTTGGCTGGGCTGCCGCACAGGACCTATCCCTGCTGAGCAATGCCAGGCTGATACGACAGAAGTACCTGATGGACGCGGACGCCAGCCGCGGCCACGCGACGTTTTGCGCTAACTTCTCGAACTACTACATGGGGCTGGCCTTCTACGCCGACTACATAAGGAGCGAGTATCTCGGCAGTTATCTTCCCCGCGCGGTAGGCATCGTTAAGGGCGTGCGCGAACATTTCGGGCAGGGCTTTTCCTCGTCGACGGCCTGGAAGACGCTGACACTGAGGGGGTACATGCAGTCCCTGAGCGAGGACTCTGCTGCCACCAACGACCCCCTGGAGTTTTTAAGCGTTGCCCGCGAGGAGAGGCTCAACGTGCTTTACGAGCACTTCCCAAACATGATCTCCGATATATTCGAAAACGTTAAGAGGGCCGCGATGGGACACCGGGAGACCGCTGCCGACATGGCAATGCCGAGGTTCGTCCAGAACGGCAGAGTCCGCTTCCATTACCTGAACAAAGATGGCCGTCCAAAGCTACTGCCCGTTGTCCTGGAGCCGACCTTCTTCAGCCCCGACGCCCCGCCCGGCATCAAGTACGCAACGTTGGGTGGCGAAGTCGCCGATGCATTCAGCAGCGCTGTCTTCAGGAGGCTCAGCGGCGACCACGACGACGCTGCAACAACTGCTGTTGTGTCCGACCTTTTGTGCCTGAAAGATACCCGTGTCGATGCCGGGATGGTGTCGCCTTTTCCCGCCCTCTCCGGCTCCTCGGTGCAGTTGAAGCTCGCGAAGAAACTGGTGTCACTGGACGCGCTATTCGGGGCCTTTCTCGACGATACTGGCGGTGAACAGCAGCTGAGGCTCGCTGAGTACTCGACGCTCACGGGGCGGCAGACGCTGTTCGCCTTCTGGTGCCTGATGCAGTGCGGTGTCCCCGACGGGAAACGAGGCTGCAACGTGCCCCTCCGGCTCTTTCAACCCTTTGCCGCGGCGTTTGAGTGCAGAGAAGGCGGTGCCATGTCCACCCCGCGCCACTGCGGCTAAATGGCCATACCATATAGGACGCTCCTGAGAGCGTCCCACCCACCGCGACATCATTTCGCACCCTTTTGTGTCAAAACATTAACTTTACCCCGAAACCATCTTAAAGTCTGGTCGTCTTGTGGCGCTAACTGGTGGTCGTTATTTCACGGCTACCGTCAGTTCAGCAACTTCACTTAACTGACGTTTCGGTGAACTTGAAATTCATGCAAGATTACCTACCTAGCGCGTTACGGCAGCGTTCTTGCAAGTACCGAACTATCGGTGTTTATTTTTAAGAGATTTTTTCTTTGTATGGAGACGGGTGTAGAGGCTTGGTTTACGTTATAAAAAGTTCGCAAGAATTAAGTGAAGAATTCTGTCTCGATATCATCATCATCATCATCACACCACAACCACAACCACCACCACCACCATCATCATCATCCCATATACGCCCACTGCAGGGCAAAAGCCTCTCCCATTAATCTCCAATTATCGCGGTCCTGTGCTAACTGCGACAAATTTATCCCCGCAAACTTCTTGATCTCGTCTGCCCACCTAACTTTCTGCCGCCCCCTACCACGCAGAAATTAAGAAGAAATGGAGGTGGGCAGGGCATGTAATGTGAAGGCAAGATAACCGTTGGTCATTCAGGGTAACAGAGTGGATCCCTGTCTAGGATATATTTAGCTAAGTGTGTCCAATGTTTTTTTTAAGGCTTAAGCCCGCGAATCAAGCTTTTGATACCAAAGTGTGTTTTTAATTAGCACGATGTAGTTTCCTCCTTTATAGTAACTGTTCCGCTATTCAAGCAATTATAACATCTGCACTACTTAGCTGTGCATCAGTAAGCAGTATTCCAGCTTTTATTGTTATGTTTCTTTTTGTGAGGTGTCGCCACAAACAAACAAAAAAATAAATGAGGAAGGGTTTAGGCCGTCTCTACAGCGTGCTACTTGACCGGAAAGAAAAACGACAGCCTACCGTTATTCAAAGTAATATGTGAACGTACAATGGATCAATGAGGATACTGCGACGACACAGCGGTTATGATGCGACAATGATGCAATGAGGCGGGGCTATTACAGCCGGATTCGAGTCCGAGCTGACCAGCTCAGCACCAGAGCGACAGCAAGCTCTGGTGCAACGAGCTCGGGACGCAGCTCGGACTCGCGGCCTCCTGGACTTGGGAGGCTGAGCACATCATGGTGTGCACAATAAACGTTTATTCCTCCTCCTTTTGCCGCGTACGATTTCTCGCTCTATCACCAGCCCGATGCTGGCCTCAACTATTTCGCATGAAACCACTCTTGGAACACCATCTGTGACTAATGTACCGCCACTACCCAGTGCGGTTTTTGACAGCGAAGATCTATGAGCTTGAGCTTGTTCCGGTGGCGTTAGCAAAACAAAATGCAAAAAAAAAAAGAACTTCGCCGCTTGTAAAGGGTGCACCACCGCAGATAGGACATTATAACAGTGAATTCGACTTTCGCGTATGCTCGAGTGTGAGTACAAGGGGCATATGCGTATGTACACCCCTTGAACTTTAAATGTGATAGTCTTTCTTAGGCTACTAAAACGCAAAGAATTGGCGTAGCTTGGACTAGTGGTGCAAGGCTGGAGAAGCAGCGGAGCTAGGGGTCAATTCACTGTCAGTGTGGGGGACCGACCGGAACGGCCTCGTAAAATCAATCTAATATCGGCCTCACCCCTCCACACTTAGCCTAGCCTACCAAGGTCATCGCAAAACCTAACAAAACTTAGCAAAGCATGGAAAAAACTAGCAGAACTTAGAAAAACCGGAAAAAAGCTGGGTAGAACCCCAGCTCTGCTGTTTCTCCAGCCTTGCACCACTAGTGCCCCAATTTTGTAGCGTGAGCTACACTGGCCGAGGTTGAGCAGTTTCACGTGGCTCCTGGAGAGCCGTGCTGCGCATGCGCGAGGAGTAGTGACGTCTCACGGCGCACAGCTGGCGTGCCGGAGCCGCTGCCGCCGCCGCCACCGCCGCGACTGGATTGGATTGGATTGAATTGGATTGGATTGGATTGCATTCAGCTAATCCTAGACAACCAGGACACCTAAGAATAACCGGCTGAACCTTAGCTCACGCTACGTATGGCATAGCCGCGCTAAGCCACTGCTATTTTTTTAACTGCCTGTCGCACTGCCAGCTCTGCGCTATCAAAACTGCCGCTATAGTTCGTACACGAAGCGCACACACATGTTGCTACACTGTATGTCAAAGCCCTAATGCGCACCCGTGCATCGCAGTTGGCGTTGCTGTATGCGAGCCCAAGTTCACATGCTGTCCTCTGCCGATCGGGTGCGATAACGTCTCGGTGTGGGCCGTGATGCACGATGGAATACAGTAGTTGACAGACATTACCTCGCATAATACGCCACCAACAGCTGCACTGGGACGGAAAACCATCGGCAAACACAAAACAAAAAAATCGACAGACGGTTAGGCTGTGGAAATCCAGAGTATTTGCGAAAACGGCATACGTGTCCGCTTATAAAGCGCTGGTCAATTTCGCGTGCAGGTATATGCTACTTTGAGGATATCTACGACTTTGACAGACTTCTGACTACGCACTCAAGATTCCAAGATTTATGGTACGGCAACAGATTTCATCTGTTCGACTCTCCCAGTGCTTGCGCTCGAAGCAACTGATTGGTAGATTGATTTGCACCAAGCTTATAATGCGTTGTCTAATACATAACCGTCGGTATGTGCTGCTCTGTAAACGTGTATCAATCTGCTACGCTAACAGCTGCAACTGTGTGATATGTGCCCACTTAGGCGTAACTTTTCGCTTTCGGGTATTGTGACGCCAACCGGTACCCGCAGCTTGACGTAGTAGTACTTTTTTCAAAAGGGTGCCGGTTGACGACGTAAGACCCCAAAGCACGACGTCCGGCCGAGTGCCCTCCGTTTAGGCCAAGCATTGGGCAACTATCACGTTGAGCCTTGCAATGTGCCAAGCGACGTCATACTGTTTGTACTTCGAGCTGGGAATGCGGGTTCGCGATGTCAGATCTAAAAAAACTTGGCTGGTGATTACGATACTCCCTAATGCGATAGTTGGGCGCAGTAGCAGTGCGCTGAGGCAGTACTCACTCGTGGGTTCTCTCGGTGGCAGCGATGATGAGCCTCTGTGTCGGCGGCACGAAGTGCGTCTCAGGAATTACCCGCGAACTGCGTCTTAAGCGAACGCACATCATAGTCACGCGCATGCCCCCCTCACGTTTTCTCCAAGGGTCGCGCCGTCGAGCTCCTCGTGCGGGCACCGCACACTTTAGGAGAGCGCTGGCTCGCGCCGCCACGGTAAACCGCCCTCCTCTCCCAATTTCGTGACACTTTCCTGCTTTGTTTACGTCAGTTACGCCGACGACGCGGCTCAGCCCAGAGACGGGCGCCAAAGGGCTGCGCCCTGAAACGTGACTTTAGGCCTATATAGTCGGGCCGTCAAGTGTCCGATCGCCCCCTCCCTTGCTGACCAACTATTGCGCAAGCGAAGGACAAACCGAAAAACAAATTCAAAGCCCCTTTTTATTAAGAGAAAGATGGTTAAAACGTGACGCTTTATATTCTCTCGTGAACCGGAGTCAAAGCATGAAACCCACACCCCTTCGACTTTCTCGGAGTGGAGCAATCGGGTAGTCGTCGGTTTCATAAGGCGAGGAACCGAGGTGCGATTCCGACCACCGGAAGCGTTTTTTAGATGCGAAGCGTCTCATGCTCGGGGCTGTGTCCCTCCCTCCCTCGTTGTCGTTGTTGTCCGCCGTCCACACTCTACTGCGCATGCGCGTCTCTTCAGCCCTGTCAGCGTTTGGGCTGACGTCAGCGCAGTCCACTAAAAAAGGATAGGAACTGTAGAAAATCCCGCCATCTCCACGAAGTTAATGATGATGAGAGGGGCGAAGCTAAAATGCTCATCGGTGAAACTGTGAAACATTGTTATAGGTCTTCTTGACGGCGCGAACCATCTGCATGAGTGAAGGACATAAGGCGCGTTCGGTGCCATGCTCGCGTCTCGGCTTGTAGCGCAGTGGGAATTGCGCCACGTACCTCCCGTCGCGGCCAGAGAGTCGTGGGATCGAAACCGGGCGCCACCGCGTCAAGACCACCACTCCTCGCTCGCAAAGCTTGAGACTTCCCACCGCTCCATTGACAAGCCCGTCGACGACGTCGATGTTTGTGGTGATTATGTAGGGCTTGTTTGGGACGATGAGAATCTCCATGGGTAAGTTGGCGAATTCGGTGTGTGACATTTCAGCCACCTTGGTCGTCGCCTTCTTCAGAGCGTCTTGTGTCGCGTACCCCCGGTGCGTGTCTTGAGCTCGCAGGCGACGAAGGACAACCTCTTCTTCCTCTCCTCCTTGTTGGGTAGCAACGAACGCGTTGAACGTTTTGACTTCTTCGGCCAATCTTTGGTTGGCCAATCCATAGGGGGATCCTGCCACAATCATCATCGTGGTGCCGTGTACAGCAGCAACTAGGGACGGGATAGGGCCCGAGAAAGAGGAGCTTCGCCCCTAAAAGAAATAGTTAGGCGGCACCGTGTTTCAATCCCACGACTCTCTGGCCGCAACAGGAGGCACGTGGCGCTCTTCCCACTGCGCTACAAACCGAGACGGGAGCATGTGCCACGAACGCACCTTATGTCCTTCACACATTCAAACTACGTCAAGAAGCTACTATACAACGAAGGCACGCAAAGCTGAATGTCAACGGAAACGACGAACTGAAAACTAATGGGAACTTCAGTCAACCCCATGGCTGCTTCGCATACTACTCAGGGTTCCCCTACGGGAAGATGGTGTAATTTTTTTTCTTGAAACGCTTGATGTGCCTTGGCTTATCATCATCATCGCTTTATGAAACCAACTTGGATATATAGCTGGCACTCCTGCAGTGCGTTTTGGCGCTACATAGTACGCCATCGGTGAGGCATAGAAACTTTAAAACACGGGAAGGTTCCCGGAAGAAGCGTCATGAGGGATGCTTCCCGAAACGGGCTCAAGGAAACAGGCCTCACAAATTTCCAGCGAAAGCAGCAGAGGTGGGCTAATGGCTAACCCATAAAGCAATTAATGCACCTCGCGTTGGAAAATTGATCTGAGGATGTCTTAAATACTTCTGTTTTAGTGAATCGCAACAATACATTTTTGAATTTCTTTTAAAGAGTATTCGTCGTAGTGTACGCCTGCCGAGAATTCTAATCTGCTCAAAGAAAGGTCTGCAGTTTTCCAAAGCACTGACAGGCCTGCAATAGTGGCAATGCGCGGGTAAATGCGGGCGCGTATCATTGTTAAGAGAAGAACTATGCTCGCGTGCCTGGTCATTCACACATCTGCCCGTCTGGCCGATGTAGGCCTCCCCGCATGAAAGCGGTATCTCGTAGACTACCCCGACGTCACAGGGCACAAACCGCTTGGCATGCTTCTTTTCGCACTTATTCGGTTTGCGCTTCCCGGAAATTTGCGCACACAGGCGGCCAAGGTTTTGTGGAGCAGAAAACACCACCGGCACTTGGTACCGTTCTGCCACTTTCTTCAGGTTGTGCGTAACTCTATGTATATAGGGCAGAACAACAGGCTTCGCCTTTAGGTTGTTCTGGCCGCTTCGCACCTACTTGGCCTTTGGCTTTCCGCAGCAAGGCTTCGGCAACACCCACCAAGACATAGCTCGGGTAACCGACCTACAGAAGTCTCCTCAGTTGAGAGTCAAAGCTCTCTTGAACAGCATGTGCATAGGACTTCTTCAGTGCAGATTCTAAAACCAGAGACGCTATGGCCCTTTAAACAGTCTTTGAATGAGATGATGAAAATGGCAGAAGCTGTTTACGGGCACGCGGGCGATAGACCCAACAAACATGGTCGGATAAAACTTAAAATTAATATCTAAAAACTGCAGGGTGTCGTCACTGGGAACCTCGTGTGTAAATGCAAGACCCTTCCCATGGCGGCTAAAATTCTCTAAAATCCCTTCTGCGGTTGCAATGTAGTTAGGTGAACACTGTTTTCTTAAACCACTAAAAAATCGTCGACATATCTAAACACACGCGGAACAACATCCTTGTCAAAACTTAAAAGCAGATCCCGGTCTACACTTGCAAGAAAAATATTGCAATATTGCATAAGACTGGCAATATGGGAGGTTATATTATATATATATATATATATATATATATATATATATATATATATATATATATATGTAGCAGAACAGAAAGATACGGGACAGGGACTCGGTAAGATACATATCAAGGTTGCAGTCGTCATTGCCAGTGCTATTCGCCTTTTTTCGAAATATTTTAATAGGGCCGAATGACGTGTGTTTGTCACGTTTCTTTAAACATTGATAAATAAGCGAAAATATAAGTCGAGAAAAAAATGCCGCCGTTTTTCCGGGAGCGGGACTCGAACCACATCTCCGCATAACCGGTGCGGTGCGTTAGCCATTACGCTATCCAGCAGCGGCTTCTCTCTCGACTTTAAGCGTGGGTTTATATTTACAAGAGCTCTGAGGCCGGTCAACTAGCGCCGCCCCCCCCCTCGACTACCGCGGGAGACGTAGAACGTCTTCTTTTCCCAGCGGCCGCCACGTAGACCGTGGTCGGAGGTCGGGGTTAGCAATTGGCATATCCGAACTGCTGGAGCCAGTGCCTCGTAATGCATGTAGCAGAACAGAAAGATACGGGACGAGGGACTCGGTAAAGATACATATCAAGGTTGCAGTCGTCATTGCCAGTGCTATTCGGCTTTTTTCGAAATATTTGATAGGGCCGAATGACGTGTGTTTCGGCCCTAAAATATTTCGAAAAAAGCCGAATAGCACTGGCAATGGACGACTGCAACCTTGATATATACATATATATACAGTTTTATTACAACGTACGCACACTGCATTAACACGCTATCCCAGACGGCTACCACAGTGTTAAATAAAGCACAACGTCTCGCAAGCACACGCACGTAGAGCCATTGCCATCGCTTCCTTTGCTTCGATGCCACCCACGCAACAGGATCTCCTCACGCTCGGAGCGAAAAAATGCAATAGCTCCCCCCCCCCCCTTTTCGTCTCCCGAACAGGCAATGTGACATTTCCTTCCGCCCTTTCTCTCTTCTCTTTATTTATATTTCAAACTGGTGATGGCACTATTTTCTGGTTTGGCTTTCAATTCCTCCAGTGCGCACAGCGCAGCATAAGCCTTCGGGGCAGGAGGAAAGGTCAAAGGTCAAGTTTGTCATCATCGCTGAGCCCTCCTCACCGACACCATCCGCGATGGCACGCGTATCAGCCTCCGGCGTCTAGTGTGGCGCAAACTACTACACGCCTGTCCTAATGCCCGCTTCCTCTCTACGCAGCGTTGTCAAACGACGGCGACACACGGCGCGGCGGCTTACTTATTTACCGTTCTCTTCATCCACCGCGCCGGGCTGGGACAGGCCGGAGGCAGAGCGAACGCGCGCGTTCGCGAAAAGGTTCGAAAAGGTCAGCGGGCAGCCGCCGCCCGCGGTACGCGAACTTTCGCAACCACCGGAAGCAAAACACCGCTGTGGTAGCAAGACTTGTAGCGTTGTTTATCTTGCGCTGTCTTACAGAGTGAGTTACTGCGTGACACATATTTCCAACCCTTAACCTGTGTTGACGTCTGTAGTGTGTGGGTCTCAAATCTAGCTGTCGTCGTGTGAAAGTGAAGCAGTCGGGATGCTTTGTTGCTGGGCGGGCCTTCTGACACTCGCTCCTCGTCTTCCCTTTTTGGTTAGGTTGTCAGATATCTCAGCTGTTCCCTCCGTGAGCTTAAGAATAAATATTGAAGTGCACGGGTCGGGGATACGTGCCCGCATTCGGTTTTGGAAGGGTTTTTCCGGGCAAACTTGGTACAGAAACTTCAACGATCTGCGCGTACTTAAGGATGTTTTCCTTGGGGGCTTCGATCCCTCCTTCGTATTTGAACAGCACCTGCAGAGTCTGACCTTTCATGCTCCGCGTCGACCGAGTTTGTTTTTCACCGACTCAGATAACGAGATGGTTGTTTTGAGTGCGTTCTTACTCAACGTCATCCAGGGAAACCGTAGCTTGCAGTTGTAGGAAAATTAGGCAGAGTGGCATTCCTGCAGATTTTGTTGACACTAACCGGCGGCAACATTTCCCTTAATCTAATGCAAGCTTGGAATGTGTACAGGCTTCGAGTTTGCCCTTAATCGTTCTTATTTTTTTTTTGCTCGGATTTGGGGGTTGGGGGGGGGGAGCTAACTTAGTGCACGTCAAAATATTGGCCCCAATTCAACGGGGCTGGACAGCGAAGCCAAACGAGAGCACGACACAAAACACGATTAACTGAGGCACAGTCCGAGCGAGTGCAGCGCGATGTTTGTAATGTGTGGCTTAGCGTACTTCTCAGTTAATTAGCGTAATAAAAGTTGGAAGAACCGAGGTTTAATTCTCCCATACAGTCATGGCGCTGTCCGTTTTACAGTGGCTTTGCGATGCTGCTGGAATGGCTTGGGAGCGTTGGCTTTGTGGGATTTGTACTAAAACTGCCACTGCTAGTCGTTCACAAAATGCGCTGAAATAAAACTTTCTACAGTTCTGTAGTCGTTTGAGCAGTCCACCGTCATATGAGTTGTTTCAGTGTAGTTCCAATGAAACACGAGTTAAGGCACTTTTTCGTAACTTGTTTCTTCTCGCTGTTAAAAGCCAGTGACGTTTGTTTGTTTTATTGATTTTCAATTCCTTTACACGAATTGTTTCGCGTTCAAAATCTCCTAGGCTCAATTCATATCTTTCTGCTAACAAGAGATGGTCAGAATGACAGCGGGCGCAAATTACCAATTGATTTAAACTTCATTTAATTATCCAAAGTGTATGACACACGACGTAATAACAGTGTCCTCTTGCGGCCCATTGCAGTATGATTTTCGCAGCGAAGCTGTAAATAGTGTCGATGCCGGGATCTTTCGTGGACAGAGATCTCCTGTAGCGCCTCTGCCCGTGGACAGAGATCTCCTGTAGCGCGAGCTCCGAACAGGGGAGACGAGGGATAGTACATTGGGGGAAAAGAAAAGCGCGAAATGGAGGACACGCGATTTCAGTACGCACCAGGCGCGTTTCAAACCCCGCGTACGACATATACCACCGTGTTCGTTTGTTACGTCGTTAATTAGGGCGCTACACGCGAGCACCTTCTACCGTTCGTGTTGTTGTTGACGGCGATGATGATGATATGATGACGACGAAGATAGATGATTGGACAAAATGCTTGCTCAGATGTGGGTTTGTAATTTAACCAATCTACTGTAGCGCCCTATACCCTCTCCCTTCACTTCTCTATCTCCTTTGCATGTTCCACATTCTCAGTCCTCCACCGGGACTGCACAACTACGGAAAAACTGTTGCAGGAGTAACCTACAAACATTTTAAGCGAAAAAATACTTTTAGTACACTTTAATGGCTAGAACTTGAATTTAGATTTTCCAGATAGCTATATGAATCTTCCAGCCAAAGCTAGTTGTAAAGGTGACTCTTCGTTCTCAGTTTTGTGTACAGCGAAGTTATCGTATAGACGCGTCCGGACTCCGAAGCTAAAGTTTTAGACTTGATTCGACGCTCCCCATAACAGAAAAAAAGTGTAATCGAGAGAGCTACCTGATTGGCTAATCCCTAAAACGCACTGATCGACTCCAGCAGTTGGGCGTGCCCTCGCACAAGTTTCGCCCAGAGCGTCGACCGATTACGAGGAGAAAACAGCGCCCGAAAAGCTTTTTCAACTTCGCCCAGCCATACCTGGCCACGTGAGAAGGAGCGCCGGAGAGAAAAACGAGATTGCCCGTGAAGGGTAATCGCCAGAGTCGTTTGGTAATAGTCCGAGGCACACGTGCGTGTCGGAGTACCTCGCGAGCTTAAGATCTGAAACCCTAATGAGATAACGGCTCAGCGAACGGGCCTCGGCGCTCTACCAGATGAATCGATCGGATGCAGCCTAGCGGTGAGGAAGCGCCAATACCGTCAGAAAAGTAGCGCACGCGCCAAATGGAAAGGAAAAGTAATACTGAGAGAGGAGATCGCTTTACGGAGTTCTCATAACATCGTAATGCGACATCATTTACGTCATTTTTATACACTGTTATATATCCTAGAACTTCACCTTCTAATGACTGATTTTTCTTTTGTTTCGTCGTTTAGCAGCGTTCGAACGGCGTTGCGTAAAAGGAACACGTAATGACAGCTTTAGTAATGAAATTCTCGAGCTGGAACAAGTGCGGAAAGCACAGTGCGCCAATGGCGAAGCTCATTTATTGCCTTACGCGTTGTCGCCTTCCGCACTGAAGCTGCGTTTACCACTTAGCATAGCACGGTGTTTTTCCTTGCTCCGAGATTATTACTTTTATTTCGGCAGACACCATACGATGGAAGCGTTAATGACGGGAGTATAGAAAGTTGTTTGCGAAAAACGTCTGCAAGGTATTTTCGACAGCGTGCGCATACCACTGCTGCTAACGGGCCAGAAGAAATGTGGCTCCTACGGTGACCTGTTCGGCTTGTCGAGTAAGAGATGTAACGGTGAAAGCTAATGGTGTCGCCGACCATACGATACTGCTTTGGCGTTTGCTATCAGACGATAGTTTTGGCTGTACAGAACCGCTTATGGACCTTTCCGTGGCATCATCAAGCGTGTGTGCACTGAATAGATGCATATGTGAGATTCAGGGTTCCAGAATAATTACCTCCACCGGCTGTATTCGTTATATCACAGCCTGGTGCCTAACGAAGCATTTACAAACTCGTATCTACATCGTAAACAGGCCAGACTTCAACCCATATTGCGGAAATTGTGGCTCACAGATTCAGCTTTTTGGCTCATCGAAGTTCTTTCAGAAGTGGTTATTCTGGCGGAATTGAGTGTGATGCAAAATATTTTCGCCCAGCTAATATTGACGGTGAAGGATTGCTTTGGAGCAGTTCATGTTTATTACGCTGCTGCAGCAGCTTGCAGAGCCACTAAAACTATCCCAGTGAGATGTATGTGCTGTAACGTTTGACCACGAATTACAAAAAAAAAAAAAAAAAATCACTCAGCCAGCTGGCACAACGGTACAAGCTGGCTGTAAGCTGGGCATTTTCTTGGTATTTTTTTCTGTTCATTGATGGCGCAACCAAGTGCTTAGACAGCTATGCTGTTAAAACTAGTCAGAGTTTTATAAAGCATTTCGACAGTGTCTATATCCAAGTGTTAATATCCAATGATGGTGTTACTAAGACCCCGAGCGGTCGAAATTTTCTCGGTATGTATACTAGAATGCTTCGCTTACCCCGAAATAAGGTGCCTTTTACAGCAAAAGACTGAATGTCTCACCGTGAACTACCAACACTAAGCCTGATATTTGGACCACAGTCTCTCCCCTCAGCAAAAAGCCTTAGCTGCGTTATTTGACTGCCTTAGCTAGGTCGGCGGCGCTATGGAATTATAGGTATCCCTTAACGCGTGCAGTTACTTATCAATTCCCGAAAAACACGTTCTATAATTTTTATTTTTATTTCTATTTTCTACTCCTGTTCTTCCTAAGCTACTACATTTTAAATGCAGAGCATTTCTTAGCCTCGCCTCTTCCTGCGTCGGACGGCGTCCACAGCTCCGCGTCCACAGCAGGTGCGCCTCTCCTCCTTCCCTCCTCTCTCTCAACAGCAGCTGGCGCGCGCATGCGTCGTAGTCAGCCCGTTTGCTCCATCGCGGTCTCGGCGTAACAGGTGCGTGATAGCAGCGCGGTGGGGCGTGGAAGGGCGCGCGCTGCTTGCGCATGCGCGCTCTCCCCCCCGTAATTCTCTCGCTCTATTGCGCGCGCTGCAAATATAAAGCGGCTAGCGGTCGCTCGTGCTTCAGTCACTGCGTTGCTCCTTTCTTCCTTGGTTGACGCTCGCCCCACCCTAACGCGACTTTACTCTCCTCTCTCTACGCCAAACCAACACCAACGCAACTACGACCCAACTACCCACCCTAACGAGACTTTACGCGGCGTTAACGACCCCCAATGCTCTGCATTTACTCGTGTTCCCCTCGCGGGAAGGCGCGGGAATTTTTTTTCCTTCCTCCAGGTGGTCAAAAATAATCCGGAGCCGTCAACTACGGCGCGCCGCATAGCCCTGGTGAAGTTTTGGCACGTTAAACACCACAATCAATCAATCAGTCAATCAATCAATCAACCTTTGCTGCTTTTACCCCATTTCCCGCTGAGTAGCACGTCGGCAAACACATACAATTAAAACCCCATCTAACAAAGACACCTAAACCGCAAATTATTTCCTTACATTGAAAACTTCGTAAAATCGTTTCTATGTGCGCGGAGCACTGGTTTCGTGGCTGTTATTGCTGTTATGTGCTTTTGCGTCCATCAGTTGTTAAGAGGACTGGCAAAACACGGAAATTGAGTGCTTGTGGAGTGACAAATGTGGGAAATTCCGCATCGGAAGACAGATGTCGAGGCCAGAATATGTGATTCTTCCAACAGAAGGTGAGTGTTATGCACTCCGCTAGAAAACGGTGCAAAGGAAACCGTTTTCGCCGTCAATACCTCATTTGTGCCCTTCGGTCGAAATCTTAGCGCAAGTGAACGAGTTGTTATGGCAATGTCAATAAACGATTTGTTGCTTGCGGATGTCAATAAACGATTTGTTCTCACTTGCTGCTCACTGTGGTCTGTGCCAGTCGAGGCCATCTGGTCACCTGGCGTAACATCACTTCACTAGCGCGGCGCAAGTAAACACGCGGCCAGTGTGCCAGCCAGGACCCAGCAGGAGCAGCCACGGCCGAACTCGACGCTCCTTTCGCGCAGACTGAGAGTCGAGTCCGGCCGTGGAGCAGCGAGCCGGCGGCCGCCGTGCGAGGGCAGCCATGTTATTAAGGAGCTCAAGCGGCCTGTGCAAAAAGCATCCGCCATGTTTACAAAGCCGTGTTTACAGCGCCATCAAGCGGGCGTACTGGGTAGTTCACGACGCCGCCACTACGCTTTTTGTGGCCCTACAGGCAAAGCTAGGCCTTTGCTTCTCTAAAATCCTCCCTGTTCTGTGGTAGGCAGGTTCGTACGCTTTATTCCCCTCGAGCTCCCACTTCCTCTTCCTCTCCTTCCCCGCTTGGCTTCGATTACACCACCTTCGTGGGTGATTGCCCGCGGAACGCGCTTTCAGTTTTGGTTTTCGGTTTTCGCCTTCACAACACACACACACACACACACACACACACACACACACACACACACACACACACACACACACACACACACACACACACACACACACACACACACACACACACACACACACACACACACACACCACACGCACACGCACACGCACACGCACACGCACACGCACACGCACACACACACACACACATCGCGATTTTGCAGGAAATGTTTCAAGCCTAACTCACAAAACCTCATTCATGAGACCTCCTGTATTTCCGCAGTACAACTCGCTTGCTGAAAGGTTCCCGCATACCAGAAGGAAAAGTCAACGCGGATATGCGATTGTCCAGTGTTCGACCACCGTTACGCTTACAGGTCCAGCGTCGTCGACAGGCACCCGCAGCTCGGCCTACAATAAGTATGACGTTTTTTCTCTCGTCGCTACGCCACGTAACTCTCCGAACTTAAGATATTTGCATCTTGCACTATTTTTTTTCCTGCGCTCGACGTAGCGCCAAGAAAGAGAAACACCTGGGACAGGCGTTTTTCCGCAATGCGACGCATTCCACAATACTGAGCCTCAACACTATTCCTGCATTAACGCTGGGACTGAAAAATCTAGAGGCATGTCCGTCTACAGTTAAGCATAAGACGTGACGTAAACTCAATGCTTCTTCGTGCGGGGTTACCAAGCACACTGTCGGTTCTGAGATGAATAACTGAGTCACCGAAGAAGCGTTAGTGACTTCCGCTTACTTGCGGAGAACCAAGTGGAGAAGAGGTGGGAAAGAGAAAGAAACGGAAAGAGAGGGAGACGGGGCCATTAGGTTTTCACGACCGGATTGGCGCGCTCGTATGCCCGTGTACACACAAAATGCAGTACGATTCGCACCAAAACCACGCACAATCCGCTGCCTGTAGGGATAACTTATCCATAAGCCCTCTGGCGGGGGCGTTTCATTAATCTAGGCCCGGGACGCAAAACACGCCGTATGCGTCACCAGCGACCTTTCGCGATCCGAAACCAGGCCCGCTAAGATCCGAGATTAATCCTCGTGCACACGTGTCCATACCGTACACGGATGGTGCCTATTAAAAGGTCCGGCGCGTGTATAAGGGAAGGGAAAGAGTTCGAACACGACACGAGGCAAGCCGTGAGGCCTCATGCTGCCTAATGTGGCAATTAAATTTAAGTAGGCTACTGTTGTTGAAATACTTGTACAGGGTGTCCCGCTCGTGCCCTTACTCTCGGGCCAATTCGATTAGCCTGCTTGGACTACCTCTGACGTCATAGTAGCGTGCGTGTTAATAATGCATTGCGGTGCTACTTACAGGCCCCGGGGTGAAGTTCGCGCGGAAACCGCGTGGGCTGTTAACCCGAGGAGGTACGGCAGGTAACGGAGAGTATAGCGGTTGAAGAGAGGAATGGTGTTGGAAGGTTAGAACTCAACGTGGTTAACTCATTGTAATGAAGTATCAAAAACAATTCAGCTACAAAAGAAAACTTTATACCATCCCTCCCTAAAAAACTTGGAGAGAAGCACGAAAGCTTTCTCACATCAAAGCTTCGTCAAAAGGGCTTCAAAACCTTCGCTCAATGTGCGTTCAACCCTCGCAGGAAGTGCGTCCAATCGATCGCGAACTTTTCAAAGACCCCAATTGCAAACGAAAAATTGGCCGCGTATCTGCTCCTCTCGATGCAAACGTCGACAAAAGACGATAGTCTTTGTGAATGCCCCTCCTTGCTTTCCCGCTCACCTCTCATGCTGTTTCTTTTCCGTCGCGCTCCTCCGAAGGTAAACACACTAAAGGGTTGCTTAACTCAATTTAAATTTACCGCGTTCCACTGCTATAGGCCGGGTTCCTCTGTGCCAGCGCTGCAGTACGGCGGAGACGCGAGTGAATCGATGCGCCCTACTTCATCGTTTATAGAAAAACATTACCTTACTCCATGTGCGTTTCCAAGCAGAACGTGGAACTATCTAGTGGATTCTTTTGTTGCTGTTGCCGTGTGATTTCTCAAATGCCGCCAGGACCGCGGGCAACAGCAGGCGACGGCTTTCTGCAGTAGATGTAGTATATCATTTGCTATCGCAAAAACCAGGCATCCACGAATTATTTAAAAAAGGAACACTGCAAATATCACTGATGTACTTATGTTCTACCTTATGTTTGCGTAGTCGTGTTGTTACATTGTTGAGAGCATTAGACTGAACGGAATAGCATTAGATTTGTTGAGTAATCCCGGGTCTTATTGCGGAGATTTCGGTTCGCTTTGGCCGGGTGGCTGAATCGAGTCGCAGACAGACAGAAATGCAGACATACAGACAGACCGAAATTTCCTGCGTTTAAGTAGCCCAAGAAAGACTATCGTCTTTAAAACAAACTGATGCTATGATTTTTCGCGCACTAGGTAAACGCATCTACGAACAGTCTAAATTATACCGATACGTGATGTACGATCAAAAAGTGTACTATCGTACTCCTTCTTCATGATCGATGCGGCTATTGCTTTATCCAGAGCCGTTCTTTTCTCGGAATTTTCAAGTAACCGCTTTGACACAATGGAAGTCCGGTTTCACGCACTGCGCCATGTGCACAGATATCTTATCAGAGCTATTCAGTCGACCAACCGGTCTATGAAGAAATGCATTAACTTTTTGACAGGGACGCCATCGGTACCACTAAAAAAGCTTTCGCTTGAAAACAGGAACGCGCTCGAACAAACAAAAATTAGGAAGCATATATAAGGGGACAACACCAAACCTCTAACAGCGTGGCGAATTCTGTCAGAGAAGTAAAGGTCTCGCGTCAGGGTTTCAGAAATCCACGAAAGAGGGCTTTAAGTAATGTGAGCATTTATACGAAATTTTTCCTACGACGAAGGCGTGCTGTAGAAAGTACTTGAAACCATCGGCGTCACATGCGGGGACAAGCAATAGGCTAGCGCACAGGTTTGCAGTGGTTAAGCGCATATGATAAACTATCGCATAGCACAAGGCCCTATGATAGATTCGGTGTAGCGCTTGTGGATACGAGCTACCAGTTAGAGGGGCGATTTCAATGAGGACCAGCCGTTGTTGAAATCATCGATGTTCGCTGACCATTTAAAGTATGCCCATTGCAAAATGTCGAGCTACATTTGCCCCAAAACTTTATTAGCTCCCATCAGTTGCTACTTCAAATTATGTTAGCACTTAAAGGGGTCATTAATGACAAAATACAAGTTTGGTTCATTACAACTACTGCGTTGCCTCGATAACAATGATAACAATTTTATCTCAAATTTTGAAGAAGTAATCGAAATATTAAACAAACAAGGAAGCAGTGACCCCTCCAGTCGCTTACCGGTGATGTCATTTTGACATCACAGAATCTTGATTGTGCGATTCGCGCTCAACCACCTATGTCACCGCCAAGGAACATAATTGCGCGATAGTAGATGGGCCTCTAGTTCCACTAATCCTATCATTTGAATTCTAACGAGCAGTAACGACCATGATATCTGCACTAGTTCTGGCCAAGTTGTGCAAAATTTGAAAGTATTTCAGCTTTACTTCCATCTTTTTTTTTTCTGTTGAAAGAGCGTTTTTCGGGCTGGAATGGCGCTGGGGCAATTACCAGAGGCGACGTGTTTTCAGACTCAACAAAGTTGAATTTTTTTTTAAATAGCCCTTTTCAGGTTGTCTGGGACTTACGAACAGTTCAAAGACGATCCGTTAATGAAACCACGCAGACAGACGAGAAGTTCGGTTAATACGAAAGGTTGCAACGTGAGACTAACAATCGTCTGAATTTTAATAGCAGCTTCAGACATTTTCGCTTAGTAATAAAGAAAACACACTTGAACAGTGGTGACTTTCGGGCCCCTTCCTCGCACCGCCCGTGTGACGTCACAGGGGCTCGCTTGTGAGGTTGGGGGGCTGCCGCCAAAAGCTGTGCGATTGTATCTACTCCGTCTAGCTCTGTTTGATTGCACGCCTTGAATCCTAAAAGGAAGATAACACACTGGGGCTCTTTGACCACTAGCGGGTGGTCAAGTGGGTAGTCCGAAACTCTCGTTGTCGCAAGAGTGTCGGATTTGTACGCGGAGAGGCAGCGGTGAGTCCGCGGCTGATGATCTCAAAGACTTACTGTTTTCTCTGTGTATGACACACCGCCAATTACGTAACTGCTGAAATTGACGAGCCGAACATTTGTAAGTTTGTCCTTATTTTTGAACTTCTTTTTGCGCGCGAAAGCAACGTCTATAAAGGCCGGGGGGAGATTAGCGAGATACCAATAAATGGCCCATTCTAATAAATAAAACTGAGATGTGTGTTATGTCAGGGTCCTGTGAAATAATCATTGAAACTTCGACTGTGATAACGCTTTGAAATTTACGCAACGTTCCCTACGCGTAGAAATGCACCAAAAGTGCCTTACTAATCCAAAATTCTGGCATACATAGCACTTCATGGGGGACGTTGCATAGGCACCAAGGTTTATTGAAAAATTTAATATCGTTGAGGTTTACGTAACCAAGAGAAGAACGGACACATGCAGAGCTGAACCGCGTAACTTAACCGAGATGAGGATTTAGAAACATAGACACCCACTACTCTAATTGTAGCACATTATATATATATATATATATATATATATATATATATATATATATATATTATATATAAAATAATATGAGATTATATATATATATATATATATATATATATATATATATATATATATATATATATATATATAGTAGTATGTGTCTGTTCATACATAAATACATACATACATACATAGGTGCCATGACTTATAAAATATGGATAACTGCTATAGCGATTTGGTGACGCTCCACAGAAGGGTTAGGACTTTTACCTTCACTGCTATTAGCGACCCAACACGCGTCCTTGCCTTCGAAGCGTGCATATGCCCACAAAACCTCGTAGAATATACTCGTTACTACATCAGCATTACTATGATTTCACGATCTCCAACTCCTCCTTTATAAAATAGGAACACTGACTTCTCATAGCCAGACGCCTAGACAATAGTCCGGGCGGATTTTCATCCCAAATAAACAAGTCGGGCAAGAAGTCCTTTTGACTGCCCAAAAGCCTTCGAACAAATCCTCGGAAAAACAGAAAGCAAAAAAGAACGCTAAGTAGAGGTGACCTTGAAAAACAGTTCAAGAGAAACCTGGGCAACGGAGCATCTCGGGCGCTGTCACAAGGCCGCTAAAAAAAAAAAAAAGTCTGGCACAGTGTTTTTCTGCGATTTCGGTGTTTTTGTAGAGACCGAGCTAAATGGATGCGCATTTTGTGCGCCACAATAACCATGAACAATGCGAAGTCGGAAACCATGACCGTGACCTTTTTATGGCCCTTCCCCGCGCGGACCGCGCATCGCCTTTTCTGTTAGCGTCGTCTTTTCTTACCGTCATCCGCCTCGGCGCAATGACGGCTCGATGCCGGGAACTGGAGACCATCTAATAAGTCGACGGACACACAAAGGAAGCCGGCGGGAGGAAAGATCCTTGCCGTGAGGCCATTTCCCTTTTCCTCTCCATGATTCGCCGCCGTCTTCTTCCTATTATTTGCTTTCCCTCTCCCACGTCTCTATTTGCAGCCAACGCTACTAGTTAGTGAAAAAGCCCCCGCACGGTGGTTGCGTCCTAAGTGAAAATTTCGCAGTGAAGTCCTAAATGGGCTCCCGTATGAAACAGCGTAGATTAAGGCAATAAACTAAACCATGCGAGTCGTTACGAGGGAAAATGAACGACGAGATCAAGCTCGAGGCATTCTAATCCGGAGGGTGTCGTCGAGTATTCCCGCTATGTGCTACGCACATATTGCGTAATAACGCGAGCGCTGCGCTCTTTATTCGCTCGCGTCGGGGGGTCCTGGAGCGTTGTGCGCGAAATATGAGATGACAAAACCCGTTCGACTTTCCTGCGCGTCTTTTCTCCTAGCGTTCTCAAGAATTTGTTTTTCTTTTTATGGTGAAATTTCTCGGAATTTTTGTATGTCGCAAAGCTCTCAGTTGATGCCTCACTCATAAGGCGCAGAAATATTCCGAGACGGCACGGGCGGCGTCAGCGTATTTGCCGGGTAGAACTCGCTCGCTGGCGCGTTTAATTGAATTTCGTTCATAGCGAAAATTTTTAGGCGGTTTTTGTTGAGGTGAACTCAGCTTAGGAATTAAGTATGGCGTAAGGCAATGGACGAAGAACAAAAAAATGGCAGTTGCTCTTTCCCTGCGGAAGACGCGTGTGAGCGGATGAAATGCGAAAATGAATATTCGATTTAGCGAGCCAGCAATAAAATTGGGCCCATCTCCCCGCGAGGGGGACTCGAGTAAATGCGTCGCATAGGGGGTGGGTGTATTGTGTTAACGTTTAGTGTTTGGGGAGTTGGTGGTAGTGAATGCGTTGTATCAGCAGCTTCTTGACGTAGTTTGAATGAGTCAAGGATATAAGGCGCTTTCGTAGCCTCCCAGTTCTGTGTCGGCTTTGTGGCTGCAGTGGTAGAGCACATGTACATTGCGTTCCGCCCGCAGGGTCGAGGGATCGAAACCAGGCGCCGGATAGTATTTTTTTTTTATATAGTGTAGGGGGAGGGGTGCGGACAACGACTACGGACGTCAACGCGGGTGACATCGTGAGTTACTGAAATGCTCTGCATTTAAAAAAAGGGCAACCACAGAACCAGGTTGGAATTCTTATTCCGTGGGACTGAAAATTCCATCCCCTTTTGTTCAACCAACAGTGTTAATGTGTGGTTATGTGGTGCTATGTAATTTTCTCACATTACGTAATTTACGTAAATTCAGGTTCTGTGAGAGTATTCGTCTTGTAAGTGTATGTGGGCATGGCCTGGGAAAGCAACGGCCTGTTCCATTTGGTGTAGCGGTTTTTAAGGGCGAAGCCCCTAAGGGGCTTGTGCTGTCGGCGTCTCCTGTCGTCGTCGTCGTTTCATGTAGTCCTCGTACTAAAACAACGGGACACTCGTTTTTCAACGCCTCGCGCTACAACGTTTCATCTCCGGGGGCAAGGACGCATACTAACAGAACACACCGGGGCACCTGTTTTCCAACGCGTCGAGCTAGATTGCTTCGTGCTTCAAAGACACGAGACTTACACCAAAGCTGTATACCTCTACCCACGAACGGTTTCATCATCTCCGTGTCAAAAAATGCCAAGGCGTCAAGAATACACGTATACACTGCATGATTCCCCCCCTTCTTCCCCCCCCCAGGTTTCACGTTACTGGAGATGGTCCTTTTTTTTCTCTTCGTTTTTTTTTTTTTTTTTGCAATGTGGCCTACGAAGAGGATGTAAAGTGAAATGCAAAGGAAAGGTGACAGGAAAGTCAGGAAGAAAGATTTGAAAAATAAAATAGCAACGAAAGTGAGAGGAGTGATCTAGTGGGAGGGCAGGGCTTTTCTAGGAAAGCACGTAGTCCATTTTCGAACTTAAACTTAACTGTAGCAGGGTGGCGAGTTGGGCGAGTTGGTGTACTTGCATCTTGGGGAACAGCGCGAACTAACAGGGACACACAAAGAAAGAAGTGGACAGGACTAGCGCTGACTTTCAACTCGATTTATTGGAAAAGACGTAACTACTTATACATACACAGAATCCTCCTCCCCCACCACGCCACGTGCCCACACCAGCCAATGACATACTATCAAGACCAAAACACTCCACTGTTGACAACGCGCATTTCTTAACACAGGAACACCTTATCGCGACGACCGCTCCAAATAACCAAATTCTTTTTCGTGCAGGACAACTGATGTTTCACTGATACAATCACTCCCCCACTTTCTGATGTAGTATGATTCCATCAACTCTCTAGTACGCCTGTCTTTATGCTTAAACAGGATATCTGTCTCGCGGAAAAGCGGATAGCATCGGTGCTCACACGTGCGGCAATGTTCGGCCAGACGTGCGTAATCATCTTTTACCGTGCTCTGTGGCTGTTGTTTACAAGATTCCCTTATCTTGCGGAAAAGTGTATGTTGGTCAAACAGGTCGCTGCTTAAACGTTCGATTATTAGAGCATCGCAACAAGCTTAAAAAAGATGATTACGCACGTCTGGCCGAACATTGCCGCACGTGTGAGCACCGATGCTATCCGCTTTTCCGCGAGACAGATATCCTGTTTAAGCATAAAGACAGGCGTACTAGAGAGTTGATAGAATCATACTACATCAGAAAGTGGGGGAGTGATTGTATCAGTGAAACATCAGTTGTCCTGCACGAAAAAGAATTTGGTTATTTGAAGCGGTCGTCGCGATAAGGTGTTCCTGTGTTAAGAAATGTGCGTTGTCAACAGTGGATTGTTTTGGTCTTGATAGTATGTTATTGGCTGGTGTGGGCACGTGGCGTGGTGGGGGAGGAGGATTCTGTGTATGTATAAGTAGTTACGTCTTTTCCAATAAATCGAGTTGAAAGTGAGCGCTAGTCCTGTCCACTTCTTTCTTTGTGTGTCCGTGTTAGTTCGCGCTGTTCCCCAAGATTAAACTTAACGCTCGTAGGACGTGCAGTCGTGCACGTCCTACGAGCGTTAAGTTTAGGTGATGACGTCGATATAAAGCGGGTGTGACAACATTCAAAAGTCTTCGATAGCGTCTGAGAGTGTCGAGGGCTGTGAAGAAAATATACAACTTTGATGAATTTGGAAAAAAAAAAAAACTAGCTTTCGGAATCTCCCTTACCTCTATCCCGTCCACGAAATGCGCTTTTTAACTTAAAAAAAATCAAGAAACATTGAAAATCTTTTAAACTTTGCGCTAGGGTGACTTGTTATGGGCAAGATTGACGTAATAAAGGCAATCACAAAACCATACCGTAGTTATTGGCGTGTTAACCGCACGTTAGCGTTACAGTAATAGTACGATCAAACGAAACGAGAGGCCCCATATAATTGCCCAGTTATGTTTTTTTTTTTTGCGGTGGCTGAGGGCGACGGCCACCACTCGCACAAACAACATTCTGTGACGCCATAGCGAACTTTCCGGAAATGGGCTGTGGAGTCGCCCGTGCTGTAACTGTCGTCCCTAGCTCAGTAGATTGTACACTGCTAGCAGGCAAACTGTTCCACTGCTCTATGGTGTAAGGAAAAAAATTGATCAAGTTAGTACACGGAAAATACGGGGTTAAAGAGAGCGCGTCCGAATGTCGGGCTTGACGTGTTCTTATTGGTGTGAGTTAAGGGTCGGGTTTACGAGCAAGCTTGCTGCTTAAAAGCGAAATAAATCAATGTAGTTAGCGCAAACCAGTCTTTGTAATGATCTAAACTTGTGTTTTGTCTTCATGGCCCCTTTAAGGATCTCCCTGATATGTAGGATGCACTTTGTGAACTCAGACCCAAAAGCGATCTGGCGCGCTTCGTGTGAACTGTGTAGAGGGAATGCGTTAGTGAGTAGACAAGCCTGAGGGGTGAATATCGAGAACGACCGGCTCTGGGCGGCTGTCACGTATACATATGTAGAGCTGAAGGCCTCGACGTGTCATAGAAACTCAAATGCTGACACTTATCATTTAGGTGACTCAATCCAGCTACACCAATGTCTTCACAGGGAGACCTACCTCTACAAGGGTGTCTCTACCAGCTTTAAAAAAAGGTATCCTCTAATCGAAGGCGTTTGCAACGATGGTCTGAGTTCCTTACTAGGTGACTCGAGATTCTGATCTTTCCTGTCGTCTCGGAGTTTTCGTTTTCCTTACGTGTCTTCGAATACTCCCTATATTTTCAGTAAACCTTGCTTGACACCTTCCGTCATTCAAGAATACTTTGAAGACATTTAGCGTATGCGTGCAATTAGTAACCCTAAATGCGAAGGAAACAAGGATAGCTTCCTCATTAACGACAGTAGGAGAGACAGCCTCGCTAACAGATGCGCCTATTGCCTTGGATTGTGTTCGGACATTAAGGCTTGAGCAATGACGCCTGTCACAAAGCTTGAAGGCACGGAGTTTAGTGCCCTTAGTGAATTTTTTTTATTACGTTAGGATGCTGGGCATTGTTTTTATTGTCGCGGATATATATATATATATATATATATATATATTCATTTTGCTAATGGCAGTAACTTCAACCTAAACAAGACCTTCCAGCCACCCTCATATAGAAATTTTTTCCTCATTAAAGTCGGTGCACGCTTCATGCTTGATCCTCACACGACGAAGATTAACTCCCTAAAGTACTCCCTGGCACTCAAACTCCCTTGCTCTTGCACCCTTTTTTCTTGCTCACTGAGCTGACCATTAGCTAGCCTGATTTGAATCCCACTTTCAGAAGTTTTCCGGCCGTTGACCGGAGCAGCGAACCTGTTAGGATCCCCGAGACGGTCAGTTGCCCCGATTATACAGTACGGAACCCCATTAGCTGAAGATGCCATACGGGAGGCCAAACATTTTCAAGGGTAAAAAGAGATTTCACATGCTGTAGTTAAGCTTGGTCATTCGTCAAAGGAAGAAGAACTGATCTGACACGCTGCAATCACACTATAGTGTAAAAAAATGTCACAAAATTGTAGTAAATTTCAGGTCGTGGTTACATGTCGGCACTAAATAAGAAGATAAGAAGTTTATTCGCCCAAATAAAAGCATACATGTGCATTAACCATCCAGTGTAAGCTCTGAGGCTTGTGTGCGAGGCTGGGTAGTCTCAATTGAAAGCAGTGCAGCCAAAACCAGATAACCAACGGACAGGAAATACAACCTAAAACATATGCATACAAATGCAGCCGAGAAAGGGAAACGTTTTTTTTATATTTCGGATACTACAACAAACTTATCTGATACAGGAGACAATAAATTAATAATACTTGAAGGAGCAATCATTATTTAGCTACCGGCAATGCAGTCATCCTTCTTTCAAACTAGTCACATTTTTAAAATATTTTGGGCGAGTTGGTTGATAACACAGGGACAAAGCTACAGGAGAGACGAAACACACTCTTTGTCCATTTGTTAATCAGGTTTTGTCTCTGTGGTATTGTTGGCCAGTGCGATAGATTCCCTACATGTCTGTACTGTATGAGACAATGTCCAGTTGGCCCAAAGAATAAATGAGCTACAATCGTGTGACCACAATCAATCAATCAATCAATCAATCAATCAATCAATCAATCAATCAATCAATCAATCAATCAATCAATCAATCAATCAATCAATCAATCAATCAATCAATCAATCAATCAATCAATCAATCAATCAATCAATCAATCAATCAATCCTCATTCCAAACATTGCGTGCATAAGTGCCCTCGTCATTCTTCATAAGGAGACTGCGGGACATTTTATGAAATGATGTCTGCCACTTAAGCCTGTTTCCTCTGAGTAAACGCGAGCATTTCCTATGCCTTCGCTGAAGTCCATCATGCCTGCAGTTGTTAAGCCATTGCCGATTCGCGAAATTCACTGGAACTAGTACTCCACAGTGCAGACGAAGTCATGAGAAAAAGGCATGGCAGACGTCGTCGTTATCAGAGTTCCTTGTAATGACCTTGAGTTCATCGCTGTGCGGGGCTGCCACCACGTTTCTCGGTGTCGTCTCTTCAGGGAATTATTAATTATCGCGAACCCAAATGTTATCTTAGGATTCAGGTTGCTTGCTAATACGAATAATGGCAGCGGGCAACTTGACTCAATTCCAGCTGTATCGGCCACCGTTGAAGACAAAGTTATGTATAAAAAAAAGATAAAATCAGCTGTCCTGTGTAAGCAAGTTCTTCCGCATTGCCTGCTGTAGTTGTCAGTTAAACTATCATGGGTGTTGGTTTTTTGGACGCTAGGTAAAAAATTTCAGATTGGGACCGTCTCTAGGACGACTTATTTTCAAGCTCTCGGGACGGCGGCTCTTTAAAGCTCTGCCGGAGGGCTAAAATATCTGGAAGGGCACAATAGTTATTCAAGTAAAATAAAAAATTGCGAAAGTAAAGCGGTAACGCACCTCAATTCAACACATCTTTTTTAATATGATACTAGAGTCAAAGGGTTCTGGACGAGATTGAAGTGGAGCATAGCAGAACGAACAGCGCCAGAACGAGACTAATAAAAAAAAGTGACGATCACAAGCACCGCGAAAAACACTGTTCATTTTATTTCGAACTGTAAATATAAAACCGAGCTCTGAAATGCTGCCAAAAATTCTGCGTCATAGGTGTGAACAATGAAAGAAAATTACTAACACAGACAAGAAGGAACAAATTTTCTACCTTGCCAATTCTATGCGATTTCTTTTCCCAAAGAGGCTGTCGCATACGTTTTTCCATAATAAATGGCGAACACATCGAAATTTTCGCCTACGCTAGTCTTTTTAGTTTTTTTTTACTATACTAAGAAAACCTATTTCTGGCTGCCAGTAGAAAGCCATGATATGCAGAGCGATCATGTTGCCTCTTTCCAACTTCAGCTGTACACTGCCTATTTCACTTGCCGGTCGTTGGCACATCGTCCTGTGTGGGCGATATATGATCGACCATATGAAGGGGGCTATCGTACGCCACTGTTTCTTCGAACTGACATCGGGCGTGTTCATTTTTGCCGCCCATTGTCCTTATCTTCATCGAGGTTATGTGGTACGAAGAAGAACGCATGCTACGCGAGTGGCAGACGATTTTTGACGCGCGAAGCACCTTAGTGCTCGGGATGTAGGCGTCTCCTGTCATCGTTTCCTGTCGTCGTCTCCTGTAGTCATCGTGCTAAAACACTGGGACACTCGTTTTCCAACGCCTCGAGCTAGAACCTAACGCGTAGTAAAAGAAACAAGCGTAATGGGTAAAATCAGTTCGAAATAAACATGGTTTAAAGATTTATGGAACGCTCCCCCTCCGCCTCATCAATCGTCATGCCCGATCAGAAGCTGTTTGTAGACCGGTTGTAATTTGTGTTACACTCAAATACCCACCGGCTCTCGACCTCGAGTCCTCGAGTCATGTCCTCTTCATCTCGGTTGCTATGTGCGATACAATAAAATTCAACATCCCCTACCCCCCCCCCCCCCCCCCCCCCCCCCCACCCACACACACACACAAAAAAAAAATGCACTTCAAGCTCCTGGCGTTGCCTGGGCAGCCTTTGACTCGAATGCTACTACCACTGCACACCTACAACACTGAACATCAAAGTTGTCTCGCGGAAAAAAATGTTTCGGTGTCACCCCTACTGCTTTCCGACGAGAAGTGAAACGTTCGTACACTTCCTTCAATCGCTGGTGCTGGCTTCAAGCCGGATCAGTCGGAGTGGGGTCGCTTCTGTCAGTTTTTCTTCTCACTCAGTGATGTAAGCCCTCTTCCGTTCTTCTGGCTACTTTTCATCCGCCGCCCCTCCTCGTGACTTGCACAGTTGAGTTCCACTTTTTCTTCTGCAGCTTGAGCATAAAATCTTTCAAGCGATGAACCACAATCTTATCTGTGACGTGATACGACCGAATGTCGCTTCTTTGTACCTCGTTCCGTTTCGTATTGTGCCATGGACGGTAAACTTCTCCGTCGAAACACTTCACTGCTCCAGTCTTGGCTCGCTTTTTGTGGGAAGCATTTGCGGCGGAAGCTTTTAGGCTGAACTTCTGAAGATGCCGTACCTTGGCTACGGGAAATTCTCAAAAGTTCCTTGCGCTTTGACTGCGGCTCTGTAGCCCTAGCTGGTCGCTCCTGGTACTTATCGCTGTCAGAATTATGCATGCGTCTGTGAAAAGCTTAACGCCGTTTTCACAGAGTTGATTCTTTGCTGTCATCGCCTTGCCAATGTTTCGAATAAACGCTCATTTTGTTTTGGTCATCTAGTGGAGTTGCTTCGAAAATTCCAATACTTTCAAGGCCCCAGAATCTCCCAACAACTTCGCCCACTGCCTCGTAGTTGGGGTTCACTCGCAACAGACATATGAAATCTTCGATGCACAGAGCACGAAAAAGGAACCCTGGAACATTCACCCAAAGCCCGAGTTGAGTGCAGTGTTGCGGAATGGGCGTCCCCATTCCATTCCAATTCCATTCCGGGGAATGACAACTTGTCTTAATTCCATTCCTTTCAATTCCTCGGAATGCCAAAACTTCCCCCATTCCCACTCCGGGAATTGCCGGTCAGTTCAATTCCATTCCTCTAATTCCTCAAATAGTTTTATCGGGTTATTATAAAGTTACCAATAAACCCAATATTAAGCTCATGTTCTTACAAGCGTTGAGAACTGCTAAACAACGCAAAACACGTCACCAAGGTCAAGAGATGGGTCTAGGCCCACTCGTCACAAGTCCACTTGTCATAGGCCAACTCATCACAGGTAAACTGGTCAGGAATGCCAACTCGTCGCAGGGCATTTCGTACGAGGAATTTTCGTATCACCGGAATATTCGTCACACGGAAAACTAGCATTACTAGCTTGTTTCGGAACGTTAAAGCGGAGTTTTTGCCTGCTGCATACGTCGCCTATTTAAAAATGATGTATTTAAAATGACGAGTGTTCTTTCAAAGTTTTTGACGTAGGAATTTAGGTAAATATGCCATAATAGCGAGTTAGTTATATTAAAATGATAATCGCATATGCAAATTTGTATTAGATGGCACGAATAAAAAGTGAACAAATTGTTCTAAATGACGCAGTAAACAGGTTTACATGAAACAAAAAAATTTCATTGCACTCGCTTTGTACTGTTGTACTATTCGTACGTTGTCTCGCTGTCTCGTCGTGTAGGCGTCTTCAACGCTGGATTCCGACGTTGTTCACTGCTTCAGTTCAGAAGCAGGTGTTGCGGGCAATATTCCGTAGCGTGTTGACTGGGGCTCCGCTGTCGTGATCAGCCAGGATTCTTGCGATGCGATCGTTGACATCTTCGTATTTGCATGCGAGCTGGGAGGGGTGCTGTCCGACGATGACTACTACTACCACCGCAAAAAGCGACTACGGAACATGTTAACAAACAATTACCCGCCGCTGTGGCGCAGTGAATATGACGTTGTGCTGTTGAGCCCATGGAAGCGGGTTCGATTCCCGGCCGTGGTGGCTGCTTTTCTGATGGAGGCGAAAAGCAAAAACGCCAGTGCGTTAGAGATTTCGGCGCACGCACATTAAGCATCAACATGTGGTCAAAATGAATTCGGAGCCCTCCATGTATACGGCGCCCCTCATCACCTGTGTAGCGTCGGCGCGTTAAACCCGACATTCAATCAAATCAACAAATAAACAATTTCAAACCTAATCCAATGCCTGGTGGTGAGTCATTCAGTGTTTACATAGAAAGAAATCCTCCAGCTTAGCTAAGTTTCAAGCCTTGCGCGAGTTAGTGCAAGTTTCGCCAATTCTTATTTTTTTGCCTATTCGTAGACTGAAAGTAGGTGTGCGGATTGTATGCAAGGGCAGGCTATACGCGCGAAAATGCGAACGAGCACCACCTCAACACCCATGACGATCAGCACTTGAAGAAGTGCAGGTCGCGCTGACCTCACCCCCACTCCCCCTTCCCCTTCCCCACAAAGAAAAAAAAACAGCTATTTATGCGCACCTGCTGGTCCCACAGACCTCCACACACCCCCTAAGCAGCCGTAACGAATTCACAATTGTAGAAACCAGCCTCAGACCGGCTTTCAACGCCAATTTCCGGTGACGGCTTGTAGTCTGTTGTTCACACGGCATCGGTGTAACGAAATCCATGTGACGAAAAGCCCTTGCACAAGATTTCCTATTTCGAGAAGGCACTGTACCAAAGGGTCGGTGTGACGAGTTGGCCCATGAACAGTTTTCCGGTGACGAGTGGGCTTGTGAGGAGTGGGCTCGTTCAAAAAGAGATAATGACTTTGTGGCATATCTCGTGAGGTGCAAGCACCCTAGTAATTCCCACAGGGGCAGTTCTCCCGGTAGTTATTACAGTATTTGTTGGTCGGCATGTTTTTACGAGTTGTGTTTTTTTTTTAACTCATTTGGGTCTCCGCGAAGTAGGCAGTGCGGTTTGACTCTAAAGATAGAAGCCAAGCAGAGGTTTTCTTTTTTTTTTTGGGGGGGGGGGGGGGGGGGGGGGGAAGGAGGGTACATCTGGAAAACCAGCAAAAATGCAAGCCGGACTGGGCAAGTAGGGGGAAGTGTTTGGAGAAGAATATAAATACGAGTTTCACAACCCTAGACAGGGAAGTGAGACAGGGACGTAGCCCAACAAAGTTCTTTGAAGATGGGAAACAAAGGACCCGCGCCACCGTTTTCACTGTTTCAACCGGCATGGGCACCCTCCAAGGAAACAGCCGACTCCTGATAGAACAACTTTTCAAAGAGGCATCTCGTTCCAGGTGATCCCGTACTGGGGAATGTGGTAGCACCGACCTTCTCGTTTTTGGAAATTTCGTCTGGAAACTTCTTCCGCGAATCCCCTCGTCGGAGCGGGGAGGTACAGCCGTGGCCGCCGTTCCTATTACATGGGCTCTCCTGATTCGGCTGAATTCCCGAACCAATATTTCAGGCCTAGTTGACGCTGCTTCGGGCAAAGGGGTCCGAGTGTCTAAGAATCTAAGGATAGACAGAAGGGATACTATTGCAAAAGGTCCTGGGAGAAGGGGGGAGCGCGAGGTGAGATGTCACGTAAGCTGATATGCGAAAGTTTGCTGCGAACACAAGCATCGCGCTAGCGTCTCACAAAAAAGAAAAGAAGCAAAAAGAAAAGTGAAGCAAAAAAGAAAAGTGAAGGGTGGGAAGACAGCTCGCGGCCGCGGCGAAGGCGCCGCCGAGGTGTGCCATCACAAGCCGCAGTTGGTGGGAGAGGGGGGGGAGGATACCGCAGCCGTGATTCCCCACGACGGACACCAACGGCTTAGAGCCAGGGTTACTAGCAGCGCTGTCTAAGGATAAAAATTAGAGTGGCCCCTTTTCCAGTACCGGTTCTCCTAGTGGCCGCCACGGTGAACTAAAATCGGCAGTAAGGCTCGCGACCGAGAAAGTTTGGCTTTCGGAGAACTCGTGCACAAAATATCCTGGTCCTGCAGTCCCTCCCGCACTGACCCGTCACCCGTAGCTTTCACATGAATGTCACGGTAGCAGGCGCAGATTCTCGTGACTATTCTGCGGTGTTTAAAGCGCCCCTTTTCGTTTTTTTTGTTTTTCATTTTGGTTACCCCTCACTGGCAGCCATGTGCTGGCAGCGTGGTCAGCCTCAAACGTCGTTGCCCCTTTCCTTAGAAAGCCATTATCGCGCGCACTTACGAACCCACCACGAGGTGTCAAAAGAGGAAAAAAAAAAAGAAAAAAAAACGTGCAGCGCTAGACAGTATAGCCGCTCCCAAAGGGGAGACCTGAGGGGCGCCCTTTTGTTTGAACTTGGGCTGGTGGGTTCTTTTGCGTCTTTTTGCATATTTTGAAACAACAACGCGTAGAAGGGAAAGCGCTTTGTTTTTGAAAAAAATACTTGTAATTCCATTCCCATTCCATTCCGGGCAA
The DNA here is from genome assembly GCA_013339765.2 of Haemaphysalis longicornis. NCBI lineage: Eukaryota > Metazoa > Arthropoda > Arachnida > Ixodida > Ixodidae > Haemaphysalis > Haemaphysalis longicornis. The sequence goes on from CM023449.1 coordinate 19,620,502, forward strand.
AAAGCTCCTAATTCAATTCCCATTCAATTCCTCCAAGTATTGCCGCAATTCCATTCCCATTCCATTCCGGGGTCGCGAAAATGTGGAATGATTCCGGAGTCATTCCAATTCCGGACTGGTAATTCCGCAACACTGGTTGAGTGCAAATAATCCATTGTTTCTGGGATGACGACGAACCTCTCCCGTCGTGGCTTTCAGAGATGGTCAGCTCCAAGCAGCAGGCTAATCCCTGGCACGGCAGCCATGCCTGGTAGAAGAAACTTTTCCGCAATAGGCTGACCGGTAGACTCTGCATAGGCACTTGCCCGACGTCCTTGCAAATGAAAGGAACTTCGATGGCTTCCATAGAAACCAGTTCGCTACTGTACTGACTGTGGACGACCACTTCTCCTAAACGACATTCCTTTTGTTACTGGCTCATCCTAATAGAAGATGTTGAGTTCGAAGCTGGTTTTCAAAAGCTCCTCTAAACCAAGGGTACGGGAGAAATCTTCTCGGATGAAAGAGCGCTGACTTCCCCTATCCACGATTCCACGGACGTACGCACATTGCTGACTCCCATAAATCAAGAGCGTACAAGCCTGTAGCAGTATTTCAGTGTCCAGTATGGGTAGATGGCTGGAGTGAAGGCTACTGGGATCAAACTTCCTCACGTTATCTGTACTGTCCGTTCCTCTGGGCTGCCAGGTAGAATCGCAAACCGATGCTACATGTCGCCCGTTGCAGTTTCCGCACTTGACATTGCGAGGACACCACTTGGAAAAATATCCTTTCAATTAGTACAACGAAAGCATCGTCTGTCAGCTGCCAACTTTTTCGATCGATCCTTATGACTGATCTTGCTGTCGTATAGCTGCGTGGAGTGTTGGTCTGAGTCGCAGAACACACACTTGGACTCGCCCGAAGGGCTAGAATTTAGCACTGCTGCCGTCGGCGGCATGCCGAAACCTTCCTGTCCATCGTGTGCTTTCGGGCTAGCTTGTTCCATTTTGCTGTCAATCCCACTCCGTTCTCTGCTTTCTACTTCAATCATTAGGTGGGTCACAAGAGCTTCAAGCTCACCATCAAAGGAAGCCGGTGACGCAGCTACTCCGCCGACGGAGGACGCTCCGCCTATCAGGTTTGACCTGTGCGAACTGTGCGCTATCTGCCGGCGGTAAGCAACCACGATGTCTCATGTCAAGGCTCCCAGTAGCACGTCGGTCATCATCGTAGAGTACGTGGCTGAAAAACCTTCAGATCTGTGAGTCCGCGCTCATTACAATGCCCGTGGTCCAGCTGTCGCCGTAGTCCAGCTACATCATTCGATGACACCACTGAACTAAGCAATAGAAGTTGCGCCAAATGTTCCTGCATAATTTGGCGGATGTCACCGAAGCGTCGCGAAAGAATTTCCACGTCGTCTGTATAACAATCTTCCGTCGGTTGCAGCCCGGCAATGGATGCAGCAGCTGACCCACCACCCAGCCCCGACCGAAGGTAATGAAATTTGTCTACACTGTTCAGGCCGGGGTTTTCGTGGACGGCTGCCTTAAACTGCGTCCGAAAGCTCAACCACTGGCACAAATCGCCGTTGAAGCTTTGAAGCTGCAACGACAGGAGCTGCACAAAGCCTCCATGTCGATGAGGCTCGTCACTGTAAGAATCCACCACTGGGTCAATACAGGCAAGCGTTGACCACTCCGAAGCGATTTTTCCTTGGCCTTTAGTTGGCCCAGCATACCTTTGGCGGCGTCCTCGTGTCTCATCACTGCTTCAAACTGCGTAGTCAACTCTTCGTCGGGTATAGCGTCTTCCAGCTCGGCATTGAGCTTGCTAAACTCACCAGTGTTCGACTGCAGCCACTCTATGAGTGAACACAACCTTTTCACATCAGCGGTATCCAGCACCGTCTTATCTTCATTTATGAGCTTTGTGTGTTTCATGTGTTTTGCTGCTTAGGAGCCGTCCCTTTTTCTTTCAGCTTGTGCACGCTGCGTTGCCTATACCTGGTAGACACAGTCGCAACTTTCAGTCCGTTTGGTTCTTGATCTGCCGACCTCGTAGCTCCGACTTCGTTCCGTGTTTCCAGGCACCAAGAAAATGTCCGATGAAGGAGTCGAGCACCACGAAAAAGGAATAATCACTGTATTTTATAATATACTGAATTGGGAATACTAGCTAATGGCGTCCGCTGATCCCGATCCTCTTTCTCATCTTCTTTCTTCATTAGCGTCCTCGAGTCATGTCCTCTTCTTCATCTGGGTTGCTATGTGCGACACAATAAAATTCAACAGGGCATGCAAATTGCTTAAATCCGGTTCAACGCAAGAGACGGCGCCACCGCCGTAGCAAGCGCACAATTGCTCCTCCCCCCGGCGCTTCTGCGGCGCCCAATCAGCGCGCACCATGTCGCTAGAGAGACTTGCAATCTTTTAGTGCTTCGCCTCAGCCCAGATTTCACGTTAGTGGAACTGGCCGGTTTTTTCTGCTACAAGGGCCTTTTGTGGTCTGCTAGGCCTATTTTGGGTAGGAGGACGTCGACTGAGTGGGCGTGTCTTTTTACGCGAAAAGCCGAGTCATGAAATTTTTTACAGCTGTACTTGCAAATTTGGTATATTGTTGATGTAATTAACGTTATGTTACTGTTAGCACTGCGGCTCCTTGTATTACCGATATTAATATTAGTCTCACTACATCGGTAGTCAATACGGAATGTTGAGGCATTAAGTTTTTAGTATTGTAATTACGACATTGTTTTGTTCGTAATGTAATTAAAGTTATAGTACCGTTATTACTGCTGCTCCTAGTATTATGGATATTAATTTTAGCGTTACTACAGCGGTGGTCACGTCGTGCCATGTAGGAGAACCTCTTGATCATTGAGTTACCGCAGCTATTTGCCTTGCAGATAAAAAAAATGACCACTTCACAGCTTTCATGTGCAGTCTTTAAAAACAAAACCGGAATTGATCCTTTTAATCTACTGTTGCGAGCAGTTTTATAGCCGTGGACGTTGTGTCAACAAACTGCACTTGCTTTATGCGCATTTTTTGTTTTTCTTTCGCCACAAGCTTAAGAGTTTCCAAACATCACCGTACGCGGATAACATTTCGAAAGATCATGGGAGGACGACGCTCTGTTCTAGGCGGAAGGCGCTAAACACAAAAGACTACAATTTAATCCTGCCTCGGACGGAACGACAGCGGCGCGAGGATTGAAACGAACAAATTGACTTTTAAGCCGCATTCGGCCGGTCACCGCTCCTACGAAAATATTTTTTCTCGCTGACCGTTCCTCTCTCGTGCCTATTAGACCCCCTATCTTACTACGGGCGTTGAACTAGAGCGTCGGAGGTGTTTTTGTACGTCTTTTCCGCCCTCGCGATTTGTTTGAGAGAATTTGCTCCGTGTGACAAATAGCGTTCACCAATTTTCTTTGCTTGTTTTTTCGATCAGCCGCAGAGCTCACGACATAAAAATCTCCTTGTAAGATTTCGCATAAATTAAGGTTCGACATTCAGGTGAAAACATATAAAAAAAAATAAAAATACAAAGTACTTTTTTAATCGGTTAATACGAAAACCTGCACAGGGCTGCTCATTTTCTGCAATTCTGCAAGAATGCCTTCACGCATCTAATTATAAAACAGGTGTCAATGAACGAATTTCTAACCCATTTATTAGCGGAGAAATATTGGCAGCCTGCGAGAAGGACTATGAAACAGAAGTAGCACGCGTGAATTTGTGGTCTGACTTGTTTTCCTAGCGCTTTAATTAAACCAGTATTGCCATTACAGTACGTACCCTTTCTAAATTTGTTCATCTTTGCAGCTAGCTTATTAGTTCTGAAATTAAAAGAGCCGTCGTTTTGTAGCTTTCTCTCAAATTAGTGGAAACATTTGGAGTTCTCCTGCAATTATGCCAAGTTAAAAAAGAAACGAACTTGAACATTTCTTCCTAAAGAAAGTTTAGAAAAGCGCGAAAGCTGAAATTGCGCCCAAATTTTCATTGAAAGTGCATCCAATCGATCTTCAAACTTTCAAAGACCCAAACCTCAAACGAAGAACAAAGTTCAACAAACCCGTGCGACGTTGTTTCGCGCACTAAGCAAACGCATCTACGAACGATCGACACGTGGTTTACGAGATAAAAGTACACTATTGAACTCTGTCATGATAGATTCGTGTATTTTTTAATCTAGAACGGTTATTCTTTCGCGATTTCCAAGTAACCGTTTTGACACAATCAAAGTCCTGTTTCGCGCACGCGCCGCGTGTCCACAGATCTTATCAAAGATTTTCGGTCGGCCACGCGATCTCTGGGGAGATGCAATATTTTTCGGACAGAACGCCATCGGTTTACTAACAAAAACGCTTGTTTTAAAAATTGCCTCCATACCAGCTTCAAAAACCCCGGCGTACGTAAAACAGCAAGAAGCTTAGCTCTGCACAAAAATAAGAAAAAGGATGGGACGCTGTTGCAGGAATGCATAGGACCAGAGCTGACGCACAATTCTGAAAGCGTGCTTTCCACCGAAGTGGCTGTACTTACTGGCAAAACTCATTATTCTACCGTTAGTTTCTTTGTGCCGGCTGTAAAAACTAAAACATTTCTCGGGGAAGCCACGTAATATTTACTAGACGGTACAGTGTCCACCCTTAGGTGAGACAAACTACGCCTGCTTGTGAACTTCCTATTGTTCGTAACAGAGAATTCATTCATTCATTCATTCATTCATTTTTAGCACTGCCTTTAAAGCATCTTCTGCTGCACAGTGACCCTATTTGGTAAAAAAGCCGGCTACTCATTCTGCAGTGGCGGCACCACCATCGGCATTATTCACCAGCGCCACTATCCTCATCATAAACGGCGGCCCACAATCATCACCAGCGCTGCCTGGCCAGGTCAGCAGTTTTGCGCGACACGGAGATCGAACATGGCTGCGCTCCAGGGGTGGTCGTATGCCATCGCCGCTCTCAAGTTTCGGCCGGGGCTTCCACAAGAAAAATAAATGTAGGAGAGCCACAGCATCACCGAGTCCACGGCTCCCTTTCCTACAATTCATTTTTCAGCACTGCCTTTAAAGCATGCTCTGCAGCACAGTGACTTCACTTTTGGGAAAGCCTGCCACTCAATCTTTTTTAGCACTGCCTTTGAGGCGTGCTCTGCCGCACAGTGGCCCTACTTGCGGAGAAGCCTGCCGCTCATCCCTTTTTAGCATGGCCTTCAAAGCGTGCTCTGCCGCACAGTGACCCTACTTAAGGAAAATGAACGAATGAATGAATGAATTTATTGTCAAGAAAAAGGAAAGGAAAGACCACCAGCAGGCGTAAATTGTCACACCAAGGGGCTGGACACCGGAACGCCTGCTGGTGTGGGAGTTGGGGCAGAGGATGACAGATTCATAGAGAGGAGAGACAGATGATAGAGGTGACATATTTACAGAACAGAGGGGAGAGAGGGGCATATTTACAAGTTAATACACACTCCCACACCCACACAACGTCTGGTCCAGAAAAAAAAAAGAACCCGGAAAAGTCCACACAGTCACTGGGCCAGGGAAGTAAAGTGCCAGGCGGAGCCCTGAGGCATCCAGGTAGCCGCCCAGCGCCTCGTGGACGCTGTCCCTCTCCCTGGTGTTGCCCGACGGCCATAGTAGCTCGTCTAGCGGCCGAGTCCTTCCCCCCAGGACGGCCAGCAGTTCCGGCCTCCCTGCCGCATACTCGGGGCACTCGAAGAGCAGGTGCGGCAGGGACTGGACAGGTGCGCGGCAGTGCCGGCAGGCAGAGCTGTCGGCCAGCCCCAGGCGGTGCTTTCGTTCCGCCGTCCACACAGCCCCCACGCGGAGGCGCAGGATTGCCGAATGCTGCGGTCGGGGCAGCCGTGCGGCCCGCACAGGTGGTGGGGCCTCTCCAGCAACCAGCCGTGGGTCCGGGTGCTGTGCCCGCACGTGCCGCTGTATAAGCAGGCGGGAGTCGTCCGCCGCTTCCTGGGCATCCACTCGTCCCTTTTTAGCACGACCTTTAAAGCGTGCTCTGCCGCATAGTAACCCCACTTGCGAAAAAGCCTGCCACTCATCCCATTTTAGCACGGCCTTTAAAGCGTGCTCTGCCGCATAGTGACCATACTTGCGAAAAAGCCTGCCACTCATCCCTTTTCAGCACGGCCTTCAAAGCGTGGTCTTCCGCACAGTGACGCTACTTACGGAAAAGCCTGCCACTCATCCCTTTTAGTACAACCTTCAAAGCGTGCTCTGCCGCACAGTGACCTACTTGAGGGAAATTCGCTACTACTAGCGTTTCTCTTCAGCGCTGCCTGTAGAGGGTACTCTGCCCCAAACTAACTGAACTTAGGAGGAAGCCTGTCTACTATTGGTAAACTGTCGTTGCGAGACTCAAATCCTGCTGGCGGGTCACCTACGCTCTGCCAACTGAGGGTGTGTCATTAACAAGGCAATACTACTTACCACTTTGTCGCTGGTCAAAACTTTCAAAATATTGGAGTTTTATTTAGGTGAAAACCTTAAGCCCCAGCTTCCGAATCCGGCGCATTCGGAAGAAATAAATCCTCGGAGCTCTTAAGTCTGTTTACGTGCTTTGAAGGCGAGAGTCTGGTGATGCTTTTTAGAACTTCTTTTATGCAACATCACATTCGCATCTCCCTCGTAACTTTTCTTTCTATTTTTGCGCGAAACTTCGTCTTCTTGAGGGAAAAAACGAGTTGTTAATCAACTCGTTTTTTTGTTAATCAACTTGTTGTTAATCAACTCAACTGTCAGGCTTTCACCTTTAAATCTCGCAAGCAGGCTTAAGTGCCCCAAAGAGTTTTTTAGATGTGACGCTGAGAGGAGCATCTCTTGCCGGTGGCCCTGTCCTGCGTGCGTCCGTCGTCCGCGTCCGCACAGCTGAGTCCATCCTCCGCTCGCCTCCTCTCCTCTCTCCAATAGCGAACACTCTCTCCCAACATCTGCGGTCGCGTTGCGCGCGGCGCTGCGCACTGTGCGCATGTGCAGTACTCTCTCTCTCCGCGGTCTCCCCTCCTTCGGGCGCGCTGCGCATAGAAGCGGAGTGCCGCGCTCCGGCCGGTCTCTCAGTCGACGGTCATCCGCGCTTGCCCTTGCACTTGCTCTCTTGTCGTACCCGACGATTGCTTGATGCGACGCCAATGGAACCCCCTTCAGCGTCGTATCACACCAGGGTTCCCGCGAGGGGAGGTGGGCGTAATTTTTTGCTGTGCCAAGCACGGTTGATGATGATAATGTAATTGTGTGGATGATGGGGATAGTGGCACTAAGGGCGTAATATGTTGACGCCGCTAAAAGCCTCTGTTAAGCCCCGAATGGAAGCTACTAGCGCGAAAGGGCTGTGTACGCAGGAACGCGATGAAATATACGTGCAGGTAGCCGGCAAGGTGTGTCCTCGTTCAGAATATGATCGTAAGCAGTCGCGGTCAGTCCAGTGAGTTCACCCCGGGTGTAGATTGCACTCAGGTGCCCTTGCCTGGGAATGGTGCAGCGGTTGCAGGCAGCAACGGGCGTCCGGAGCTACGGAAACATTCAGGAGAGACCAGAGGCGCAAGAGACGTCTTACGCAGCATGATTGCGTTCTCTAGTCCACAAAACGGGTCAAGGAGACGGCAGGGCACTGCGTACGAGTGTTGAAGGGCTTCGTCATGTAGCAAGCTTTGTCGTTTCACGGAGAAGGATAACGTGTGCGGCGTAAGCGGCGCATTCACCATCGTGTTCATCTGAGGCGAGGAGACGGACTTCTCTTCGTCGTGGTGGCTTCGACGAATGACGAATCTTGGCACGTGTGATAAAACATGAAGCACGCAGACGGGTGGTGAATGTCCTGTGTTTTACCGTAAAATATGATACAAGCCCACACATATAAGCATTCTGTGTTCGTTACACGGTAACTTTATGGCATCTCCATCGCCATCGTAATTATTATCCCAATGACCCACGCCTAGTTAACCGGCAGATGACCCGTTAGACGCTTTAGTGAAGAGCGCAACCTATGCACAAAAAAGGGCTCCAGATAAGCCCCCAGTTGGTCATTTGCTTGTGACACCTGTGTTCACGAGTGGCGGAGGCATGTAAAATCAAGAGTGCAGTCATGATCCCCTTCCTCAGGAGAGAGAGAAATAAACATTCATTGTCTGAAAAGACTAGCTAGACTTGATACACGATATTATGTCCCATATAGGAGTGTATGTGCTTCTAAGCCGAATACATTCACCACCTTTAATCATAGTCATTGTTCTCACTGCGCCCTTAAAGATGGTTTTTGATATTTTTTGCCTCTCGTGTAAATGTGTATAAAAGGTCCCAACTCGAAGTAAACCTTAGTTTTTTGCGAAACCTTCTCGGGCTAATAATCGCGGTTACAAAATGACATCCAATGGCAACTGCACTTGAAAGAGTCATAACAGCCGCCGTTAGCTTAAGAAGTAACAAACAGACATATATATATATATATATATATATATATATATATATATATATATATATATATATATATATATATTGTAAGCACTGTAGCTCTCCGTGGAACAATATTTCACTTATTTCGATCTTATGTGTAATCATCATCAGCTGTCATCTTTTTCAGTAATGATTCATCTTCTTCACCTGTACATGATCATTATCCTCCCTTAGGCTACTAGTTCTGCTTGACTGCGCGTTTGCCCAATAAACGGCGTCTGTCTTCCCTCCTCTATCGGCGAGCAACGTCTCCTTAAAGGCCTCTTACTAAATATATATATATATATATATATATCTATATATATATATATATATATATATATATATATATACATATATATATATATATATATACACACACACACTGAGACACGTAATTCTTGCCATGCAGCATGATCTCGCAGCGTTTTCACGAGAGTGGAGACGCACGACAATCTTTAAGAAAGCTCGGGGCGCTAAACTTTATTCGCAAAAAGGAAGAACCCCAACGAAAAACGCGCTACTGAAACTCGCAACTCAACTCCGCTCAGCGGAATCCATTAGCCAATGCGCGTACGAGCACTATTCCACACTGGCATCATCGGCTCCGACATTTGAGAAAGCTCGGTGAAAAACGTTGAACGTCATTGGCTGCAGCCGCTTCGCTCGGATTACTCGCACGGAGCTCGGTCTCAAAGGGCCTCGCGGCATTAGTTTCCGCCAGAGTGTGAGATACTATAGCAAGCTGCGAAGCAGAAACATGTTTACTTTATCGAAAACACCACAACGCCGCGAGCTGTTTTCCGGTATAATGAATGAAACGTTTTTTCCTCTCCCTTAGGTTGTTACTTGTGTTCGCTCTACGTGTACGCTAGTGACGTCAAACCGGTCGGGATGGCCGCCTAAACTTCCGAACTTAGTTTCCGGATGGCATGGCTTAATGCCGGTGTGTGAGTTTAAGCGCCGCATTAATCACTTTCGCCCACATCGGGAAAGCTCAGGGGCCTCATTAATTTTTTTGCTCCCTCCCGGCTGTATTCCGCGCTCGGCCTTGATCGCAGCACGCGTACCGTTCGTTTAATTCGCCTTAGAGTCACCGAGAAGCAAAAAAAAAAAAAAAAGTCGTCCCGCGTTGTCGTCGCAAAAAGCATTTTATACTTGTTGGTAATAATCTTTTCATTGTTAAAATAAGGTGCTACGAGTTCGCAGAGAACGTTGCTTAAAAACATAATATGTATCGCGATTTGTTTTGCACGCTTCAAGGACGTCGGAAGCGCCTAAAGTGTGGTCACAACATTGGAAAAAAAACTTTTTATTCCGATGCGCTAACGTAGCACTTTGTTAAAATTTGCTCGTTGATTACAATGGCTCCAGAGGAAATTACAGCAAATTATACTTTGTTTCTCAAATGTGAGCCAAGCTTTTAGTTTATCATTATTTTCGACGTGCCCATGTTGGTATGTATAGTATGTGCTTGGCGTGGAAAAAATGATAAATGATGTTAATCAAAGGACACCTTTTACTATACTCGCTATCGCAATTTGGGACGCGACAAAACCAGCGCTACATAAGGAAGACGGTCATTAGTCTGTTCTTAATGAGGTTAGCAGCTAAATTGCCCAGTCATATTCCGGAGAGCTGATGGAATGTATTTGCCGTAACAGGCTGTAAAGTGATATTTTGCTGAAATATAATCTCGATTAAAGAGCCAGAAATGATTGCGCGTGCGCCACATATGTACAGCAAAATATTAAGCACCGATGACTGTCTCCAAGTATAAGGCATTGTTCGATTTGAAAGAACTACTCGTAGAATTTCCTGGTACTACTTCGAATTACCCTAGAAATAACCCAAGCAATAACAAATAACTAAGTGAAATTTTACATTTCCGTATTTTCATTTTACTAATTTTAGTTTTTGTTTTTGGTAATGTTTCAGCAAGAAAGATAAGGTGTTTGTCGGTGCATGCAGGAAGGCAATACGAAGCGAGCCTTACTCGTATCTGCAAAAATGGGCATGTGAACATTATACTGGTTCTAGACGTTCGCGAAATAAGTTACCCACAAAATAAGTTACCGGATATGATGTCCCTAACTTGCACATTGTTCTCCTGGTGGAAAGCCCCTTCGTGATGGTGGGTTTAAGAGCAATGCAAGCCACGTGGAAGTTGTTTACCATGCACCAGAGCCTTTCATTCGCGGCCGTCCTTGTTTCCCGGAGAAAAAGGGGTAGCCTTGTCAGCCACGGGGACCGGCAGAATAACGCTCTGCATCTCAGCACCTTAGCCACGAAGCTTGTGGTACCGCAGTAATATATCCAGCATTTAAAGAAACCCTTACCTATTTACAATATTGGCTTGTTAGTTCTGAAAGTGTCCTCAAAGAATCTGCCCGCTAAGCCATTTGCAAGCCCCACAACTAAGCGCAGACGGCATTTAATATGAGTTAACAAAATGCTGCGCCGTGTGGGCGCTGTTTGAGTGCTAAGTTCTGAAAACGACGGTGAAGGACAATATTAAACTGTAGTAGCGTGAATAGATGAGCATAGGCTTAACGGAGTCGAAGCAGACTGTTCAGGGGAAATTTTTATGAAGAACAGGGATTAAAATAGGGCGTTGCCCGAAGGAGGGAGGTACACCATAAATGTCAATTACGAACAGCTAAGCCGTTTATTTAGACCAAGTCTCAGATTACAAATGCTTGAAAGAGCCGGAATCCATGACTAACGTCGACTCGCAATTCAGGCGCTACTTCGCCAATGCTAAACCTCCCTTATCCGGCCAGTACAGACGTGTTATATTGAAAGCAGGCGAATTGTAAGACGAGAAGCAGGTTCCGGCTTCTTTTGTTGACATGTTTAAACGGGTTAATTACGACTTCAGTGTAAACGGTGGATAGAGGGATAGTAAGGCGACGTGTGCAGAGCAATGCCTCATATCTCTTGACGACTGACTAGCCCAAATTAAATGATATGAAAGCTAGAATTGTCTCATTTTAGGTACTGTACGTCAGCGGATGGACGGACGAACGTACGGGATGAACCGACAGGCCGAAGACTGACCGACCGACTTACAGACCGAGGAACCCGCATCGGTAGTTGCACAGCATTTACTGCAAGTTTCAGTTGCAGTTGCAGTTTATTAGTGATTTAAAAAAAGTAGTACAGTAATAGTACAGTAGTACAGTACAAATATCGTCACCGTTTTGCTTATTTTCGTTATGTTTCTTCTCCTACAACTAAGAGAGAAATGTAGACGATCGTTGAAAGATGTAGATGTAGAACGTAGAGATATGTAGACGTCCATGTCACTCTCGGCGTCGTAATTGGTGACGCACTGAACGGCACGTTAGCCAAAATAAATTCAACGGCTAAATAGCAAAGTTAGAAGTGCATAGCGATCATGAAAAACTACGACAAAGGGGCGAATTAACCGCATTGGCAGTGAAATTGGGGTGCAAACACCTGTCAGCACAAGCTTGTCTGAACCACACAGCCTAGAAAGGAGCGAAACAAGATAAACGAATTTCTATTTGTCATTCACAGTAGTTCTTGCCACTGTTGTCCATCTTCGTCCCTTGAGTAATCTTTGCGTCAGCAATCCAATACCAACTTGCCCAGAAGTCCGCATTAATAAGTTACATTTCTATTTTCCCCCCAGTTCACCGTCGCTCGGAGTCAGTTTTTGTTGTTTGTAAACTCAATCTCTTTTTTTTTCGACAGCAAGCTCTTTATAGTTTAGAGTAGTTGCGTTCTTTCTTTCGTATTTCATCGTATTTGCTTTTAGTTTTTGGAAGACGACAAAATTGCTCTTTCGGGCCCGTCGGCGTACTGCAAGACTAAATAAAGTAGGACGGCGAAAAGGCATTCGAAAAAAGTGTAAATAAAAGGCGTTTCTCAAAGCAGGAGATAAAATCTAAGCAGAGTGTATTATTCGCGAAACGTTAAATTTAACACAAAGAAAACAATGCGCAGAAACGTTCCTTTCTCTGTGCCTTTTTTTTGTCTGCAGCATCTTTGTCTGGAATGCTGCTTTTCCACTGGCATGCTGGTGACGGGTAAGCTAGATAAATCTTCCGGCCGGCCCTCGCCACCGTTCTTGGGATTTTTGTCTTCAATGCGCGCACAGGGATTTTATTCAAAACGGTGAGCGTGTTGACGTAGCTGGATGCAGGCAACGAATCAAAAACAGCAACAATGCAGACAGATGGATGACAAATGTTGCCGATCAACTTGTATTAGGAATACAAAGTGGACTTGGGCCTATACCCACAGTTGGCACATACTTGCCAAAAACGTCAAAGCCAATTGGTTTTTAGTAATGTCTATAGGGTCATATGGCCTTAACGCTGATTTGGGTTATCGTGCGATGAAAAACGACACTGCTCCGTACGAAAAAATGGCGAACGCCTACACGCTGGATGGGCCAAGAATAAATGACAGCGCTGCTCCACATGTAAGGTATTTGGGGTTGCTAGATTGCATTCTTGCGGACTTGCTGGGTTGTTCTGCAGGAATGTATATTGTTGCATTTCGAGCGTCTGCCGGCTTTCTCGGCGAAAGTCAACCCTTAATGTAACGTCGCAACTTTTAGTAGTGCATTAGTCTAGACGTGTCGACTGACCATTTTATCTCATTATGCATTGCAGCAGTGAGGCTATTGAAACTACCATTAAAAGATGAGGAAGGAGGATGTTCTGATCGCACTTAGTGAAAGCAATGGAATAATCTGCCATTTCATATCGCCTCTCAAAAAGACAACACGAAATTTCAGGAACTAATTCAAGAGCTAACCTAACACTTTGAACTAATTTTTGGGTTTCCCCGCCGCGGTGGCTCAGTGGCTAAGGCGTTGTGCTACTGAGCACGAGGTCGCTGGTGCGATTCCCCACCGCGGCGGCCGCTTTTATGATGGAGGCGAAAAGCAAAAACAACCGTGTGAACGAGATTTCGGCGCAGGTTGAAGATCTCCAGGTGGTCAAAATTAATCTTCTGCCCTCCACTACGGCGCGCCTCATCGCCTGCGTTGCGTCGGCGCGTTAAACCCTAAAATCAATCAATCTCTATCATTTTCGGGTTTTTCTTTTCCGTCCTTGCACTGAAACGTTCAGTGAAGATCTTTGTTTTTGCTCTGTATTTTCTTTTTTGTTCTTCTTGTGCTGATAGGTTGTACATGGTGTCGTGTTCGAGCTTGAACCATTTGCATTATATTCCTGTCCTTTTTGTTGCTATCAAGTATTGAATTTTGCGTTATCACTTTTTCAAGCTTACAGTGTGTATTCATTTGCGTGTACAGTTTGAACAGTCCCGCTTGTTTTTGTTTTATTTTTTTATCCTTACTTTTATTGCCCTAATACAACACGTGTGCTCTCTAACCCCGGTATGTAATACCCCCTCACGGGGGTATTTAGGGATATTGCGAATAAATTTAAATAATAAATAAATAGTGAAGGCATCACATGCAAGGCTAGGACGGATTTGAACGGTGGACTGACGCTAGCCAGTGATTGAAAAAACAGAGGCTCAGGGTGTACCCGTCAGCACCTCTCTCTTTTTTAGGGCAGAATTTAACCCTCCCAGAAGTGGTGCTGTGACAGACGTTTTACATGTCCGTGTTTTGTGAGCACACCTTATCTGTTATGAGATGGTTTGGAAGGTTGACCGTGCCGTTAAGCGGGTGGGTCATCAGGAAGTCGCTCAGCTTGTTGGACACTTCCTGGACACATGGCGCCGTACACGACCGCAGAGACCAGAACGACCTGCACTAGTGGTCAGGCGATGTCTTCGGAAGCAGCACCGAAGGGGCCAGAAATGCGACGTATTGGGTGTAGAAACCGTCGCCATGGTGACTTTAGCGACTTCTACCACTCCTATGCTTCCTCTTCCTCTTGAAGCGGTTTTACCAGTACGGGGAACCCGCCAGTAAGTGCACGCTGAGGGATATGCCCTGAGATGGTTGAATGGACGTTTTTTCTGCTCGGTCTGATTGCTACGGACAGCTAGGGAATGTGTTGTCGTCACAGATATGTCCGTGTCAGACGGGATCAAGAGTGCGGAAAGGTCGAAGGCCTTGCTAAGGTTGATACGTGCTGATTTGTTAATACGGCTCAGTGACAGCCGTAGTGACAGCCACTAAGATTGGGGATTGCAAGAGAACAGGGTCTACAAACAGTGAAATCTAAGTTCAACTGTCTGGCGTGACATTTCCGAAACCATCGTATAAGCGCCCACCAACTTCTAACCCTTCTGTCAGGTATGGGACGGTTACCTCATGTTCAAGAGACATATTCGTCCTTTTCCGGAGCTACTTATTTACCCTCCTACTTTTCCGCGTCATTATTTCTCCAAACATCCCCTATTCGTCAGGGAGCTGGTTGACTCTGCCTGTAAATCTCAGCGCTCCAACTTCAGCAATGTGCTTCAACTCGTAGAGCCAAGTGGCAGACCCGGCACCCTGCCAGGGCGGAACAAAAATGAACCTGATACCTGCACCGTGACATGAGCACGTGGCGTCACGTGCGTAGAACGCATGCTCGCCGAGGAGAGCTTGACTGCGGTGAAGCTTCTGCGTGAAGTTCGGGTAGTCTGCTAGAGGGCGTGATTCGATTCATGTTTAAAGATGAAGAAAAAATACGCTACTTTCAGCACACAGGAATGTTCATTATCCCGAGGAATTACGGATGGACGTACTTGCCACCCCCTGCTCCTCTGAATTAAGAACGGAAGCCGTGCGGTGCCGTGTGTCCGTACTGCGGGTGACGTAGCACCAATCGAGGGCTCCTATTCGCTGAAGCACGCGCGGAACAACAGTTCATAATGACGCCTGCAATGCAGACGTTAAGTCCCTTTTACGTAAGTGTTATGTCAACGCATAGGGCTGTCACGTGACTCAGGTGTCGCATTGTGCGTGTTCCATTGCCATACATAGGCTCTTTCGTGGCTGCCGGCCCGCCACCCGTTACAAGAAGATGCAGCGCTTTCGTCTCGTAGTTCTTTCTACGACCATGGGTTTACTGGGAGTTATGTGAATACCATGGCGGCAGCCGAAGGACGTCGCAGGTACGGGTATTGCAGCGAAAAAATAACATAACCGGTAGAATGCAACAAGTTTTGGCGCCAACGCTGTGACTTCTAATCGTAGCGAATGTTAACACTGCGCTGGGTGATAGTGTTGTTTATTCTACCTTCTTTGTTGTTATTACTCATACTGCTACTACAAGTGGCTTACATCGAATTTCCTTCGCCCTCTACCATTTCTGTCGACGCGTGGGTACGAATCCTTCTGCGGATATACGTGCGGCCGTAGTGAAGTTACTACTGGCAGATTCGGAATTGCACCAACTTTGAAATTGTTGCAGTAGCGGTTGACGTCGCAAAAAAAAAAAAAAGAATAACGCAGCAGTGGAGTGACAAAAAAGAGTGAACTAGTCTCTGTCGTTATCTGCTCTGACAAATACGTTTTTGTCGTCAGTGCAAGGGGGAAAAGAAAAATTTAGGTTGTCCCTGTAGACACGCCAGCACGCTTAGGACAAACCTTAAAGTACAAAATGTTTGTTCTACAAAATTCACGCTAATTAAAATAAATTTGAATAACTTTTATGCATGCAGAAAAAATAATGCCCCCTTCGTTCAAATCCATTGAGCAAACGTTAAAAATACGGCAGCTATCTGCGAAACTCAAGTGTAATCTGTAACGACTTGGGCCCTCTTTTCTCCTCGATTTTGCTGTACGAAAGCTTACCGTAGACAGACAGGCCGGTTTACTGAATTGTACTTCAAGCAGAAATATTTCATATCTGCTCCATGGTAGTGGTATTGAAGCGATTGTTCCAATACATACTACGTGCGCTTCTCTACCTATCTTCAAGCATGGACGAACACGTAAGGGCAATAGACATTCAACAATCACAAAAAAGTATTATCTTTATCATGAATACCCGCACCAACCACCCGCGTGCCAATTTCAGCACACTTCATTAGTTTTCTCGCCATATTTTTTCAGTGCCAGCAGCTTTCTTAGAGTCCTAACGACCTTCCAACTCATCCCTGTTATCCTGTTGAAGTACTCCTCGTTATATTTCAACCAGATATAAAAATGCCGACGCCCTTTGATATTCAGGGTACCTCGGCGCAATTTCGGATCGCTTATAGCCTAAGCATCTTGTTTTACGTTCTCTTGACATCTATGAAAAGCGGACGTTAGTAGTGAATTTGGCTCCATTCAGCGGGAAGTCAAGCCAGAAAAGAGACGGACGAGGAATTTCGACAACTGCTTGAAAAAAAAAAATGAGGAAGAATTTTGTGCCGACTACGCTATGTGAAGAGCGGGCGTAAAAATAGTGCCACGCGAGAAAATTCAAACATAACTAAGCGCAATGTAAAGAACCACCTAGAGAAAAGCTTGGTCATGGCTGCACTGGAGCAACAAAGATAAAAAGTAGCCCGTGCTCCCTCAGAGGGGGCGAGAAAGAGGGACTGGGGTTCTCAAAGCGCATTCAAAGCAAGGAATCGTGGTCCACCAGAAAAACAAAATCGCGAAGAGCCAACGACGAACCTCGGCAGGAGGGAAACGGCCGGGTGTCCAGGAAGATGGGAAGGAGGCGAATAGAGAGGGGGTGGGAGTTCCTTGAATGACCGCAAGAGGATACTCTAAACGACAGCGCGGTGTGTGCGACGGTATGACGGAACCGAACTATTATGTTTGCGCTAGGCTGAAACGTACAACACGCAAAGAAAGGACACTGGGACACGAGCGAATGGTGTAGGAACCAGAACACACGTATCTGGACAAAATAAACGCTCAAACGTGAACGAGCGAAGCGTACATGAGGGAGGCTGAGTCGAGTGTCGATAAGGAGGGAAGGGCGGGTTAGTTTAGCGCGTGTGCGGGTCTTTACAGCAAGAGAAATAAGAACAGTGGAGCAAGGGAACAGAACGCCCGCTGGTTGCCGGAAAGAGAGGCGAAAGAAAAGGTTAAGGAAACAGTGAAACGGCACACGCCTCGAGGGACACGTAAGGAAGGAATAGGGAAGAGGAAAGAAGGCAGGAACGGCGCACTGGGAGCTAGCTTCTCCACTCAAGTCAATGGCGCCCTTCGAAGCACAAAGCGAGTGATTGGGGTGCGAGGAATCTACGGACGGTGAAAGGAAAGGGATAGACATTTCGAGAAAGAGGAATTAGGGGAGGGGTGAGGAACGTCTCTGCTAGCCAGCTGATATCTAATGCTTTTCCTTGCTTGGTTCTGTCTCTCTATGAAGAAAAAGCTGCGCTTGCTTTGTGGAATGCAGCCAGAACGGGAAAGAAAGCTCGAGCGCTGAAGGGAAAGAAGATATTTGGGGAAGAGATTCACCGGCGAGGCTACGGCGCCAAGGAGCCGCCTGAAACGAAGGGGTACCCTGGTGTTGCCTCGCCTCTTTCCACTGGCGCGTTTTTTCTTCCTTCCTCGCTACGTGTACCATTTTGCTTTGTTGGCACTCGTGGCCGCCAGATCGATACAGCGGGAGTGCGCGCGCGCCCAGTGTGCTCCCAGTGCAACACAACGAGGAGATTCTCTCGGCCAGCCTTCCCGCGCGGGCACGCTGCGCACTACTCCGTTGCCCCGGCAACGGAGCCCCTGACGTCACCTTTTCGCCTCCTCCGTCTCCCTGTCCTCCCGTAAAATCAGGGGAACAAGTGCCCATGTGGAGGGAAAATACGGCGGCTTGGACGCAGAAGGGGAGAGCCGGACTCCTCGCCTTTCATTCACCCTTCGGGGAGAAGCGCAGAAACACTACGCGTTCGACGCCAGGGGTTCCCGACGCCGCGCCATCTGTTAGACAGTGGGCGAAGCGGCCGCCGCGTTCGCCACGCTCCCTGACTCGTTCTGTCGTTCTCCGTGCGGAAGGGAGGACGTTTTTCCCGCGCCGTCGCGGCAGCACGCAGGCTTCTGCCGCCTCGTCAGCACCGTCGACGCCCGTTGTCGACGAGGGTAAACAACGGATGCCTACTCCGGCGCGGCTGAAGACACCACAAACGTCGAGAGCGACGACGTCGACGCAGTCAGCCTAACACATAGAGAACGCGGCCCCTGCGCGGCGGTAGCGGGGTTGCCAGCGGGGCACGGAGACGAACAGAAGGCGTGAAACAAGAGAAAACGAAGAGTGGGACGCGGGCGGCGGGAATCACGCAGAAACGACCTTAGCCCTTACTTTGTTTTTGTCGAGTGCACTGCCTTACGAAGCCGAGACTATGGGTCAACACAACCAGGGCGGACAGGTGCAACCACCTTGACTGCGGCCCGGACCTTCTGACCTTCGCAACCGGGTTGACATCACCACCGGGTGCCCGAGCAATTCTTCCTGTGAGTTCGGTTTTTTCTGCCTTGTTTGCCCGCGTTGAGGCGAAGGGGTGGCTTGGGAGCTGGCGCGGCAAGCAACGCGTTTCGCAGTGATTCACGATGTCATCGGCGCTCATTCGCAGATGTTGGGGTCGCGCAGGGCTGCCGTTGTTGTCAACTGACACAGAACACTCACTTATAGTTGCAGATTACTACGATATTACTGACGCTGCCTTAAACGTGCGCGAACGAGTCTTGCGTGGCTTCATAGCTTCGTGGCCCAAACGAAGTCGCAGTTCAGACTTCACGTGTAGACTCGTTTTTTTTTTGACAGCTGATATCTAACTCCAGAAGACGGTTCACGATAATACTAACATCCTTAAGGTTTTAATTTTGTTCTACCGGCGCGGAAAAGAATCCTTCTGCCTCTTTCGGGCATGTTAACGTCTTACAATAAAAGCCGCCGAGGAGCAGGTTGACAAGACCGTTGGCCTTTATTGGCAGCAAAGGAGGAGATGACAGTATGCAGGCTATGTATTATCACAAGAAACATACCTATTGTTATTAATCCGTAAACGTAATCTTTTTGACCACAAACAAAAAGTATATAACGATAAAAAGCACAGACATACTTGAAAAACAAGCACAACAACCGAAATAGCAACTAGAAACGCATATATGGAATAGAATTTCCTATGCTAACGTTTCTGGTTTTCACAGCAATAGGAAAAAGAACGAGTAGTTTCATGTCAGAGTGAAAAATGTTGCCGCGGATGGACACGATCGAAGGCGATCGGTGTTTTGTACATTGCCTTTGCGGATGGTACAATCGCAATGAGGTGGCTCGCAGGCCTGTATATGTTAGAAGATTTGCCATTCTTGATACAGTTTTGAAATCTTGATGACAAATCGGTGGCAGTTTTGTGGCACGAGCTCTAGCTCAAACTATGTATTCATGCTTGCTATAGGTGTTTCGGCATAACAATAAATGGTAACGCTCGAGTCTACGTTAAGGCGTTGAAGATGATACTATTGTAACACCTGAAATGACATATCAGTCCCACACAATACGCTGCAATTGATGTTACCTGGTGTGAAATGCTGAAAACAGGTGTGCAATTAAGCGACGATAGACACGTCTGTGGGTATCAACTGTTAATTGTTCAGATTATTTTGTCAAATTCTCATAAACGTAAAGAAATCTGTTCTGGCGTCTGCAGCGATACGTCCTCGCAGCTTATGGGCAAAAGAGACACAGAGCTCAACAACAAGCGTCGATGTTTATACTCGATATCGGTGCTAACGTTTACAATCGACAGATTGGTATAATCTCAGAGCGAGCCTATCATTAAAAAAACTGAAACCTGCGCAGTGCCGTGTTGAGTTCAAACCGAATTGTCGCCGCTTCTTCTAGGCCTTTCCTTTAACTATAATACTTTTGTTCTTCTAGAGAACACTACCGTGCCATGAAAAAGTATCAGTTTCTGCGTGCTTCGTTTTGTTATTAGCTTACGGCTAGGTTACAAAATTATCAAAACACAGCCTTTTCTATTCGTTGCCCTTGAACGTGTATAGAAACCATGTTATTGGTTACGTAAAAAACATGCACGCAGAGTAATTAAGAGTTGTCTTCATTCGAAACAGTAATTTTGTTAGAAAATGGCTTCACTTTACGTTTTTTCAAGCTTTCTTCCTGGGCAATTTAAAATAACATTAACCATAAATCACAGTGTGGTAGTGCAATATTGCCGATAGACATTGTGAATTTGTTCGTCAAAAATATTTTCTTGGAGTGCTGGGATGACTTGCGTTCAAAAGCCACCAAAAATATCAAAATAAAATCCATCCAAGAATCTGTGATGGCCGCGCTGATCACTTCCCAGCAGTACGCAGCAAGAAAATTTTTTATTATAGCAGAATATAATGCAAGATCGGCTCTATGCGAAAATTCGTTATTCGTGCAGCGCGGTACTTATGCCACTCAATTGGCATAGTAATCGTCATCATCCTCATCATCAGCAACAGAAGCAGCAGCACCTATTCTTCAGGGAGCGGTATTCGACGCCGTACTCAATATCTCGGTGAAAGGAGTGATGGGTGGGAGGACCCTCACTCATCAACCGTGTGAGGAGCCGAACGAGGAGAAGGGATGGGGGTATTCGTGAGAGGTTTGGAAATCAGCCAATGGTGTTTCACCTCCCCTTGTTTAACAGCGGCTGGCGATGGGGAGAGAGTGTATGTGTGGTATCGGTGTGCATACATCCGCCCACCATTTGTCGTCGTCTTCTGTGTGCTGGCAAATGCACTCCCGGAAAGAATAAGCTCCTCTGATTTGTGTATATATTTGTGTGCGTGTGGGGAGGGGGGCACAACGAGAGGCACAGATGTCATCAGCGATATTTGTACGCCTTTTATTGCTGGAGCATCATCGTACCGACAATGACTTGTCGAATACCTGTTGTCTGCGTCTTTATTGCATGTTTGAATTCGTTAGCAGTCTTCGGTAACTCCTCCAAAATCTGTCCGTGTCGGTTCACCTGCAACTCGTAACACGATGTACTTCGTATATATACGGCCTTTTATAAATGAGGGTTAATAGATTATTAATGGTAGTTTATTTATAAAACATCGTTTAAAAAAGGCTTCACAGCTTCGGAGGGAGATTCGAAAATTACCGCTCGAGGTTTCCTAATCTTCTTCGAGGATACGTAATCCCTTTCGACATCCGCCATTCCCGCGCTACCGAGGAGAACGACTGAAAATTCGGGCCATACTTCAAGAAATTACTCTTCCACTACTCTAACGAGAGTTCTAGGATAGGCAGAATTTTTTTATATACGAATGGTTTAGTTGACTTGATAGATCGAAAACTGGGCGTTACTGAGACACGAGACACAAAATTGCCGATTGCGGAAAAAGAGCAAAAGTAATGAAATTAAACTAAAATAAAAACTGCTTAAATCTGGTTTTGGGTGAAGATCAAACCCGCTGCCTCCTGAATGCCAGATTGGTACGCCACTCAATCACCACCTCAGCTCGATAACTGTAGCGGACTAAACGCGGACCTGGAGAATGCGTTGCTGCGGCCTTCGACTATTTTTGTGCAATTTAAGACGGTTTAAAATCACCGTTAGTGACATGAGGACGTAATTGGTAACGTCTTTACATACACTCATCCTAACGTCCAAATCAAAGACAAATTCAATAAAACCTGTACATAAAACTAGGGGCGACATTCCTGCGAAGAAAAAACGACAGTAGCCGAAAATTTTAAAATGCATTGCCAAGTAAGCAAACACGTGTCCTTCTTACTTACAATATTCACAGTAAAAGTCCAGATTTTAAAGAGAACATTTAAACGTCACTTCAGTAAGACTACGACGGCAGTATTTTTGATTGATTGATTTCGGTGTTTAAGGCGCCGACACTACACAGGCGATGAGGCGCGGCGTAGTGGAGGGCTCAGGATTTATTTCGACTACATGGAGATCTTAAACATGCGCCGATATCTCGAACACACGAGTGCTTTTGCTTTTTGCCTCTATGAGAAAATCGGCCGCCGCGGCCGGGCATCGCACCCGCGTTTTCAAGCTCAAACGGCAGTATTTTCGCTAAATGACCAAGGTTGTATGCAACCTTGAAATTTATGTTCATTATAACTCGTTTTTACTTGCTCCGAACTCTCCGGCCTGTAAGGTAAATTTTTATACAATTTCACCCTATCCCCATTAGATAATAATGGGAAGGGCGGGGAAATAATCTGTTCTTTTTTAATGTGTAGGCAAAAACAGCTGACGATTACTATACTCCCAAATGCGAAATTTGTGTGCGGCGCGAACTGCAGTCTTTTCGGTCATGGTACATAGTTGCTGCGTCTCAAAAAGGGATCGCGTGATCAGCGAACCAACGACAGCGCGCGCTACTCTGCCGTTATCTCGCGGCACGTCGCCATCGCCGAGCCTGTTGTTGCAAATCGAGTTTGAACCTCCCGCGCAAATGTGGTTCGGATGAGCCACAAACTGAGGAGCGCCTGGCGAAAGTGTGACGGGGAGGGCGCTCCCTGGCGGCGACGCACGGCAAAAGGATGAGGGGGAGGCAGAGAGAGAGATAACGCCTTAGCAGAGCATGCCGCCCTCACCCTCACACTTTGGCCAGGCAGCCCTCCTCCGTTTTCTTTCGGGATTCGGTGTCTCGTTCACACGCTCAGTTACGCGGACATCGCCGTCACCGCAGCCGTCGCCACACCACTGTATCGGGTGCGAAGTTTTTGCGCACTAAAAAAGATTATATCCGTCATGAGAAGCATGATCATGCTATCTTTACTGATGCTGTTCCCATGGTGGGAAGCGGACTAATATTGTCTCACTTCCCCAAACGCGTTTTTGCCTCCCTACCACCGTCGTCGACATCTTTTGCCGGATCATATGGCCCTCACAGCTAGGGTGAAACCGGTTTAAAGCGAGCTTCGTGTCTCAACAAAGGGAAAGTGGAATTTATATTCTGCTTGGCGCATTACGTAGGCAAATGCAATTATAGCAAGGCTCGTAACACTCGCTGAAAGCGAAATTTAGAACGACGCATATAAGTTATGAAACACCCCTTCGAGAGATCGAGACTGAGACCACGAGAGAGAGAGAGAGAGAGAAAAGGTTTTATTAAATGGGGACCTGCATACCGATATTCTAAGGGGTTGCTTGAATAGGAATGACATTTTCAAAGCCAGCATTTCATGGTCTGCACAGAGCTTACAGAGAAGATTTACTTCAGGTTGGAGTGCCTTCTCTCGGTTGCAACACTAATGCCCGAAAACTCTTTGCCGCTCCGCACAAAAGGTTTTCTCGGGCGATTAACTTTGGCTCCGGCTAGAAACAATAAGCCAAAATGGTGCCTCCCTTTTTGAGAAACAAACGTGGGCGTACGGCCGCTTTTGCGAAGGCTCTCGAGATATTCACCCAAGCCTTTTAACGCAAAAGAAAAAAAAATCACGGAGCCGAAGCAAAAAATATATAAATAACACGCCTTCGCGTTCGCTCTTTCTTCTCCGCAGTCGACGGCGGCGAACGCTTGAAACAGGCGACAGTTTCGTAACATTCCAGACGGTGATTCGCTGGCGTGGCAGCTCTAGAGCCAGTCTAAGCCTAGGAAATAATGCAACACGCAAAAAACGAGTCCCTTTTAATCAATGGGCGCTCCAACCAAAGAAACAATGTTTACTCAAAAATAAAATGATACCCAGCGCGTAATTTCGAGACTGAATTTGAAACGTGGTGATAAGCCGGTGTTCGTAAGCTCTTTCCATCCCTACTGCCAAGCCCATTCGAGCGGAGGTAATTACCCTCCCGCCGATGTCAATAGAGCTGTTTACTCTGAGGGCCTGAAAAGAGGCGCCCAACGCTTCCAAGGGAGGAATTCAAATCGGCACTGCGCGAATAGAGATAAACGGGATGAACCTTATAGTTGTAGTTGAGAATGATGCTGAATGGACCAGTCTATGCGAACGTGTAAGGTCACTGTCTGGAAGCAGACATTTGGAAAAGAAGGAAAAAACGACAGGTTTATACGTAGTCGGAATATGAGTACGTATGATAGGGGCTACCCTGTTGTGATGATGTCAGGGTTCGGGTGTGATGAACAACGAAACTTGCGCACGTGACGAACTAAGAACGAGAGGCAACACGGGTCTCGAAAGAAACCAGACACGTTTATAAAAGGACTCAAGAGGAGGCGACACTACGCACACACTCTGCAAAAAGGAAAGCTAAATGAAATGGTCTTTGTACAAAGAACAACAGTTCTAGGACCCGCTAAATGTCACTATTAATAAAAAAGAAGGTAGTGCCTATTATCCCGGGAACCGTGAGAATTAACATCAGAAATTTCTCACGGCAGTCACCCCTCATTGGCTAAGCACGCCATGCGGAGATTCTATGGGATGAATGTTCCCTAAAAAGCCGTATATCCAGCTGCCCCCCGCGGCGCTGTGGTGTGGTACTTCGTTTTAAACGAGAATGCTCAGGTTCGAGTCCGACATTTTGATGTTCGTTTTTTCCAGATTTTGAATTTTTCGGTCATCGGGATTTTCTTAATACTTTTCTTTACTCTGGTTCTTACTATATCAAGGAATCGCGAGACAAGAGTTATAGAATGGGTTGAATTACGTTTAATATAGGTTGTGTTCTGCCTCGTCTGGCTGGGTTAGATTAGGTTTCTTGCAGTTGGGCTGTATTTGGGTAGGTTATGACGCGTTCGGATAGGTTACGCGAGGTTCGGTGAGGTTATGTTATGTTGGGTTACGTTGCGACGTAATATTATTCAGCAAATTCAAGGCCAGCCAGCTTTTATGTAAACTGCCATGAGAATTTCCCGGAGGTAATTCTCACGGCTGCCGTGAGATTAGACGCAGCCAAAGAACAACTAGCTCACAGTCAGTTCTTCGGGTGCGTCGTCCGGCACATCCATTGTAGAAAGGTAAACTTGCCCGACGGCTTCGCATTCTGGAGTGTCCGGTTGTCGTAGCGTAGCGTTCGGGTTTTTTGGCGCCGCTGCCTTGACTGGCAGGAGCGGTAGATCCACCATGAACTGTGGTGCCTGTTGTATCCGCCGCCCACCGAGTCACCATACGTGGCAGAGAGATGCAGACGCTACCTCGTACCCACGGAAAAGAGAGCCTTTATTCTTGTTACATGCTATTTATAACCGAGCTGCTGTTACTGATGATGATACTGGAAATTGGCCACCTTAGTACTGTACGCCACCTGGTGGCATGAACAGAACTACATTACACAACACAACAGTGCCCCCGATGACTTGGCGCAAGCCGCGGCTCCCCGGCTCAAGGCACGGGTGCCTCGATTTGTGGGAAGAGCAGGTGGTCCGTCCGACACCGTGGTGGACCCCGTAGGAGGGAACGATGGCCAGGCTACCCGGCGCAAAGTTCGCGTCGCTGATGCATGGTCGTCGCCCTCGGGTGAATGTCGCCTTTATTAGCGCACCCGAGCGCCAGCCGGCTTTGCGTTCCCTGTTCCGGCGTCTTACTCTTCCTCCTCCTTTTTAACACAAGTGTTTTATTCCGGGATTCACGAAGATTTCACTAACGTCATATCCGTCACGGAAGTGACGCCAGTACAACGAAGAAGCCGGCCTGCAAAGGATGCACCCCTGCACGCAGGGTCTTCTTGCGGGGAAGCAACCTTTAGTACTAAAGAGTACGTTATAGTTTGGATTGTTCGTTTTCGGGTTTTATATTTTAACACGAAAGTGTTTGATGCCGGGATACACCAAGATTTCACTGGCGTCATATCCGTCACAACAATGACGCCAGTACAACTTTGCCGAAGCGACGCGCCAGAAGGACGTCGCTCGCCAAGCACACCCACAAGACAGCCGCCGACCCGCAAATCATGCTCAGCTGCAGATTTCACTGCCAATTTCACCTTCGTGTTTTACCGATTCCTATGGCAGAGGAATCAACCACAGTTGTTTTTTTACTAGTTTTGCTGTAGTCGTCCTCTCATTCTCCTTCTTCATCTTCCTTACTATCACTGTTGCGTGATAGCAACAGCGCAACTACCAAAGGCCGACCAAAAATTAAAAAAAATGGCGATACATTTTCATTAATGCAGTAGAGTGTTGTAGGCAAGTTTGTGCGTTCGTTTGTGTATATTTTTATATCAGGAACAAAATAGTAGGTTCATTCAATTGCCAATAAAGGAACTTTCCTCAAATGTGCCAATGGCCTAATAAGGGTGGTGCGAAATTCCTTTCAGTGAAATGTTGTTCTTTCACACGGGGTTCTGAAGCAATTTATGTGCCATTTTAAAATCTTGTTATATTAATAACCGGCTTAAAAAAGTAAAATTCTGTGCAAAAAATACAGATCTGTTTGATAGAAGCGCTAATGGCCAGAGAGTATACCACTTCAAGAAAAGAAACACGATAAAAATCATCACGTTAAAGACATCATGAAAAGATGGAGTCGGAATAGCACACTTCTACCAAACAAAGGTAACATGGCAAGGCCTTGGTGTTAACTTGTTGACTTCTCTATAAAAAGTGATAGCGACGACGTCAAGTTTGTTGCCGTGGCCTTGAACACGGATCTTTCCAAGTGCGGGCGTCGGGACTGAGCGGATTGGGTTGGATTGAGCAAGAAACCTAATCTCAGAGCGCGACATCCGCCGTGTCGACAGCAGGCGACGTCAGCGAGCAGATAGCCTCTGCACGGCGTTTCGATGCGGAACACCCTTTTCGCCCCGGCCATTGGTCGATATGTGAAAACTACACTAAGCTGAAATGGAGCCGGCCAATCACGAGACGAGGAACTTGGCTTATGTGGAGGCTTATTTCTCTAGAAAGAGCCGGGACGGGCTGGTGGCGTATGTTGTTGTCGGATTGACGGGTATTTCAAGCCACCAACAGTGATTTTTCCGCGTTGACGTGAAGCGGATGAAGTTGACGCGGAAAACGATAATGCCACTGTCGGCCGCAGTGGCGTAAACAATTTCACTTTTCAAACGGTAAAACGTTGCATCGTATGAGCCTAGTATGTTCTTTTAACACGAAAGTGTTTTATTCCGGGATACACAAACATTTGAGTGACGTCATATCCGTCACTGAAGTGACGCCTGTACAACGAAGCAAGCGGCCTGTAAAGGGTGCACCCCTGCACACAGGGTCTTCTTGCGGGGAAGCAACCTTTAGTATTAAAGAGTACGTTATACTTAGGTTTTTCGTTTTCGGGTGTTGTATTTCAACACAAGAATGTTTTATGCCGGGACACACCAAGATTTCGCTCATGTCATATCCGTCACGGAAATGACGCTAGTACACCTTTGCCGAAGCGACCCACCAGCAGGACGTCGCTCGCCAAGCACACCCACAAGACAGCCGCCGACCCGCAAATCATGCTCAGCTGCAGATTTCACTGCCCATTTAACCTTCGTGTTTTACCGATTCCTATGGCAGAGGAATCAACCACAGTTTTTTTTTTTTAAATGGCAACACTCTTATTTTCTATGCTGCGCTTTGAGTATCTGTAACGGTGTATCAGTTTGTTAAATACAGTCACAGCGACTAACCCTAGACATCAACTTTCAAAAAATTATGGACACTCTTGATTCCAATATCGTATTTTACCTGTGAAGCTGCGTCTGGTGCGTTCTCAGCGCCATACGCGGCGCGTTACAAGAAACGCCTAGCGCTCCCTAGTTACCCTCTTCGGGCGTGGGATCCACTGAACGCTGCTTTACTGCAAAGCACCGTACTAAACTCACGTCACGGAAGTTGACGTAACCGGAAGCAGGCATGGCATCATAACTGCAAAAGACATTACTACCGGACACGATATCACTGATGTCCGTCAATTTCCGTCGTAATGTCAATTCTGCCTATGAGTATTTGCATCAGCTCCCTCGTCCATTGAGGAACACATTCCTAAACACTCGTCGAGAAGCTGAAGCACTTGGACAATGTGTGAAAAAAAATTGGTGTACCTATGTGAAACGTACCTAGTGTACCTAGGTGAAACGTGTTAGCGTGTTTGCGCTTCGGATTGTCATGCAACGCTGCCGACGGGCCGTACGTCGACAAACACAGAAGCGGGAATCAGTTTGGTTTATATTTAGTTACGTGGCCGCCCAAAAGAGGAAAGCGAGAGATATGAAACGTTTATTGAGCAATGAAGGTAGGAGTGGATCCTTTGTTCAAGAAGCCATGTGTCGACCGTGCCGGCGTAGCCCGCTATTTGCATCGATGAAACGGATGGGGGACGTTGGCCATTACGATGAGGGCGGAAACAAGAAGGTTGTCGGCTACTTCAACTGCGAGCAAAAAAGAGGCAATGATCCCGGCACATGAGGGCTTCACTGTAAAAGAAACAAAAACCTTGCATAATTGCACCGGTTTTTAACTCTCACAAATAGGGCTAATAACAACGTAAAACTCCTTTATAGCTACATCATTGCCGGGCGCAACCATGCCGTAGTTGGTTATCGTCGTGACCTGTCTTTAACATGCAAAACAATTTCTAGCTCTTTCAATCAGTTTCAGTTGCGCTGCTCCCAGCATTCACTGTTACAAAACAGTCGCTGCGTGTCTGCTTAGCTGCCATGGAAATGTCGTCTAAAGACGATAAACAGCAAGGAAACATTAAAATATGCTGTTATTTTCAAGTAACCTCAACAGCTGTAATACCTAAAAGGACCGTACCTTGTATACTCAGCTGGACTTCTGAATAAGCGTCATGCTAGACCTATGCGGGCGATTTGTTTTTCGATGGTCCTGCAGCCTGCTAATCAGTTATCTTTCATTATTGCTGTTCGCTTAGGATTACCAAGCTTACATGTGCGCGTGCTGTTTCTAATGCCTTCTTTCAGTGGGAGCTTCAGCCACTCCCTCACTGTCGGACATTAGTCGGGAAGCTTGATCTGTAGGTTACCCTATGCAGGCATACCAGTTTAGTTGTTCACAGTGCTAGCCTCTTATCAAGAACTGCTCGTTACGAGGTTGCGTTTGTGCTAGTATAAGGAGCCAACTATGTTACGTTTTTTACAGCGAATTTGTTTAGCAAATAGTAATTTTTCGTGTCCGCAGTTAAAAATAGCTAGAACGTGCCGAGCGAGCGCACGTAAGCGCGGACCTCACGGCGACCACCCGACAGTTAACAAAACCAAGTAAAATGCCTAGCGCTCGTGTGTGCGTGACTCCCGACGACCGCCAGAGGTCCCCCACGCACGTTTGTCAAGCCAAGCATTAGCCCATTTAGGGAGATTGGCCGAGATTAGCGGACAAAATCCAGCGTTCGCCGTAATGGTGGTAACACTTGCTCGGAACGAGAAAGACTCGTCATAGCGTACGCCCCTCCAAGGTGACGTCTAATGATTATCCCTTCAAAAAATGAGAGAAGCTTACACTTAATGCGACAATGATTGAGTAAAGGTCGTTGCGGTAGCGAAGAGGAAGAAAATCGGCGCAGCTGTAGTTGTGGACTTGCACCTTCGTGATGGTCGTGTAGGTTGCGAACAGCTTCGCTACCTTCACGTTTTTGGTGTTAGTGTGAGCTTCCTCGTTTTAAAAGTTACCTAATAAGTCACAGTTCTACGTAATAGTGCGCTTTCATGAGTGTCGAAAAAAAAAAAAAACGGGACTGAGATCGAACTAACGAAATCACCGTGTGTTTCTTTTTTTTTTCGTATCGTGCAGGGCGCGTTTTTACACATTTTCGGGATGCAAACTATCCCTGTAATGTTTCAATAAATATTATCCACGTATCTCCTCGCTTCGCTGCAGATGTTGTCGAAGGTCGATAAGGACGATAATCATCATAATCATCATCGTCGTCGTCATCATCACCAGCCTATGTACGCCCACTGCAGGGCAAAGGGCTCTCCCATAGATCTCCAATTATCCCGGTCCTGTATTAACTGCGACCAATGTATACCCGCAAACTTCTTGATGTCATCTGCCCATCTAACTTTCCGCCGCCCCCAGCCTCGCTTGCCTTCTCTAAGGATCCACTCTGTTACCCTTAATGACCAACACTCCCCGATATGCACGATGGAGGTTTTCTGAATTCAACTCAATTTTCCTGCGTTCGCATTACCTGCCCAGGGGGCCATCTGTAGGGAAATTTTGTTAGTGTTGGGCTTAACGCTCGAGTTACTGGGGCGAGGCTCGGACGCGAGCGGTTTTGGTATTTTGTAGTTAAAATGATTTTTTTATTGTGTTTTTTTAAATCGTCAGAATTGCAACCACGTCTATTTAAGTACAAAAACACCCATAGCTATCAGTTATAAACTTAAGTTCTGCCTCAAATATGCCCTTTTTTTGCTGAGCAATGTTGACGAGTATGGAGTATGCTAGCAGACTTAGTTTTTGTAAATGGTGTTCCTGTATAAACGTTCCGTTCGCGAATTCTTTAAAAATTTGGCCGAGCGGCTGAATCCGGAGACGGACGGGTGGACGGACGGACGGATGGACAGACAGAGACAGACAGACAAGCAGCCTAAAAAAGAATATCGCCTTCAAAAACCATAGCTTCCTACTAAACCTTGCTGCGCTAAGCCGTCCAGACGGCTCCAAAAAGATCAGACTACCACAGGGGGCTGTTTTGGTGACATTAAAGTCCGTCGCGAAGCGTATGAATTATAACAACAGCGCACGCCGAAAGGGGAAAGGTTGTAGTGTCCGTTGAACAGACGCCGAGAGAGCTCGAGGGAAGAGCAGTCGGAACGCGTGGGCGGCAACATGGCAGCAGGCGGCGCGTGTTAGCCGAAACGCGGAAAAGAGCGAGAAATGAAAAACGAGGGGACATCCACGAGGGCGCCATGAGCCCACTGCCTTCGGCTTATGGGCCGGCCTTGAAGGGAACGGCCCACGAGCCGCCGTCTAAATAAATGACATTTTCGTGCCGCGCTGTGGGGGAAAAGAGCCGTTGCCAACGACAGCTATGCAGCAACGCCTCTGGGCAGTCTGGCGGCGGGGAAGCGTGAAGACGCGGCGGCCGCTGAAATGAGAGCACCATATACGCAGGCCTACAGCCTGCTGGCAAAGAAAAGCAAGGGCACTAGAGCGTGCCCTTAAAGAAAGCCCATAATGAAGCCGTCTGGTCACGCGGTGTTCTTACGTTGGTCTATTGTACATTATAGGAGCGGGCTATTTTCTTCTAAGCCGGTCTTATAGGAGCGTCGTATAAGATAGGGAAAGGTGGAAAATTTTCTTCGACGCTTTTTTGCGGTCCCGAGATATTCGGCTCATTGCGTGGAAGCCATCTTACCAATGACTCGACGGGTAAGTCTAAGCCAAGCCTGAAAGGGTGCCAGTTACCACTTTTGCCCACGCCTCCACCCCGTTGTTAAACTAAACACCGTACACAGCAGGGTCGTCACAGAAGGGATGAGCTTTGCGCTGTCCTCACTGTATTGCATGCGTAATCTGGCGAACGGCAATTAAAATTCGCAGTTCGATATCTCAGAGCACGGATGCCCTAGAAGAACTCTGGCAAATGAAGCTGTGTAGAAAAACGGTTGCTTCTAACCTTTCAATACAAACATGCTTGCTTACTTCAGCTGCTAAAAGGTTAATTATTCTATTTTAGCTAATTAAGCAACTGACATCAATAAGTACCACCGCATTCTGTGTCCCCCTGGGCTCATAACCTGACTGAAAAAGCCGTCGGCATGTTGATTTTGGTGCCAAATTAAAAAAAATCCCGTCGACTTAGCTTTGATCACCCTGTATATAATATATACTGTGTGTGTATTTGTGTTTTTAAAACGGACTAACACCTCGACGCATTGTTAACATCGTTGCAGTATTGTTTGAGTTCGTCTTTAACTCAAACCACAATCCTTCGCTTACAGGGAACATGTCACTTGCTTCTGAGGAGTAGCACAGATTTCCCTTCAGGATAGGCTTCAATATAAATCAATCTTGAAGAACGGAACAAGGAGAGGGAGCACTTCGTATCATTTGTATTGATGCGTTGGAGTCTCCGCTTGCGCGGCAAAGCCTGTTGAGGGACAAATTTGTGTTGGAGAAATTAAATAATTTTACCCATTATCTCGCTCCCTTCATCGCATTCACTACTGCTCCTCCAATCTCCTCTACCCCGTTCATCTTCCTCATCACTTTGTTCTCCCTCCTTCCTATCCAGAAGTTTCTTTGCAGTACGCAACGGCGTGTCTCGCACCAACGTCCCCTGTGCTGAGCCTAATAACAACTCCCTCTGTTTTTGTTTACTACAGAGCGCGCTGTACGAGGGTCTCTTTGTAGCATAAGCTACACCGGCCGAGGTTGAGCAGTTTCGCGTGGGCCCTGAAGGGCCGTGCTTCGCAAGCGCGAGGAGCATTGGATTGGATTGGATTAAATTGGATTGTATTGGATTCGATATCCAACCCGATTGGAGTACGGGTGTGAAGAGAATTGGGTCTGCACATTCGCCGGTCTGCGAATTCCAGAGGAGTGACGTCATAGCAGCGGCAGACGCACTGGCGCCGGTGCGTGCCCAGCTGTGCGCCTCCGTTTCGCCGTAGCCAAGTCTGGCGCTGCGCCGGAGCCACTTGATAGCCGTTTCGCGTGGCTCCTGGAAAGCCGTGCTGCGCATGCGCGAGGAGCAGTGACTGGACTGGACTGGACTGGACTGGACTGGACTGGACTGGACTGGACTGGACTGGACTGGACTGGACTGGACTGGACTGGACTGGATTGGATTGGATTGCTGAACCTTAGGTCACGCTACGTATATCCTGGCATAGCCGATCTAAGCCACTGCTAATTTTTTAATTAGTCCTTGTAAGTGAAAATAAAAGAGCACACCCTACAATGAAGAAAGAGGAGGTGACGTGTTCGTTGGCGCCAGGCAGCCTCTCCGTACAGGCAAAAGAGACGAACCCTTCTCCTTCCTGTGGTGTTCGCTTTCTACTGCTCAGAAGGCTTCAGAGGCTTCGGCATTCTCTCCTCACGCCTTTTTTCGCTCAGGAGCTCTCACAATCACGTCTCTTCGGGAGCGGTGCATCCAGTGCTATCGCATCAAAAGCACCTAAAACAGAAAACGCAACTGTGTCTTGAAACTGAAGCGCCAAAGCTACACGATAAGTCTGCACACGAGGCTTTTTGTGGCATAGCTTCAAAAGACTCAGCAAAGATTGTTAGTTCCATAGTTCCGCGTGTGCAGCGATGCCAACCAAGATGTTCGATACGCATTTTATCGCCTTAATTTCCCGAATATGTCACCTGAGAACAAGTTCCTTCCCTTTCAATTTCTGCTCCTGTAAAGCGTGCTTCGCCTGTAGAGCGACTGTGCACTGAAACAAAGCTACTTCAAAATATTTTGTTATAAATATTTCTGTGCCTGTAACACGTACAGACACGCGACAGATTCACGAACCTAATGACAAAGTTTTTATTATGAAGTTCGTAATAGGATATAATTACAAGCGAGCTTAAGGAAAGGGGCGATTATCTGTTTTGCATTGCAGGTGCCAAAATGTCCTTGAACTCGGGAAATAAGTAGCGTGTATTGCAATGAAAGTGCCGAGTAATGCTGAAGCGTTTATTCTTTATTAGGCGTTTAATAATAGAATTTCTAGTAATAATTAATACCAAGGTGGCCTTTTTTCCCGGTGCTAAGATAGTTAGCCAAAACAATATTTGCATGCTGCAAGCGATTTTTGCCGGCAGCTGTTTCGTGACTTTCACCGGCACGCGCGTTGTCCTTACTGCGATACAGGCTGTGAGAATTCATGACATTCAGGCATTATAGGTGGCCAGACGTGATGTCGGTTCCTGCAATCCTGTGGCATATTTTATTGTTAAAAATATTTAAAACCGGACGTAATCTTTTTGCACTTTGTTTACTCAACAAAACAGCTTTTAGCTCTCGCTGCTGTGATCCCTCCGCACAAAGTTGCACGAGAGGAAGGGTTGCGGATTTGATCGCTCATCGCCAGGAAGGATGACCATAAAAAGGGGCGCTCAGATATCGATTATAATTTAGTGGACTCTTTCAAGAAAGATATCTGCAGTCCCTCCGCCTCCTTTACCCTTCACTCTTTGCATACGTCAATGCCTCTGAAGAATAATAAATGAATCTCCGTAAGCGGAACAGCGAGTTGCGTTAGCAAGTGAAGCATTTGATGCACGCCTAACAGGTACGGAAGATACAACATTGGACTTACAAAACTCTCTTGAAAAACGCCTCCGACATGCCTCTAGTTTCTCCGCGCTCTCCCACGAAACCAGACAAACAAAGGGAAATCACGTCTACGTAGCTCCAAACAGAGTGACGCCAATCTCCGAGAGGAGCTACGCAGCGCCGACGAGATTGCGCGTTTCGCCGCGGTGAACGCAATCAAGGAAATTGGGAGAGGGCTTAACAGCACTGCAGGTACCAGAACACGCTCGCCCGCAAAGAAGAAAGCGGTTTAAGCGTAAACAGAAGACGACTGCAACGCCGCAACACCGGCTGCGTGGCAGTACATTACGCGCAACCGCAATCGTCGATAAAGAGCTAACGCTGAACAACAACAACAACAAAAAAAGAATACCGTGACAGATAAACCAAACGCCGACGGGTAGGGTTCCACCGGGAGGAGGAGGCTTTGTTGATTGCCCCCAGCCACGCACAGCCAAACTCGATACGCACGACGGTTTCGTCCCCGTGCACTCACCCACGTCACGGCGTGCTCTCGCGAACCGAGCGAGCTTCCCGTACTCCCGTAGGGAAAGCAACGGAAGTAGTGCAGATTTTTTCTTGCGTTTCAGTCGGTAGTAGACGCGCATGTAGTACGTACCTTGATTTCAAACAGGAACTTCGAAACAAACCTCGCTCACAAATTATTCCGCGCTTAGCCGGGAATCGATTAATGTCGAGCGGGCGAGGAAGCTCTTATTGCATGTAGCAGGGGACGATCATTCATTGCGTCGTACTCGTACAGCGATTCGCGCACGCTTACGGAAAAATAAAACGTAGAAAGAAGTGTACTTTCGGCTATCGATTCTATGAGCGGACAGTATAGATCCAGCCTCTAGCCTGAATGAAGCATTAACGTACCTTGTCGCCAGGTGGAGACAAAGTCGATTGTTGTAGGTGAGCTGTTGTTTTCGAAATAGATTGCAAGCAACGTTTGAGTCTTAACTGTAGTTTGAGCATGTCTTAGCTGCTGTTGTTTTTCCACGTCCTTTCCAAGGATGCATATTTTGGGGGTTTTCTATCTTTCTCAACATTCCAAAGTTTCCATTTGCACGCGCCTGGCGATCACATTAACTACACATTACTACACATTAACTACACATTAACTACAATGTCCTTAATTCAAATATCTGGTTTATTAAAACTGGTGCTATGGTTCCATCAAGAATCCGTGTATTTCAAGACGTGAAAATGCTCGGGAAGTCGGATGCGAACACAAACGCACGGGTGGTTCCAACATACCTCACCGCCCACTACGCTCTCAGTAGCAACGAACTCAAGCGTCGTCTGCGTCAGCGCCGTATTGCCAGATGGCATAACTTTCGAGAGTTCTGCGGAGATTGACGCCGGTACGGAGACCTGTGACGTAATGACTGACGCGGATGTTATAAAAAAGGCCGCAGCTGAGGACCATCGAACCCTCGGCGGCGAATATTCTGACGTCAGAAAGTAATGCTTCTACCCGGGGCAACTCACGTAACGACAACGCTGGAGACACACCGCGCTGCTTCCTCTTACCTGGAAGAAAGCACAGGCCGTGTTTGAACGACTCTGCAAGCACCAAGCGATGTTCGTTTATCATGACAAAAAAGAAGTGGTGGATTTCTCTGTAATAGGAATTGGTAAAACATGAAAGCGAAATGAGCAGTGAAATCTGCAGCTGAGCATGATTTGCAGGTCTGCGGCTGTCTTGTGCTGTCGGCTGTCGGTGTGCTTGGCGAGTGACGTCCTGCTGGCGGGTCGCTTCGGCAAGATGTACTGGCGTCATTTTCGTGACGGATATGACGTCAGTAAAATCTTGGTGTATCCCTGGCATAAAACACTGTCGTGTTAAAATACAAAACCAGAAAACGAACAAGCCTAAGTGTAGCGTACTCTTTCGCACTAAAGGCCGCTTCCCCACACGAAGGCCCTGTGTGCAGGGGTGAACCTTTTACAGGCCGCTTGCTTCGTTGCGTCATTTCCGCGACGGATGTGACTTCATTGAAATCTCTTTATCCCGGAATAAAACACTTTCGTGTTAAAAAGAAAGCGTAGAGGCGCGCATCATCATTTACTTCCGTTCAATCTCGGTGTTGATTTCCGGAAATCATCACTCATCTGCTAGCTCCGCACACAGGCATCGCCTGACACATCTCACGTAAATATTACATTTACCCTGCTCTTTGGTTGAAACTGTGCTTCATTAAAACACGATTCGCCCCCTCATCTGTTCAAATTGTTGAGGTTTCACTGCATCTAGTGCTTCTGTGCCTACCTGCAGAATTGTTGGCTGGCGGCTTTCCCTTTTAAGATGCAAAGGTTTATGTCTATATGTTTAATGGGACGCGTTGTCAGGCAGAAAAATTATCGTGGGGTGCCAAACATCTACGCGACCCGGGGAGCTCGCACTTGGAAAGGAAAACAGCAGCGACGGAGAACAGACGGAAGCGTTCCTGAAAAAGGGTTACTGAACAGGCTGCAAAATTGTTACAAATGGTTACAAATATGTTACACCACACTTCACAAAGCTAGACAATAAGGTTCTGCGCTTACTTCGTACAGCTCGTCATCTAAAAAATGAACGCATCCGTGTGAAAGTTGAAGGCACCTGCCATATATTTGCTATCATGAAAATAAAACAAAAGAAAGAAGAAGACAGTGATCAAAGTCTGAAAATTTTCGCTACACCCGCAATGAATCTTTACTGGTAGTTTCAGTTATGGAAGACTACAGTAAAAGTTTCAGTTAAGTAGTCTCAGTTAACGAAGCGCACAGAGGACGCGGGTTCCATTCCCGGCCACGGCGGCCGCTTTTCTGATGGAGGCTAAAAGCAAAAACGCCCATGTGCACGAGATTTGGGCGCACGTTCAAGATCCCCAGGTGCTCAAAATTAATCCGGAGCCCTCCACTACGGCGCGCCTCATCGCCTGCGTTGCGTCGGCGTGTTAAACCTCACAACAAATCAATCAATCAATCAATCAATCAATCAATCAATCAATCAATCAATCAATCAATCAATCAATCAATCAATCAATCAATCAATCAATCAATCAATCAATCAATCAATCAATCAATCAATCAATGAAGATGGCTGGGGCAAAAGTATGTAGGCGACTAATTAAGTGTTGCTACCGTTGCGCGTATGGGGACGGTGTATGTTACTTGAGCACATCATTACTTTCAAAAATGCCGTACGTCGACATTTCGTTAAAGAACCTGGTTATTCGGGCGACTCAACACAGTGACCCAGATCCCGACTGCCTTGAGGGCAGCAATTAAAACTTTTTTCCAGACGCATCTACGGTTTCACAAACGATTACAGGCTGCGTCGATAGCACGAAAACTGCCCATCTAGACGAAAAATGCTTCATTACTCCCGGCGGAGCCGTATTGGGCAATGGCGCTCCGATGCCGTTGTGGAGTCTGAGAGTTTCATTACTAGCCAGCAGTGTTCTGTTACAGCCGGGAAACACGTACGAAACGAAAAATTCCTTCTGCGTGCACTTTGAAACGCCATAAATATACCATGTTGCGATCGGCCAATGAAAAGGGCTTGAAGCAAGTTTTGCTCCATCATTTATCAGAACCTGCTGACTGCTTTCAGGTGAAAAATTGCCAACCTCCGATTATGCTTACTACAGTCTTGGTAATGGTCTTCCTTTTTTTTCACAAAAAGAAAAGAACTAGTCCTAATCTCCAGGGCTTGTTCTAGTTCCCTTAACACTCCCGAATGCAGAGGAGACGGACAGTAAGAGAGAGAAGAGGGGACGGAAGAAAACGAAGCACGGTATCAGGGTATTTTGAATGGAAGAGATGAGATAATTTCTTACATTTTACTTCGCGTTTGTTCTGTCCCCAAGTTTGAAATAATGAGAGCCGAGACTTCCATAAAAAGAAAATCGAAAAGTAAGCCATTGCCTTGCGGAACGACGACGAAGCGGATGAGGATGGCCCCAAATGAATCGGAGAAATCGTACGCTTAACGAAGCGTGAAGCGTTCGTTGATTGCGCGGGCTTAGGGTGAGCGCGAGCGACCGTATAATTGCGGTGCGTTTTCCCGTCGTCCGCGATCGTCTGGAAAGTATTGTCGCTGCTCCGAACGGGTGCAGGCGGCACTGCGGTGGGGTGTTCCGTCGTTTAAAACCCGACGTAAAACACGGGCGTCGAAGTGTTGGGAAACCGTTCGCGGATGCAAGTAGGAACTGAGGTGAGAAACCAATCATGACTTCGAATCATGAGGTGAAAGTAATAACGAGGTACGAATAGCCTAGTTATTATGTCTAAATTAAGCAAAAATGTCCATGCACGTGTTACGAGACATCCGGAGTTCTGGTGGGTCTTTCTTACCAGAACCATTTACGGAGACAATATGCTACGAAGCAAAATACCGGTATTGCTAAACAGCCTTCAGAGACTGGGGAAGGACGTAGATACCTTATCAGTTAAACACGCGCTTGCGCTATTTCGTAATAGTCAATATTTTTAACTTTCTGTTACTTCCTTGTGTCATACTCCTGATATTATTAAATAAATTTTGTGTTTACTGGAGGGTTGATACCGATGTGAAAGCATGAGGAATTGTATTTCTGTGTTTTGTATTTGTATGTAGGTGTGTAAACTTGATAAACTTCTGACTCGCGTTCGTCGGGATACATGGGAATTTTAGCATGCATGCCAAGTTGATTTTACCTTGGCGTACGTATGTATTTGACAGTTTCGGTGCGTAACTATGTGAAAAAATGTAACGCAGCAGGAAACAGAAGAGACGGATAGAATGCACACGGACGAGCGCTCACTTCCAACTGATTCTTTATTCACAAGACGGCAAATATATATGCTTAGTCTTGGCAGACAAAAAAAAAAACGTAGGAAACAAAAACAAAACAACAACAACAAAAAATGCTGACAAAGAAAGATCGAGTACATCCAACACGCGCCAAACATCTTCACAATCACAGTGGCCTGTCGCGTATAGCATCACATTGCAGAAAATGTAATTCACGCTCAGATAACGCAACCGATAAAAAACGAATCATGTTCTCAAACTATCTTGCCGAGCATAGAAAACAGCTAAGGAGGAAGTAAGGGGAGACTAAGGGGGGGGGGAAATCGTATGCGAGTCGTTAGTAATGACTGCCACAAACGTTTTAAAACACAACACCGCGAAAGCTTACTTCTTATGAGTGTGACACATGGCAAATTTGTCGAAACATTTACCCACATACATTGTCAGTTACTTCGATGCCAGCGTGATGCGTTTGCTGAATGGGCCAATGTATTGGCGCCTTGAACTGAACGACGGAAACAAAGTAAAGCTATAAATGGCGATAGAAAGACGATAACCCCGGCAAGGAGTTTCAACTGCTGTATACGGAACCCATCTGGATACACTTGCAATAACTGCGATCGCGTCTATTTTAGGAACGTTAATCTCAAACCTATCCCTACGAAATATACATCAGTGGTAATCTCTAGTGTTTCTGTAAATAGGCTAGCCCAAAAATGTCCGGAAATTTATTTTAGTACAGCATCTTTGAAAACAACACTACACAGCACTCATTCGCCATTACTACTTTTTTAATTTTAAATCCAGGAATTCGGGGAGACAATCACATCGCTTCCACCTTCGGCTTGCCTTCTCTCTTTTGTTCATGGTGGCTTTGCCCAGGCGAACGAAACTGCGTAATGCCTAAGGGCACGTGAAGCCGAATTGAATTCGCTGTTGGACTGCGCTGATGCCTTCAGGCCGTGAGAATAGTTTGAATGGTTTGAAATTTTTCGGCGAGAAATATGAAACCGGTGGAATAGTGGCGAACAGCGATAACACTGTTTTGAGTTTCGCGCAAATCCCACCATCTCTAATATAGCTGTCAAAAAAGAGTCCCTTCTGTTCACACTCCCTTGGTCGTGAATAAGCATGTCACTGTCCATAGAAGCGATCTTACCCGACGTAATTGAAATTGCGCGATTTTAGAGACGGCAGGTATTAAAATGAACGCGCGAATGCCGAATGCGAAGAGCAAGAAAGCGGGCTATATTGTTTTCCTTTCTGGCTCTGAAGAGAAAGCTGTCTAGGCGCACCTGCTGTGAATGACAACCAGACGATAGAGAAAAGGGAATTCGAAACTGAGCGGAAGCTGCACTGGACGGAAAAAAATTAATATTGGAACGCCTAAAAATTGAAAAAGAAGACCACTTT
The DNA here is from genome assembly GCA_013339765.2 of Haemaphysalis longicornis. Classification (NCBI taxonomy): domain Eukaryota; kingdom Metazoa; phylum Arthropoda; class Arachnida; order Ixodida; family Ixodidae; genus Haemaphysalis; species Haemaphysalis longicornis. Next base: position 19,661,127 of record CM023449.1, read on the forward strand.
AATACCTGGCGAAAGGAAAAAAAACGTTTTTGGTACAGAAGTCATCGCGACTGAAAAAGAAAAACCACGATAACTTATAGATTTTCATAGGAGTACCAACGACTAACCATGGGTTGGCGTACTGAAATGTGGCTTAAAATTGTGGAGGGGAGGGATTCGAAGGCTGCCAAGAACGTTGCTCTGAACACTTAAGGAGTATGTAGCAGTTAGGTAGTCGGAAACGATTGTTGAGAGCGACGGAGAGCAAAAGGTATTCGAATCGAAATCGATTTTTTTTTCCTAACGCTCCAATTCTGTTTCCATATTCCAGAGCTCCTGCTTAGAAACAAACAAAAAATCCCTACCACGATGCCTTAGGAACAGATTCAAAAGTAGTATATTGGGTTAGTGCTGCAGCCTGGCTGCCCGAAAGTGTCGCACAGAAAAAAATTTAACACCCCTCGAGCTGCGTCCTGGCGCAGATGTCGTCTGGTTCGTAACATCACCCACCCAATGCAAGCACATTTGCGGCAGGACTGCGCAGAGATGAACGTGGAATCACGTTTCCCGACAAAAAGAGCTAATTAGTTGAGCTGGGCTCCGCATGTTGGTCGATTAGTGCGTTCATCAGCCACCTCTGCTTTTGTTGCGGTTGATGCTGAGAGGGGCTAATTTCTCTCCAAGCGCGGCAATCTAGAAGCAACTACCCACTTCCCCTTCAAAACACTGCTGCACGCTTCATGTAAGCTGGGCTAAATATACCGATAACACAAAAACAGGCTGCAGAGCAGACGATTCTGGTTCCCACTCACTGTACCATCCGGAAGTGGAGTGTTTCTGTTTTCTTCCTCCCCAGTCGCGATGCAGACGCTCCCGAGGAGCACTTGTTCCTCGTTCGGCGTTGTGCGAAATGAAGCGGGTGCAATTAATTATCCAATAAACAGCTAATTAGCAAGCTCGCACTCATTGCTCAATTAGCGCTTTCGTTCTCCACCAGCTATCGGTAGCTGCGGTGGTACCGTTGTTTTGTTTTGTTTATCTTTTCGTTTTCTCTTGTCTGCAAGGTAAAGGACGAGTGAGGACACGGCTTCTGTTTGGCCTTGACGACGCGAGGTGGCGTCGTAATAGGGCCTGTCGCTCGTTCAATACCAATCTCCGGACGAGCTGGCAACCGTGTTACGTATTGATGGAGGAGCGAGCTGCTCGGCCAGTTTCGTTGCCCTGCCGGCGGATAGCAATGCACGCAACTAAGGGGAAGAAGCGTCAGACAGGCTGCAACTCGTCGGTTCCCACCTACCCCCCCCCCCCCCCCCCCCCCCTTTTTTTTTTATCCGCACAGCCAAGATGGATTATTCAGAAGGCATTTCGATTCCGACCTTTCCGGTCGGTGTAATGATCGATCCCCCGTGCGCCATCCGTAATATAGTGGCGAAAATTGAGCTCCCCTCCTGGTAATGAAGGGTCTAATGTTATTCCCCAAGGTAGCTTTGGCCTCCGGGGAAAATTGACCTTTATGTTGTCTCCCTCTTTCATACATCGGTGCTTGATGCTTTTTGTCGAACCGGCCCCCTTTTTTGCGGGTGCCTGTTTCTCTGATGAGACTTTTCTTAGGTATGATATGTTTACTTTATCGCCCCTATAGTACCTATTGTTAGAATATGTAATTTTTGTAGCTTATTACGTACAGACGCACACATACATTGATGTAACTAGGCGTGGTGGAAACGCAGTAAACACGCCGTCTTCCGATATAAGCGTCGCAATTTTTTAACCTTTGAAGTGCTGAAATTTTCTGCCCTTTCATCAGATTTATTTTTCATCTGAAGCCATCCAACCACAAATAAGCAATGAAATACAATGCTGTAAATTGCTTACTTATTGATCAGGAAGAACGTCAATCGGAATTTTAAACTGCTGCAAAACTTTGCGGACATATCAGGCTCCCGTGCTGCCCACTTGAATCACCGAAAAATGTGGCATTTTAAAAAAAAAGAAAGGATGAAAAAAAAAATAGCAGTGGCTTAGCTCGGCTATGCCAGGATATACGTAGCGTGAACCAAGGTTCAGCTGGTTATTCTTAGGGTTTCTGGTTGTCTAGGATTAGGCTGATTATCGTGCTTACTGCTGCTAAAACGATTTCCAATTCAATCCAATCCAATCCAATGTAATCCAATCCAATCCAGCCCAATTTATTCCAATCCAATCGCGGCGGCGGCGGCTGCGGCGCGCCAGCTGTGCGCCGTGAGACGTCAATGGCTCTCCAGGAGCTCTCCAGCACGGCTCTCCAGGAGCCACACGAAACTGCTCAACCTCGGCCAGTGTAGCTCACGCTACAAAATTACTGACGAATTCGGCCCATGTCCTAGAACACTGTATGCCCGCCCAGTCCGAGCTTACACCCTGAAGAGGTAGTCAACGGCTCGGGACGTGGATCGTAAAAACCGCCGCCTCACAACAGTAGTCGTAAACTTGCGCTTCGAAACGCTGCTTCACCGCATGTACAGAACTACAGCGGTGGAGCATATCAAAGCTCTCCGAGATTGCGTCCTTTTTTTTCTTTTTGACGAGAGAAGCAAGAAATTAGCAACAAAATTAGCTAAAGAAAAGTCTAATAAAAGTACAGCGAAAAAGATTTTGTGCGCGTAGTCAAGTAATCAGAGCAGCAGGGTAACCTTGGAGCCCGACGATATCGATGTTGCGTCAAAACCGTAAAGTTTCAAAACCGCATCACTCTGCCCCACCGCGATTCTTATCTCATAGCGCAACATTTGCCCTCTAACTTTAGCCCACGGGGCGAGGCCCATTCATCAGCCTCTGCTCGACAAATAAAAATATTATTCTCTCTCTCTCCTATGCGCGAGAGAGAGAGCGAGATAGCTATACGAGAGAGAGGCTCGAGAGAGAGAGAGAGAGACGAGATGAGAGGAGATGATAGAGAGCTATATCGAGCGGGCGCTCGAGAATCTCGAGCGCCTATTCTCTATGACTCCTCTCTCTCTCTCGCTCTCTCTCTCTATCTCTCTCGATCTCTCTAGCTCGATCTCTCTCGCTCTCTCTCTCTCTCTCTCTTCTCTCTCTCTCTCTCTCTCTCTCTCTCTCTCTCTCTCTCTCTCGTGACAATCTTAACATTCCAAAACTGCTGCGGCGTTCAATCTATGATTCAAGGCAGAAGGTTTGGCTAGAAGACATTTTCGCATAAAATAGCAGCCCTTCGTAAGCAGGGGATTAAGAAAGATTACATAAGTGCCTGTGTCGTCATTTACTGAAATTCAAAGTTCCAAGTACGGTTTAACGTTGAAAAGCTATATCTGCGCTTTGAGGCAAACAGCAGGGGGGGTCTGCAAAACAATTCAGACCACTCGGAGATGTGTTTTTCACCTAAATATTTTATACAGATGTCATTTTTTCTCTTTGTTTTGGGGTCCACAAAAAAAAGTGCAATGACCGGGAAAGCGCCCGTGGCCTTGTGCTCACTTGCGCAACGCCTCATCTACGCAGCCAACACTTAGAGTGCCCTTTCGCGGTACCTTTATGTATGGCTTATTCAAATTCAAGGTAATTTACAAGTGCACAAGTTTCACTTCTGTTTTTTTTTAATTGTCTGCCGGAAATTCCTTGGTGAGTAGAATGAAAAAAAAAACTTGCCTGCATGCCGAAAGATTTTCCTCCCCTCTCCCTCTCCTATTACTCTTTCACTCTCTCCTTCGCTGCCCACGAGTTTATGTTAGGGGCATAACATTGAGTCAATGGTTAACAAAGAACGGAAGAGGCAAATTTCAATGTTTTGCCAAGCGCGAAGAAATACAGTTAGCTTTTGGACTAATCGAAAAAAATTAATTAAAGTGCCTGGCCCCCAGGCGAGCCGTTCAATGACAAAAAAAAAGGCTGAGGATAGAGCGCTCCTTCTTGTTACGCAACGAACACAAAAAAGAAAGCCGTCTTTCTCAAGAATTGATTTTATTCCTATGGCTCTCAGGATGGTTATCAAAGAAGTCCGAGAAGCGTATCATGCCTATTTTCTCCAACAGAAAGAAACAAGAACCTTCTTTCTTTTTGAACAAAGTTCCAACTGTGCGACCTTTCCGAAACATTCTCCCGACCGCATTGAGAAAGCCTTGAAACCGAACTGCCCTGCGAAGAATTTACTTTGCAGCACTGTGCGCGTAGAAGGTAGGGCGTACTTTTCTCAGTCCCAGCGAATTTCGAGAATTCTATTTCAGGTGAATCATCGTTTTCTCTTATTTAGGAGAAGATGTCCCAGCCGAAAGGAGAGAAATACACGTTTGTAAAAGACTGTTTTGTTGGGCACAAAATAAAACACTTCAAGGCGCTGTCCTAAAATTGAAATTGATGCAATAGTGGACCGGTCCTGCGCACTTTGAATCGCTCTCCTCAGGGCATAAACAATTGTTCGAAAAGAACGTTGCTCAAAGTAGACCGCGAAATCTCAAGCATGTATATTGTGTCTTTTGCGAAAACGTTCTGCTTTTACAATTTTGCTTTATTCCAATAATATATGGACAGTCCGGGAGTAGGCATGCAGTCAATAAAATCAGAAGACGAAATATGGACAAACAACTACATTGTGGCAAGAAAACGATGACCCTGTATTGCAGTCGTGACTTTTCTGAGGTGAGGGATTTCTTGTTGTTACAGGCTACTGATGTCTCCGTTATTAATAACAGCCAAAGAATAAATCAATAATACTGGAAAGACAACGGCCTGTGCTACGCGCGAAGACACTCTCTTGCCTATCTCACACTCTGTCCCTAAGGGTCCATGGCCCACAGACACTAACAGGAAGACACTCCTGAAAGCTCGTAAAACGCTAAGGGTTATTTGCGCGGGCTTGTCTCTTGCATATAACGTCATAATGATGCCTGCGTGCTAACGGACCCACGTCAAGGGGCCGTCTACGAGCTGTACTATCACGCAGCGATCCCTACAGAAGCCATTTTCGCCGACTATACTTGGCGGGAGGAACATCTGGCATAGTTTACCAAACCAGAGTAAAACGGTGCATCCCTTGAACCCTCCGATACTGGCATTATCGAGAACAAATGCAAGAAATAGTGAAATAGGCGCCCAGAGCTCTTCGATGTAGGTAGTTACGAAACTCCGCCTCTAAAAACGGCCCGCACCTCGACCCGCCAACATTGGATCGTTCGTAGGGTGGCGCCGCCGCGGCCACCGCACGCACGGTCCAAAAAAAAAAACCGAGTAATTGTGCAAACTGACAATTTCACGTGATGCTTTCATTTTAAAGGCGAATAATTCTTTTTTTTTGTACATTCGTAAGTTAATCATTGCTTTCTTGATTATGGTGTGTGTTATGCTGATAAGCATAACACACACTGCGAAGCACGCTGTGTATTTCACTTTATCACAACATAGATAGCGCCACTGTACGGCAAATACAAAGCAGGGGAGCAATCGTAGGCCGACTTTTTGATGCATTGGGCCTATGGGGAGTTTCGCAACTCCCATATCGAGTAACTCTGGTCTGCATGGCGTATCGGTTTTTCAAGTGTGTTTTTGTTTTTAAGTGGTCATTACACAAAGCTGAGATTGCGCAACACGTCCCCTATTTCTCATATTAAAATCATACCAAGGCAGAAATCACGCAGGTAGGGTTGGTTACGTATTACCTTCGTCTTGCGAGGACAGGCAATTAAAGAGGGCCTCAGTGCCAGCAAGGCAGACAAAGCGATGAAGGGGGCGAAAAAATAAACTTTTTCCAGAAGGCCATAATCCTAAGCCAAGTTTTATTTCTTAACATGTTTAAAGACATTTATGTAATGTGCATGAATTGTGCGAGGGACTTTCATAGGCGCAAAATTACATCGTCTGAAATCAAAATTATGATTCTGTAGTGCACATGTGTTTCTTACATTTTAGGAACCATCCAATATGCATACAAGTAATTAAAAGGCATACCTGAGGCACTTTAAGAGAACCATTTCTCAAGCTGTTATACAAAAGAGCTGGCACTTGTTTCTCTAATAACTGGCAAATGAAAACAAGGTATTTCGAAAGGACCCATTATCGCAAGCTATAAGCATTATCTTATGTCGCACCGGGAGACAACCTGTGAAAATAAGGTTTGCGAACAACTTGGGAAAATCAGTCACTCGCCACCGTTATCAGGCTTACAGTGTTTAATACCCCGCTTTTTCAACATGTCCCTACCGATGTTATTGCCAGAATGTCCCCTCTTTTGCCGACGTCACTAATTTTGAGATCAGTCAGTAGAATCACAACATCAGAAGAGCTGAAACTGGAAGTGGTTGGTACATAACTTTGAGGGTAAAGGGCAGCGCAACAAACGAAACGAAACGGGTTTGTGTCATAATAACGAGACATAACAAATGTCTCACCATAACGAGACTAAACGGGTGTTTGTCTCGTATCCGTTTCGCTCCCTGTTTGTTGCGCTGCCCTTTACCCTCAACGAATTATAACGACACCCAATTTTTCAAACGACGCGCTGTGAAGCACCTGTACAGTCCCTTGCAATTACTCAGTTACTGTAGAGGTGTTTTTTTTTTTTTTTGCGAAAGCAATAAATGACACATTAAATAAGTAATCCGATGTCCGCATTGGCTGTAGAAGAGAAACGGCACGGCAATTCGTATTGGTTACGAAGCCGGACATGCGCATGCAGGGTCGGCGTCATCACTGGCTGTTACGCGTCTCACGGCTGCGAACGGAATGATGCATTGGCTGCAAACGGGGGTATGCACTGGCCTGCCGTCCTCTTGCTAAGGACCCAGCCAATTTGCTGACGGGACACTCTATAGCACTGGCCGCACCAAGCGGCGCACCATTCAGCACTCACCGCAGGACAGGCGCTCATATCCGGCGCTGCGTTCTGATACATGATGGCGCCCACAATACCTGCATATCCGTTGGGCTCCATGCCACCGCCAGGGCGCTTCAACTCATCTGCAATCTCCAGCCCAGCTCCCCCCGTGCAAGAAGCCGTCGCCCGGTTGGCTGAATACACCCGAGCTACCACAATATCGGGAGCCCGCTGCCTGGATGACTGAGTGAACTCGGTGGCGCAATCACCACAACTTTTCGGCAAAATAAATTTACTACTACTCATCATAGCTGGTGAGGTGTCCTCGGAGCTCTACGACTAAGTTGAAACTTTCCACAGGCGTGTCTTTACAGGGTCCTCAAAACAATGTGAGGGGCGAGTTAGTCTTCTGACCTAGTAGGATACATGCGCCAAGACGGCGGGATTAACAGAAAAAATTTACACCATCTTCCCGCGAGGGGAACCATGGGGTAGATGCGACGCATCGGGGGTGCCGTTGCGTTTCCGTTATGTTAGCGATGTCATCGTGTGGATTGCTGTTGTTGTGTATCCTATTTACGCAGCATGTTCACCCCCGATGCGTCGCATCTACCCCATAGTTCCCCTCGCGGGAAGATGGTGTAAATTTTTAACCGAGCGCAAGCTGCGCGCTAACGCACAGCTGGCACGGCGACGGGAGCGAGCGCAGCCCAGCGCAAGCTGCGCGCTGACCGCGCTGACGCACAGATGGCGCTGCGGTGACAGCGGCGGAGCGCGCAGCTGCCGCGGCGAAGAGAATGGGGGAGGGATGCGGACTACGTCGCGACAACGACGCGGGACAAGGCGAGTTAAAGAGATCCGTTGCATCTAAAAAATGGCGCAGCTTTTACAAGTGGTGCAAGGCTGGAGAAACAGCAGAGCTGGCGGCCCTTCTTCCTTCGTCGGAGGCCCGGCTGTTGCACCTCACACGGATTGTCGAACTTGCCGCATAAAGTTCTCCATGACTGGCAGTCACGGATCCTTTTGGTGGTGGTGGTGGTGATTTATTAAGAAAGAAGGGAAGAGAAAAGAGCTGGGGATATTGTTGAACTCAGTCGGGGAGTTCACCCTCATACAACCCAGTCCAGGGAAGGGAATGGGGGTTTCAAAGGATAGGAAGAGAGAAAGAGGAAGGAAGGAAGAGAGTGGGGCACAGCCTATGTAGCGTTCGTTTCGTCCCAGGCGCGACGGCTACAAGCGCTGAACTGGTCCTGTCACAACTAGGAAGTTGAGGAGGTGCTGGAAGACCTCCCGTCGTAAAGCGTCCGATCCCGTGGGGAACAGGAAGTCTTCCAGCTTGTGGCTTGGTAACCCGAGTCGCTGGAATGCGGTCCGGAGATCCTCTCTCGCGGTGTCGTGCTGGCGGCAAGAGCACAGTAAGTGCTCGAGCGTCTCGGGCTCTGGGCAGTCGGCGCAGGTGGGGGACGGCTTTTGTCCGCAGGCTTTAATCACATCTCTCCCAAAGTGAACCGCGTTAGCACGCGCAAGAACACGCGGCGACCGGCTTCGTGAACTCGGCGTTTGTATCGCGAGCTGTTCTCGGAGGTCGAGTGGTGGCGGCGCGCGCGATGACGTCATAGGTAGGCGTGCGTGGCTTGGATCCGCTTACGCGGCTGGGCGAAGGTCGTGCCGGGCGACGGGCGCCAGAGGAGGTGTTTTTTTTTGTTTTTTTTTTTTTGCGAATGCCTACGGACTGAGCTCAAGCCTAAACAGCTATGCGGCTTAAAAGATACCACACAGGACGGAGTGGGTCCTTCGCTTGGTGGTGTCTTCTTCCTGTTCGTTTCGGTGCGATAAAAGCGCTTTTTTTTTCTGTTCGCTCAACGTTTGATGAAAATTCTACTAAACCGAGCATGCTGGCGGTTAAAACCTGATTTGGAACGAATTTTTTGTGGGGTTCCCTACTTTTCGCACTGAAATATCCCAGTGATATTCCACAGAATGATCGTCAGAATTCCGAGGAAAAAGACTTCAACGAATTCGGAGAAGATACTGTTGATGGCACTAAAATCAGCTCTGTTATAACCTTCTATACCTTTCCTGACTTGTTTTTGTTGTTGTTGTTGTTGTTTAATTGCCCGACTACTATCTAGTTCAAGCTGGCAATGGTCGCCTATTGCTGGCAAACACGTGGTTGGTGAACCGAAGCCCGGACGATTAAAGTGAAAAATTAAGTCGAGTGTGCTTCCCTGTTTGTGGGTATTTGAGCCTGTGTTAAACTATTTGTGTTAATGAGAACACCTAAGTAAGTTTCAAGGAAGTGGCTGAAATATTGAGATAGCGAGGTCATCTCAACTTGTTCTGTCGACTAGTCTAAGTCAGAAGATTCATATGAGCGAACAAAACTTAGGTGATCAAGGCAGACAATTTCAAACCATGGAAACTACACCACAAAAGTGGTGAATGATATTTAACCAACGTAATTCGATAATTCAGCGATATATTGTTTTGCTGCTTGCGCTTCCGCTTCCCGACAAAAATTATCCTCTTAACTTGTCACTATAAGTACCATTCAAGGCTGCTGTGGTTTCCCTTGCAGGTATCTCTGTTCTGGTGCTTTCATCTAAGTATAAATGTGCTTGCCGTGCAGCATACTTAAAGGCAAGTCTGGATTATTATGATGATTATGATACTGATGATGATGATGAGGAGGAGAAGGAGGAGCATGATGAGAAGGAGGAAGAGCAGGGAGGAGGGTAGGAGGACGACGATGACGATGAGAAGGATAAAATGATGAGGAGGAGAAAGAGGATGAGGATGAGGATGACAAAGACGATCACGAGGACGGTGATGATCACGATGATGATAATGGCGATGACGTTGCGAGCGGACGTGATGAACGGACCGCACCGTCTCGACAACAGCCAGCGCTGGAAAAAAAGCGGCCTGTAAACATGATGCTAACTACACCTTCCCTTCTTACCCAAGCTGTCTAGCGGAGAAAACGCAGGCGCATTAATAACAACACCAGCAAATGAGGAGCTTGTTTACGTCCAAACGCGCCCGGCGTCATACGCCATTGCCCCCTCATGTCGGGGCGCATCCAACCGCTCCTTCCTCCGTGTACAGGTACGAAGAAGCGACACCGATCGAAGGCAGCAGATGTTTTGGGCGGTGAAAAAAAAAAAAAGGAAGTACGGGGCACGTGGGTTCATCATATATGCGCGCGAAAGCGGTGTCCCCGCATAAATAAGTAAACGAGAGCGGGTGCCCCGAGACAGCCGCTCATTGAAACCACGGTGTGGTTGGCGCGCGGGAATTCCATAATAATAGCGCTATCGGCGTGCTGCCACCGACACTTGGACCGGCCACCCATGACACAGGTTCTGCGGAACTTCCAAGACCGGTGGCAGCATTTGATCTTAGTACAAAACAAACATTTATGATCCCTTCCTAGAGAATGTTGCAAGAAGCGCGAAAGCTAAAAGTGCGTCCAGTCTTCGCCCTGAATGTGCGTCCCGGTAGATCGTCAGACCTTCAAAAAACCGAAATCGCAAACGAAGAGCGAACCCATACGGCGATTTTTCGCGCTAAGTAAACGCATCTACGAGAATTCTAAATGTATGCGGATACGTGGTGTATGAGATGAAGCTATACTATTGTACTCCTTCTTGATGATCGATGCGTGTATGGCCTTGTGTAGAAGCGTCCCCTTTTCGCGAGTTTTCAAGTGACCGTTTCGACACAATGGAAGGCCGGTTTCGCGCATGCGCAGTGTGTCCACAGATCCTAACAGCGATCTTCGCTCGGCAATCCGGTCTACGGGGAAGCGCATTAGTTTTTTGACAAAATGACATCGGTCAGACAAAGAAACCTTTCGCTTTAAAATACATATGCTTCAGACGGGGACTCCCCAAGCTTCGAGCAAGGTTACCTGCGCAGCCTAGATAAGTCTAAAACTTTGTAACAGGATCTGGTACCTAGATATGGTACATAATATGCTAACAGGATATGGTACCTATTATGGTACCTGCTACAGGATATGCTACACGCACAAAAACCTTTTTTCGGCTATACGTCAAGACATATGGTGATGGTCATAATCATCCTGGCCTGCTATTCTCTAACGCAGAGACGACGCCTCTGAGCATTATGAATCGAAAAATCATTCCCGCACATCATAGGAAACGATGACACATCAGTTCTTCACTGACTAATTGTGGAGCGGAATGATATAACAAAGCATAAACGCGTACATTTGGGGTGCGGCGAATGTTTACATGAGGCCACGGCTGGAAAGCTGCTTTATTCGCGGCTGTCAGCGCCCCAGTTTCAAGGTATAAGCCGGAAAGCTGGGGGACGGTTTTCGATTCTAAACAACCATTCTAAGGTCAGCTAACGAAGCTACTTCCACCGAACTTGTAGGCAGCGCAAGTCATTGTTCGACATCCGTAGCTGGCTAATTAGCGAGCTCTACCGTGCAGGACATCTAAAGACGCGCTCGAGCGATGCTTCTAACAAACGCTGCAGTTTGTAAACACAGGCTTAAGGTTAGCTTGGAGAGGGAAAGTTCCGAGAGAAATGACGCTGCGAAACTGAGTATTTAGAATTGTTTAAAAGATGCAGCTTTAAATGCGGCAACCAGTAGCCTTAAACTATGGTTTCTCTGTGAGCTGTGACTACATCGAAGAAGAGATGGAAACATTTGTGACTACTACTGCAGTAAGAAAAAAGTGTACGCCTACCTAAAACATGTTAACGGACCCCATCCTTCCGGAAACAGGGGTGCACGCGGAGCTTTGACCTCAGTTTAAATGAAGACGACAAAAATCGAAACGCAATGACCGTAAAATGAAAACGAAAACAATTCTGCCACAATAAAAACGCAATCATCGAAGTGCAAACGCTAGACCATCGCTCTACCAAAACTAAACCCTCTCATTTCGCTGAGGCTTCAGCGCAATGTTTGGTTACGTTATTGTAGATCATTCTTCTGCGATTTTTTGGAACGTTTGCGTTCTTCAATGGCTTCCCGCTCTTGCGCGGAGCGAACCATGTGTGGCCTACCCATTCCGCGCTAGAAGGTCAACTGCCCGACGAGGCCGAGCGACCGCACCTGCGATGTGCGGTGATGCGAGCGACGACGCCGATCCGCTCCCATTGTGACGTAATACGACGCGACAGTTGTGCGTGCGCGCCGTTACAGCCGGGGCACAGGCAATCAACACTTTTTGTCTGGTCAATCCCGCCGTGTGGTACGTGTGAAACACTTCAAAGGCGTCATCAGAATCATCATCGTCGTCATAAGAGCATGTGAATAAATTTGGCTTTGCCACAAGGCGCCTTGGCGTACGCCACCACCGACGGCGCAAGTCACCCAATGCAAGCTTCGCTTGAAAACTGTTCAGTATATGAAATGCGACAGCACATGCAATGCAGTCGAACCTCGTTATAACGAAGTAGCACCGAGACAGCAAATTATTTCATTATATCCGATATTCGTTCCAACAGTACAAGTAATAATCTGCTCTAACAAATCGAAAATCTGGCTCGCGCAAAAATATTTGATACAGAAATGCATTTTTAGGCTTCGAATCCACTATAAGCAAGGTAATCCTTAGTTTTTTCCTTGTTGCATTTCAACCTCAATGAACCTCAACATCAGTACTACGTGAAATTGCAACAGAACAAAGTTCACCTGACGAAACAGGCCTGCGTCCTTGTTTGTTTTATGGAGGATCCCATCTTTTTCTGGTGGTTACTCAGAGCACTGAGCAGGAGGAAATTTTCCACAGTGTCCATGTACAAAAGGGCCTTTATACTTCTCCTGTTTCGGACGACGGTACTTTTTTTTTGGGCGCTACTCTCCTCCTCCTCCTCTCTCCGCTCAGTGACTGCGGGTGTTGGGCGCCTCCTCTCCACTTCGGGCGGGAGAGCTCTCGCTCGCGTAGCGGGCGCTCCGCATTCCGACGCGTGAGGGCGCTCGTGTAGCCCTCGCCGTAACGGCGGGCGCTACTCTCCTCCTCCTCTCTCCGCTCAGTGACTGCGGGTGTTGGGCGCCTCCTCTCCACTTCGGGCGGGAGAGCTCTCGCTCGCGTAGCGGGCGCTCCGCATTCCGACGCGTGAGGGCGCTCGTGTAGCCCTCGCCGTAACGGCGGGCGCTACTCTCCTCCTCCTCCTCTCTCCGCTCAGTGACTGCGGGTGTTGGGCGCCTCCTCTCCACTTCGGGCGGGAGAGCTCTCGCTCGCGTAGCGGGCGCTCCGCATTCCGACGCGTGAGGGCGCTCGTGTAGCCCTCGCCGTAACGGCGGGCGCTACTCTCCTCCTCCTCTCTCCGCTCAGTGACTGCGGGTGTTGGGCGCCTCCTCTCCACTTCGGGCGGGAGAGCTCTCGCTCGCGTAGCGGGCGCTCCGCATTCCGACGCGTGGAGGGCGCTCGTGTAGCCCTCGCCGTAACGGCGGGCGCTACTTCTCCTCCTCCTCTCTCTCCGCCTCAGTGACTGCGGGTGTTGGGCGCCTCCTCTCCACTTCGGGCGGGAGAGCTCTCGCTCGCGTAGCGGGCGCTCCGCATTCCGACGCGTGAGGGCGCTCGTGTAGCCCTCGCCGTAACGGCGGGCGCTACTCTCCTCCTCCTCCTCTCTCCGCTCAGTGACTGCGGGTGTTGGGCGCCTCCTCTCACTTCGGGGCGGAGAGCTCTCGCTCGCGTAGCGGGCGCTTCCGCATTCCGACGCGTGAGGGCGCTCGTGTAGCCTCGCCGTAACGGCGGGCGCTACTCTCCTCCTCCTCTCCGCTCAGTGACTGCGGGTGTTGGGCGCCTCCTCTCCACTTCGGGCGGGAGAGCTCTCGCTCGCGTTCAGGTAGCTTCGCAGACTCCTGGTCAAATATTTCTTCGTTATATCCGATATCGCGTGCTGCTCTCATGGTTTCCTAAGTGTCATTGAAATAAAGCGTAACCAACCAAAGTTTGTATTTAGTTCGCTATAGCCGATAATTCGATATATCAGCGTTCGTTATACCGAGGTTCAACTTTTCTGCGTTTGCCAACTTCATCTCACAGTAATGGCGGTGGACAAACACGTTGCAGGGAAGGAGGTACTATTTGCCTGCTACTCATTCTGATCCACAATAAGTCGACCTGAAGTTCTCGGTGCATCGTCGAAATGCCGCTGTGCGGTTGCAGACAATCTAGCAGCTACATCTGACAGAACCGCACCATCGTTAAATAGCGCTTGAATACGAGGAGAGGACGATAGAAGGGGAGACCCACAACGGTCGTTCCTCTTCTATCGTCCTCTTCTTCAAGCGCTATTTGACGATGTGCTAGAACCAACTAGACCAACCGTCGATGCTACAGAATCGCACCACGCTACGCGTAATTAGTGATTACAAAGAAATTCCTTAGGAAAGTAAGTGGGGTGCCTATCCCAACTCGGCATTGCATCAGATAAAGAGATCACCCGATGACTAAGGCGGAACATTTATGACCACTTTAGCGTCTGTTGCTGTTGTTGTTCTCTTTCTTACGAGATTGCTGATAACTTGCTTAAAGGCATAATCTATTCGAAAACAAGTTACCACTCTACTGCACGTATCGTTACGGGGTGGCGAGGCCACGTGTGCAGGAGCCTAAAACAGAAGATGCGTCTATTGGGTTCCTTGGCCTCACGTGTGGCCTCACGTGCCACACACACACACACACACAGGGTGTGAGGCCACGTGTGCAGGTGTGTGTGTGTACACACACACACACACACACACACACACACACACACACGGTGTGAGGCCACGTGTGCAGGTGTGTGTGTGTACACACACACACACACACACACACACACGCACGCACCACACACACACACACACACACACACACACACACACACGCACGCACACACACACACACACACACACACACACACACACACACGCACGCACGCACGCACACACACACACACACACACACGCACGCACACACCTCGCAGGTCACATCACCGACATAACGCTCGTGCGCCGGCGTCCTCGGGGCAACAGACGCTATTCGAATGGGCCTCCCCGAACCCCGGAGGTCGTTCCGAAGGCGCCCACGGCGATCGTACTAGGTGTCGGGTGACGGGACCCAGGCGCTGTACGTAATTCACTGGAGGCAGGCAAGCTGTCTGCGTGTGGCGCCGATGCTTCTTCGGTCTCGTCTCTCGCGTTGGCTGCAGTTTCTTACAATAAAATAAAACGTCTGTCAAGCTTGATAAGCATGCGATTTACGTAAAAGAAGGTAGAGACTGGGTGCAGCGTAATAGATATAAATGAATAAGCTTCCCCGATTCGTTTATTCCGCAATTTTTGCCTGAACATCCACTCGCGGAATATTATCCTAGACGGGGGAAACAACTACCTACCAAAGCGCACTAGTTATGTACTTAACACGTTTTCTGCGTCTGTTGTTAATGCTCCGAACTGCAATTTCCAGCTACAACCAGCAGGTCCGCTTTTCTGTCCCCGGCACACACGCCACGCTGACCTTGATTTGAGCTCCCCGTCAACACATCCGACCTTGAGTTGGAAAAGAAAGAGGAAACCACAAACGGACAAAACATGAGACAGAGCAGACACGCAGTCAGTGAATGACGAGAACAGAGTGGACAAAAAATAAGAATGCAAGGCACGGAGAATGCAGGGAGGAAAAAATGCGGCGACGTTCCTCCCCTACCAATGGTGGCTTCGAGGTTCAAGAGTGGTTCGGAAGAAAGGGGTGAGGGAGGAGAGAGGAGGAGGAGGAGGAGGAGGAATCAGGCTGGCAGGACCGCCGAGGGCCCGACTCGGGATTCTCGTTGTATTTCTCTCCCAACGAGCGCAGACCTCTTCGCTCCTTGACTTCCTCCTCTCCAAACTGCTGTGCTCCCCAGCATCCCTTTGTCCCGTCGGACAACGCGCGCCACCATCGATTACGGCCGGCGGCGGTGGTGGCGCCCCGCAGCGGTGCATGGCCGAAGGAAAATGGCGGAAAATTACGAAAATAGCGCACAAGCACGCAGGACAGGCGTAATAGGAGATTTCGATAAAAGAGAGGGTAGGAGAACATGGGTTCGGAAAAGGAAAGAAGTAATGAACAGGAACAAACGAGAGGTGAAACCTATCGGGGGAGGTGGCCGGGGAACAACAACGGCCGGGAAACCAACAACGACCGCTGCGCCGACCGCAAGCGGGCTTCGCCGTAGTGCGAGCGCGTACAAACAGGAAGCCAAGCGTGAAAGCCAAGGGAAATTGGCTCGCCGGAAACGACGGGCATGGCGTCGAAAAGAGAAATTGGGGTAGAGGCACTGCGGAGGCGAATCATTGAACGTGGTGCTCGTGGCGTGCAGTCCGCGGGAAAAGAAAATGGGGCATCTACTGGCACAGGCTGGTTTCACAATCTTTCTCGGCCGGCCATTAGTGGAAATTGCTTGTAAACGTAGGAAGGAGCCCAACAACAGCGTAGGAGGGTGCCTTGGAAAACTGCCCACGTTGTTACAGAAGGTTCTCGTAGAAGAGATGATATCTTCAAAAATACTGTGCCCAGCTGCTACGGAAAGTTGATATTTACACGGTGATAATATATAGGTGAAAACACTCTGAGGGGAAAACCATAAAACAAGATTTTATTTTTTACTGTGACTCCTGTGGTAAGGGACAATAGCTGCCCGTGTTTTTTTTTCTGCACAAGAAAGAGGGAAGTTTACGTTCAATAGCAACAACATAACAAGAAGTTGAAAAATGATACCACTAGGATAACAAAAAAAAACTTACCCGCAAGGAGAATTGTTGACGCAGAGCGCATAAGGACTCGTTTGCTCCCGTAGAAATGTTTTAAAGTGTCTGCGATATTATTGTGTGGTGCTTCAAAATTATTTCCTTCCCCGCTGCCATTGTCACCAAAATTGTTTTGGGTGCTTCAAACCATGCTCCGTCCGAGAAGAGAATACTGCGGATTTACTTTTCCCCAAACTTTGCGAATTCCCGAACCTTGCTAAGCCATCAAGGCAATTCACACCCCAATTTCATTGTGATTAGCGGTATAAAAAAACGTCGTCAACGTTTTTGTTGTTGTAGACGTTGCGGTGGTCGTGGCCGGTACTTCAATGTTCTTTCAATTACCTTCCTGTGTGCCCATGGGCTTCGCAGCCAATTGTCGCAGCCTAAACGTCAAGTATGCTGAAACCTCGACAGCTTTCTGAAATATGTCAATTTTCCTAATCATGTAGAGCCCCATTATCAAGTTCTTGTAATACCTCAAATAAAGCTCCGTCACATGCAAGCAGAATAAATGTTTAAAAAAGAATTGGTGTTTGCTCGCAATATCAAAATACAGAGAAAAAGGGGTCAAAATTAGGGCCAATCAAAACCTCGAAACAAAAGGGAACAGAAGACGAAACAAACTTTAAAGTTGTATAGAAGAATCAAATTAGGCGGCAACATAGAACATTGTCAACCAGCCTAATAAAGTACTAATGAAAGTTGCAAACTAGACCCTCCAAGTCATACGTAGCAACCTAGAACCGCAGGACTTCGCATTCAGACGTACTACGAGAGCGATTGCTTCATTCTCGCTGGCTTAAAGTAAACGAAGAATATCATACGCAGCAAGTAATTCTGGGAAATGATAAGGTTATTCGTGAGAATTTGTGAGACAAGAGGCAAAACATAAATAAGGATATTCTGTTGAGAGCCCATTCAAACCACGGCCGAAATGAATCGCCTTAGATTTCTCTTCTGCGCGTGTGTTCTTCCATACGAACACCCGTTGAAAATAAAGCTACGGCTACGGAGAGCCCTGTCTGAAAGGGGCGTTGCGAACCCAGAACTGCTTTCATAAACCCGGCGCGGGCTCTGTTTGCGAAAGGCTTAAGGGAATAAAGAGCCCTCGCGCTGCGCATTTGTTGACAGCAAAGGAGGATGAAATTCCTCCGAGCGTGGCTCGAAAATGCGAGAAATTGAGAATCGATACCAGTGCAGAAGAAGAAGACGCCACAAGAAAGCGCTTCCCCCGAGGGGGGGCTCAAATTCAGCTCGCTTTCCCAAAACTCACACCTACATAAAAGAATTAAACCTTGATATGAAGTCTGTGAATTCTCCCGCAAGGTGTTTATACGGCGCACCACGCACGCACGCACGGCACACGCACGCGCACGCGCACACACACACACACACCGCACACACACACACACACACACACACACACACACACACACACACACACACACACACACACACACACACGCACGCACGCCCGCACGCACGCACAACTATTTGTTTGTGTGCAGATCGAGAGGGCGCGCGTCATTCAGTTCACTCGCTGGAAGGGCCTGCCGAAAAAGCGACCACTGGTGAAAACAAGAAAGAATTCCAAAGACGTTTGCGTTGTCAGTAAGCGTTGAAAAGTATGAGTCGTAGCAACAATAAAAAAACACCTTAAAGAATAGCTCCTGTTCTCCTTTTTTTACGAACACGGAGAATTAAAGATCCAGTGACACAAAGAAAAAATTATTGTTATCACCTCTTTCTTTTCTTGTTTTTAGTGGAGCAAGGAGGAAAGTAGCCGTATTTCGTACTTTCGCGATCGTATCACTCGAGAGAACTGAACACAAAGGCGGTCTAAGCTCGTTAAGATTCTGCGGCACCATGGGGGGAGGAGGAGGGGGGACGGTTAAATGGGAGAAGCGAGCTTTTCGGAGGGATATCACCGAATGCCTGTTGACCTTTACAAATAGCGAGTTCTGGAAGGGAATGTAAACATTAGGCTCGTGTTCGCGTCTGAGCCCACCCGCCGGCGTCTGAAATATTCAGGGCTGCGGCGAGCTTTCACCGTCGCGAGCACCGCAAGAGAGAGAGAGAGAGAGAGAGAGAGAGAGAGAGAGAGAGAGAGAGAGAGAGAGAGAGAGAGAGAGAGAGAGAGAGAGAGAGAGAGAGAGAGAGAGAGAGAGAGAGACGGCGTTTACTTTTATTTCGGTGCGAATGCACTGGTAGCCTAGCAAACTGGATAGTCCTTTGCTTGCACGAAGCCTCTCCTGAACTTCGAAAAGAAAAGAAAAAAACTGTGGCTGTGGCATGTTCCCTCAGTCATAGAAATCAGTAAAACACGAAAGTGAAATCAGCAGCAAAATCTGCAGCGAAATTTGCAGCTGAGCATGATTTGCGGGTCGGCTGGCTGTCTTGTGGGTGTGCTTGACGAGCGACGTCCTGCTGGCGGGTCGCTGCGGCAAAGGTGTACTGGTGTCGTTTCCGTGATGGATATGACGTCAGTGAAATCTTGGGGTGTCGGGGCATAAAGCACTTTAGTGTTAAAATATAAAACCCGAAACCAAGCAATCCTAAGTATAAGGTACTCCTTAGTACTAAAGGTTGCTTCCCCACAAGAAGACCCTGTGTGCAGGGGTGCACCCTTTACAGGCCGCTTGCTTCGTTGTACTGGCGTCACTTCCGTGATGGATATGACGTCAGCGAAATCTTCGTGTATCCGTGAATAAAACACTTTCGTGTTAAAAAATAGACGGGTTGGCTTCGCAAACCACAAAATATCGTGCGAAGAGCAGCATGCATTCTTCTGTATGAAGCGTTGTATAGTACACCACTGCGGTTATGTGGTACTCTTTGGGTATGTTACGCTTTGCTGGATTAACATCAGGAAACGTCGAGTACGCGCCGGAGTTAAGGACTAACGTTCGATTTGGCGACATTCCGTTCCCCTGGGAGTACAAGCCCGGCACTTCCTATACGTACCCAGCACCCTCTGGTGGTTCGCGAACAATCCTCCTCATATTCTTTTGAACAACTGCGAATACAACGCCGCTGTTCGGCCCCAGTAGCCTAGGGGTAGAAACGTGGGTTTTTGCAGCGAACGTCCTCGGTTGACTCCTCCGCAGTGCTTAAATTTAGTTTTTTGTTTCAAAACGCATAATTCTTATATTTAGAAGCGTTCTCCTCGCTCAATTTTTCGCGTTCTTTTCGTAAATAAAGGTACTTTGTTGTATTTAAGTCGGCTTAGGGAACGAGCACCGCATATTAACACGTTTAATTAATGTTCTGCATAACACCGTAAGTGACCTATATATGGAACAGAATATTGCCCGTCCACGATTATCAGTCCCGGACCGTCCGCGCACTGCTCGGAACTCGATCCGGCGCTCAATTTTCTCATGTATTTCTATGGAGTCTCCAGTCCAAGGGCAGCCCTCGGACTGCCCGCGGACTATCCACGAGGGGTCAATAGAGGATGCCGATTGCTTCGCTTTGAGCGCTTGCGTGGGCCGATACGCCACTACGGCCGTGGGCTACTCTGTGGATATGGAACACTTGGATAGAGTAGCAGCAGTTCTCGCATGTGTACCGGAACATAGGGCTAACATTGCGCTTTGATGTCTTCCGACGACAACCGATTACTGCGGCTTGACGCCAAACAAGTATAGTAAGTACTTTACCAGGCGTATGCGCTGGAGTTCAGGCCGGACGTTTCCCTTTGGGGCCTTGCGTCGTGAAATCCACCACTGCGAGTACGTGCGATTCGGGTATAGAACGCTCTTCTGGAATAAGAACTGCAACTGCCGGGTAAGAGGCGGAGCTTAGGCCTAACCTTAAGCATTAAGGTCAACTGGGCCACAACCGCTTAAGCGTCTTCGACCAAGGATGCTCAATCCTCCGGGGTAATAAAGTTTTAAAGCGAAAGCTCTACTACGCTAAATTTTTCAAGGTCATTTATCACTCCGCAAGGCACCTTCAGCGGCCGCCGGCGCGCAAGCTGCACCTTTCTTGTCGCTTCGCTCACTTGCTCGCTCGCTTACTCGTAGCCTCGCCGCTGGAGTGCCGCCTGACTAGGCGAAGATGAAACTGCTTCGCCTGCGCTTGATCGCTCAGTGCCGGCTGCGCCGTCTGTGCGTACTCTTCAGGGCAAGCAAATGACAATACAAGCGAGGGTTTAACGGCTCCTTTGCCGGCGCTTGGTCCGTTAGTCTCGGTTGTCTGTCTCTCTCTCTGCTAGACAGACAGACAGACAGACAGACAGACCGACGCCGGTTGTCTGTGCGTGCCCTCAGCCAGGCGAAATAAGGAATTCAATTATTCATTAGAAATATAGCTAGACGGCGCGCTGCGAAATCACAAGCGGCGGCAATTAAACTTTCATTGTGTATACACAGTCATTACTTTCGCTTGAGTAACTATATGTTTAGAAGTGTTAAACTTGAGCCATTTTTTAATCAATCAATCAATCAATCAATCAATCAATCAATCAATCAATCAATCAATCAATCAATCAATCAATCAATCAATCACCAATCAATAGATCGATTTATAGATCAATCAAGCAAGCGATCAATTGATTGATCGATGAATCAATTCATCAATTGATCGAGCAAACAATCGATTCATCAATCAATCAATCAATTAACCAACCTATCAATCACGACAGTCACTATGACAGTCAGTAAATTACGACGCCAGCCGGTATCAGAAGCCTGAAGAGCAACGTATACAGTGAGTACATTTTCTGATGGGTACCGGTTCTTCTTCATGCCCCAACAAACGCAGCAGACACTCCATTGACCGTATCATTTCGGTGAAAGCGGAGAAAAACGACACGTGGGCCAGAACAGCTGATCTTGTCGCCATGTATGAAGTACGCAGTTTTTTTAACGACGAAATCATTGGATCCCTACGTTTCGCGGAAAACGTGAGGCACCGAAAATTGACGTGGGATACACCGAATCGCACAAAAACATCGGCGCACACTCCGGGAAAGAAAAACAGCAGCGCCGGAGGAGGGCTCTGGGAAAGGGCGAAAGAGCACGCGTTGAGAGAGAGGACGCTGTTGCACGTGCAATGCGAGCCGCCTTAAGAGGTGAAGGCACCGACGGGCGTAAACAGAAGGCCCCTGGCGGTGACGAGGGAACGGAACGAGCTTTGAAGGGCGCTGTTCAGGCTGCTGGTCGAGTGGGGACGGGCACGCCGGCACAGTTCCACAAAATGTTCAAGTTCAAAAGCAGATCAACAGGAGGTCCCACACAGTGGCGGATCCAGAGGGGGGGCCCTGGGGGCCGGGCCCCCCCCCCCCAAGCCACCTGTTCCCCCCCTTGCTTTCCCCTTTCATACCCATCTCCACCCATCCATGTGTGCATGGCTTTAGGCTCATAGCCGGCCCATGTCGACTTCGCGCCGCCTCACATTTCACCCCCCCCCCCCCCCCCCCCCCCCCTTCTTCCCACCCCGGCGGCTCGTTCAATGTTTCCCATTCCCGCGGTTTTCGCTGCCAAGCGCTGCCCCACAGCAGCCGCCAAGGTCATGAGCAAGGGAGCACGGCTCGGCAGCGCCCATGCAGACGACAAAGATTGATCAAAAAAAATAAAGGAAAGCTCCAGAGATTTGTGCAACTCCTTTGGTCTCTTTGCCGGTCCAGAGCAGTTTTGAGCAGCTCCTGGGCAGTCCAGAACTGCCCCCGCATAAGGCAAATGAAATATGTGCAAATGGGCAAATGAAGTACGGAGCTGGTTTGGGCACTTCTGAGCAGTCCAAAATGACAAATAAAAGAGACCTCTTGCTTTCTCGGGCGGACGCGGCGGCGCGGCATTCTGCGTATCACTGCGCATGCGCATCTGCAGCTGTAGGCAACTGCGCCTGCGCCGTTTCGGAGCCGGTTAAAGAGACAGACTTGCGCGCGGGCCGTGGCCTTTCTTTCCTCCATGGCCGTAACGAGGCATCGCCGACCTGGCGTGTCCTACCGCCGCTTGCCCGCGGGACCGAGAACGTCGGAGTGCAACCATAAAGGCCCAACCACATGCAGCGCATTTTCGGCGTCGCGCGAACGTCAGCGTCGTTCGGCGTCAACGCGCCGGACCGCAGGAGAGGGCGAGTAACCGCATGGAACCGGTGAAATCACGCGCCGGCGTGCGCGCTCGACGCTTCTTTCGGTGTCCAGCACGAGATTGAACAGTCGCCGGTATTTGTCGCGCAGGGACTTCGATTTTTTCTGCACGGTGTCTGTGGCACAAACACACGAAAACAATGACGACTTGTTACAATAACTATGCGCACAGGCTGCAGCGCAGGTGACAAGTGCCTTACCTCCGTCCGCAACGCCAGGCGCCACGCCTGCTGCCACTTCATCCCACAACGTCTGTTTGCGGGGTTTGTTCTTGTTATCTTTGTGTTTAGCCTGCCATAGAGCGGGGCGGGCTGCGACTGCAGTTATTAATGCCCTAGCGTAGATGTTCGGCATGCCGGCCACCATTAAAACAGCGAGTCGGACTGGCACAACCGGAAACTGGCACCAGCTCCGCTTCCGCCGCTCACGCCGATATCTGGCGAGCGTAGATATCGGCGTCGCCCGAGCGTCATCCCGCGTCGCCATGCATTTGGCTGCGCGCTCACGCTCGTCGACGCCGAACGACGCTGACGCTCGCGCGACGCCGAAAATATGCTGCATGTGGTTGGGCCAGGCACAACGGACCGGGGCTGGCTCACGACAACCAAGGCAGAGAAGTGGCTGGATTCTGTCGAGGTCCCTCGAGCCGGGAGACGGAGGCGGTTCAGAGAACACACAGTTCGTTTTGTAAAATGGGTGAGTGGTCTGTTGCGGTGCGCGAAAACTATTAGCGTGACACCTTCCACCCCAGGGCCTGCGGTCGAGATAGTTGAGTACGCATGCGTGTCAATGTATGTGAACGTTTTCAATTTCGTCTGCAGCCGGCGATGCTCCAGCGCTTCGTTTCTCTCGAAAGTTGCACCCGGCGGCGCCTTGCGCACGGTTCTTGGCAGCCGGGCGGCCGGCTGCGTGAGGCATGCGCCGAAGTCGTGTAACGGCCCCGTTCAGTTGCGAGATATGTCCTTCGGGCGCTCTTTTAATAGTCATATTATTCACTGTAAAGGAGAATGGTGTTGGAGCACGTCGAGAATATTCTCGCATGATTAAACCATTTCCAGTCGTTATGGGATGAACAGACAGCTGATATCGAGCACTGAAAACAATCGCGTTGGGTGATTCTTTTCACAAAAAATAACTAAATGCAAGCAACATTTTTTGCACATTTGTGCACATTTTGCACGTCAGTCGAATCGTAATGGAACGTTTCTGAGTTTCTGACCATGTTGGCCGTGGACAGTGATAGCTATGAAGATTATAAAACAAGTAACTCGTCATCATGGTCATGTTCTGGTGCTGAGGCACAACCCGCGTCCCCGTGGGATCGACACTCCCTCGTCACACAGCAGGGTGCCAGATTGGAGAGAAACGAAGCGCTGCGGGAACTTGCACCCGAAATCAAGAAACTTTCTTGTTAATTTCGCGATCATAGGATTGTTGTTACGAGAATAAATGAAGGTCATGTCCCATTTTTAAACACGATAGTCTTTCTTCGGTCTACTTAAACGAGAAAATTTTGGTCTGCCTGTATGTATGTCTGTCTGTCCACCGATTCAGCCACCCGGCCAAAAGTTGGAAGTATTGTTAAACGAGTCACTTATATAGGCAAAACCCTTCCTAACTTCTAAAACTGCAAAGATTTGTCATACATGTCGGAACAATATAGCGCGAATGAAACCCCAGGTACATTTGAGGCAAAATGTAAGTGCGTAACCGGAATTACCCGCGTTCTTTTAATTAAGAATAGAGGTGGCCTTGATTTTTACGACAGCAAATGGAAAGAAAACGCGTTAAAAACAATGTTTTAAGGTTCTGACCAAAAAAATACAATAATAATAATAATAAATCACAGAGAGAGCTAAAACTGCGGTTTTATACAGCATCATGTTTGATGAGACTAGGGATATCGCCCACGAATCGCAACTAGCGCTGGTGTTGCGCTACGTGCATAACGGCGTACTCCGCGAGGACTTTCTTGAATTTCTCTCTTTGAGAAGGCCGTCTGCCGAGCACTCTGAGACCATGAATCAAAATGTCCACGAGCCAACCATTACAGGTAAAGCTCTGGGGCGCACTGTTCTCGCCATCCTACAAAGGCATGGGCTGAAGTTAAAAAACTGTGTCGGAGTTGGGACAGATGGTTGTAGCACCATGGTGTCTGAAACGAAGGGAGCGGTAGCAGAGATTCAGAGAAGTGCGCCGCATGCTCTAAGATTGCCCATGCTACAATCACGCTCTTCTTAAGTTATCAATTTCGAGATCAACTGAAGTGCAAGATATCCGAAACGCTGTCGGTGTGATAAAAGAAGTAATTGCATTCTTCACAGCTTCGTCTAAAAGGAATGAAGTTCTCAAACAGATGTTTGGAGGGCAACTCTCAGGATTCTGCGAAACCCGATGGGTCGAACGCCATGAAAGTGTTCAGCAGTTCCGCAGCTCTCTCCCGAAGATCGTCGAAACGTTAGATAACATTGCCCACTGGAGGGAACGCCGGAGTGCGTCCAGAGCTGCAACACTTCTCACTGCGGTATCTGATAGCCACTTCGTTGTTGCTTTGGTGGTCCTAAATGATCTTTTGGCCCACACGTATCCGCTCAGCAAGGTGTTTCAAAAGCCATCGATAGACGTTAAGACGGCTCAAGACGCTGTACAGGACACGCTGACAGTACTGCGGGAAAAGCGACGTTTGAGCGAAAGCGGATTTTCTAACATTTTTAACGAGGCCACTGCACTCGCTGAGGAGATCGGGACAGATCTTCGCCTGAAGCGCGCACCGAAAAGACAGGCTTGCTCCAAAATATGTCCACGAGTGACGTTGCCACTTACTTCAGACAAACTGTCTACGTGCCTCTGTTGGACAATGTGATCATGGACATCATCCAAAGATTTCCATCTGAGACGCTGGATATATTCCAGCTCTTTTCTTCGTTGCCTTCTAATTTAGTACATGCTAGTTGCACTTCCGGAGCTAGCTTGATTTGAAGCAGCTTGCAATGAAGTACGGCTCAATTACTCGCATGCCACCGACTAATCCTGAACAGGCGATCCGCGTTGAGTACGACTTGTGGTTTGCGAAGTGGTGCCGAGAAAAGGAATACGGTGCGCGCATTCCGTCGACAGTCATTGAGGCCTTCGGCGCTTGCGATAAGGACATTTTTCCAACCATTCACACACTCCTGCAGGTTCTGGTGACGCTGCCGATCAGCGTTGCGACAGCAAAAAGGTGCTTTTCAACTCTTCGCAGACTGAAGACGTGGATTCGGTCCACCATGTGCGAAGATAGATTGTTAGGACTTGCTTTACTGTCTACGCACCGGGACATTTTCGTCGACGTAAATAGTGTAATTGAGCGATTTATTCATGGTGGGAACCGCAGGTTGCTGCTATCTCTGTAATCCGTCTATAATGAAAAAACGAATGGCTGTAGATTGACTGCTGTTATCTTTGTAATCCGTCTACAAGCGAAAAACGAATGGCTGTAGATTGATTTTCTTGTGTCGGGTGCGTTAGTGTATGCCTCTTTTTGTATCATTCACATCAATCATTTGTGTGTTTAGAAGCTGGGAAATTTA
This sequence comes from Haemaphysalis longicornis, assembly GCA_013339765.2. NCBI lineage: Eukaryota > Metazoa > Arthropoda > Arachnida > Ixodida > Ixodidae > Haemaphysalis > Haemaphysalis longicornis. The sequence continues at coordinate 19,687,334 of CM023449.1, forward strand.
TTTGAAATGTTTATTTAGGCACAGTATGCACCTTCAGTTTATGCTGTCTGGTGCTTGAGCGATTCCATGTGTCTGAAAGTATGTGATATGCCTTATTGGAATTTTTGTTTGTGCTTTTTCGGCGTTGTGGTTCAGTCGCCGAAACTCCCTTTGCATTAAATAAATTATCAGAACAACGTATACTGACTCTTTTTTGCTTTTTGCTTGACATTTCCCTCCGATACATAGCATATATAGAGTAAACCCTTCCTTATTCAATGTGTCGGAAAAATTGTACTTCCAGCTCTGACTAGAACTTAACGGCAGAAAGTCACGACGGCCGTGCTAGGATTTGTCTGCACTGCGATTAACTGTACCTGTCGCACGTGCACACTGCGTACTTTTCCCTAGTTTCTTCAGGACAAAAATAGCTCAGCTCATTTTCAGAACATTATGTAGCGCCGCAAGGGTTGTTTTCTTCTACGCCTTTAAATAAGCATGCTTAGAGTACACAGGTTTAGTACACGTACCAGCACGAAAAAGCATTGAGTATTTGCGTGGATTTCTTCAGGGGGCAACTTTCATCTCGCTCTCCGCGCCTTCCTGTTTCCTACTATGCAAATGTAGTGAGACCCCCCCCCTTGGTGCCACCCTGGATCCGCCCCTGGTCCCACAAGGCTGTCGCCTTCGCTTCATTAGAAAGTTCCAACCACCCTTCGGGATTTTTTGGCTGAGACATACCGCGGCCAGAACGCCGAAACAGTCTCGGCATGTCGGCGATAAACATGGCTGAAGGTTCGTTTGGTGGAAGAATAACCGGAGATGGGTTTTCAGTTGTTCGGTATGTCCCATACAGTATACAGAAGAAATGAGTTTAAGCACAGTATATTGTCGACTTTATAATGTTTTATGGCAGACTGGAGGAGGGGGCGAGAAGGCAGGCTTCCTTCTTTTTGAATGCTGTGCCACTCAGCAAATAAGGGTCAGTTATCGCCAATATCTAATGAAGGGTACAGACCTTTCCAGCGAGAAATAGGACAACGTTCCCGGAAAGATTCAGTTCGATTCTAAACGCCAGACGTACCCGCGGGCACGCAGTGCATTGACGAGAACCAGCCAGACGGAGTCACAACCATCGTAAAGCCAGCTCCGACCGTAACTAGCGTTTGCATGGCTTCCTTTTCGGCACAAGCTAACAAGCGAGGCGTGACGACTCTTGCTTGTAGAAAAAAAAGACCCAAATAAAAAAAAATCAGGTTATCTATGTTCCACGCTTCGCCACATTAACGCGCTAAAGTGGGGCGACGGGGAGATTCAGAGCGAGGCAAAATATGGCTCAGGGAAATAAAAATATAGCAGTGGCTAAAGTGGCGAACCCCAGGAATATTCACGATGTTGATGAGGATGCGCAGGCGCGAAATTCAAAGAAAAAAAGAACGTGGAAAGTCGAGACGAGAGGAGGCACGCATAAAAAAACGACCGAAGAAGAGGCGGGGCATTGGAGAAGCCCAGGAAGAGGAGGGACGCATAAGGATGGTGGATGAAGAGGGAGAGATCATTTACCGAGATTGCCGTCACGTGCCATAAGCACTCGATGTGGAGTGCGTAACGGCTGGCGGAAATAATCGTTAGTTTTGAACGATGTATTTTTTTTTCTCTTTTGTCCTGCGATTGTCCCCCTTTAATTTCTTGGGTCGTAATAAATAGCTGAACGCGAACCACAATATGGAAAAAGGAATTATGTACTGAAAGGAACGAGCGGCGAGCCATAAAAACATGAAAATGAGAACAAGAAAAAAAGTGGTATCAATGCGATCGCACGGCTATCCCGAGAAAGGCCGTCAGGAGAAATGGAACGAGATAGTTTTCCTTTTTCAAGTTTTTATCGCGCCTCTGGGAAACATTAAAGCGCACAAGTTTCGAGAAAGGCGAGGTCAAACAATATTTTTGAACGTTAACGGGGGAATAGATGTTCCAGGCATTTGCGCGATTCAGACTTGGTGAATGGGTAATACAAAGGTAAAAAAAAAAGAAACATTGTCGCATTTTCTACGGTTCCGTGCAGTCTGCATGCAGACGACACATGGTATTACCGCAACTTTAGCAACATTGAGCTTCACTAGTTCTGCTGGTTTCACCAGTACATGATTTTCAGAATGGAGTTTTTCAAACTAAAATTCAACAATGAAAGATTTGTGAATATCCGCATACGAAGGGTTGAAAATATGCTTGTCAGATTGCCTGCTACTGCAGCTTACTGGCTGAGTCAATTATTCATGTGGTATTAATAGGGGCCAAGAACCATTATTCCCGTAATAACGCAATCAGCCCACTTACAAGAGGACCCACCCAAATGCAGCGTCGATAACGGCATTAGTTAGGTTTATAAGTTTTAAAGAGTGAATGTGCGCCATTTCGCACGATACAGCTCTACCTATCAAGTTTTGTAACGATAATTCCTACTAGATATATACAGGCGCGTTCTACGAAAAATACACCCGCATAATGGTTCCTATACAATTAAAATTAGGAGAAACAAAGACTTCAATGTGCCGCGTTTTTATGCTACAGCCCTCATTTTTAGGTGACAAACAGTTCCCCGCAGATCATCTGCATTCCGAGCATACCAAAGCGAATTGCGGACGTGAGCGCTATAATGACATACGTGACAATAGCTGGTTTTTCGCGGCGTATGGCCATCTACGTGACAATCGGTGTACTCGCTACAAATTTGGTCTTTCGAAACGCAGGGCGTAATTCTTTTTTTCTTGTTGAGACCATGTCTGGTTTCCGCGCGGATTATTCCCAACTTAAGGGCGTTATTACTTGGTGTAGGTGTCAGTTCTGCTGCGGTAATCCGTATCCGACTTTAAAACATGCACGAGCGAAAACATTTTAATGTGAAACGGGATGCTTCTATATCGAAGAAAGTTCGTATACCGCAAAAAATATTCATAACCCTGTACTGAACTGACAAAACCTCTTGAGCATGGTCAGAGTTCGTCTCGCCTGATTGCACGCTTGAGCATGGACTATGACCAGAAACAAATTGTAGTATAACTGAGGGCTTCTGATTGCGCCCAGTAAAAAGAAAAAACTCTAATATACCCTTATAAAAATGTCTACCAAGATTTATTAATAATACCCTGATTCGCCCTTCTCTCGGAATACGCGCAAATAATATGGCATCCTCACCAAATTGGACTTATTAACACAATTGAATTAGTGCAAATCAAAGCCGCTCGATTTATTATGTCTTCATACTCGCGATACCAAAGCGTTTTCTGCCTTAAAAGAGCAACTAAATCTTCCCCCTCTCACCCTGCGCAGGCAATTTTCAAGGTTGTCTTTTTTCCATGCACTGTACCATAACCATCGGCCTTCGCCTCGCAAATTTATCGTTCCGGCACCATATACTTCGGCACGCGTAGATCACGCTTACAAAGTTAATCCTATTTTTGCCCGCACAAAAAAATATCAGAATTCTCCTCTTGTATTGGTCATAAACGAATGGAATTCTTTACCTGCAAAACCTAGCCACACTAACAGACGCTTCTTCTTTTCAAACAGCACTTCTCTCCTTTTTAACGACTGAAAGCAATATCTAACTTAATTTTATTGTGTCGGTTATGTTGTAAACATATCGTATTGCAGAGATTGCTCAAAACAATCCTATAAACATTTTGTTAACGTTTTATAGAATATTTCTATTGAGTTCCCATTACAAATATGCCACAGAGTTTTAATTAGAAGTCTATAGAGCCTAGTCAATAGACCTTACCTGTTATGAATGTAGTTTCTTATGAGTTTCTTGTGGGGCTTTTATAAAAAAAACTTCAATAAGCTTTCTATATAATTCTCACTGAGGATAGTCGTCACAGCCTGTTGCGTGTGTTTCAGGTTTGAATAGAGTTTCTGACGGGTTTTTACTAAATGTATCGCAATTACTTTTCTGTAAAATTCTCATTGAGTCTAGTCATAACATCCTGTTGCGTGTGAATAAAGTTTTAATAGGCTTTTAGATGAGTTTTTACTGCTTTTACCTGCATTAGATTTCCTAAAATTATAATTGAGGGTGGTCGTAGCACCCTGTTGCGTGTGAGTCAGGTTTGAATACGGTTTTTGATGAGTTTTTGTTAAAGTAATCTCAATTAGCTTTTTATAGAACGCTTATTGAGTATAGTCGTAATATCCTGTTGCCTGTAAGTCAGGTGTTCTGGTAAAGTTTAACAGCAGAGTTTTTTTAGCGCTCGGACTGTCCGGCGGTGATGTCCGTCATGCCAAGGCGCCACCACTCCCAAGTTCACCCAAGACGAAGTGACCGTCCATCGCGCGATCTCGGTTCATGAGGCGGGGCACGCGGCGCAATAGCCCCCACACATCTGCACCGATAAAGTACCAGCCCTTCGTGGCTGGGCTATAGAAACGCAATACAGAGTCTATTGAAACTCAACATAATGAAGGCAATAAGATGCTTGCTGCATGTTCGTAGTAAAAAGCTTATTGCCTGTCTAGTGACCACAGTCCCCAAATTAGGAGTTCGATCGACCCTATAGAAAGGCAATTCACAGACTGTTAAAACTAAATGTATATATAGGGAGGAAATAAAATGCTTGTTGCATTTTTGCAATAAAAAGTTCGTTGATTTCATACCGGCCGCAGTTTTAAGATGGTAGTTTTGGTTCACTCTATAGAAACGTAATTTGAAGGGTATTAAAATTTAATGTCTTGAAGACAATAAAATGTTGGTAGAGTTTGGGAAATAGAAATGTGTTGACTTTCTAACGAGGACCGTCTGTAAGCGGTGAGTTTTAATTGACTTTTATTGACTCTATAGAAACAGAATAGGGGGTCTATTAAAACTTAACGTCCATTTTCATGAGGGTATACTGTTACGCGCCGTCGTCAAATTTCCGTTCAGAGGTATGAATTTGCTGAAAACGCAATTTTCCGACAACATTGAAAACAAGCAGTGGAGTAGAGCCGATTTTAGGGGTCTACAAGATATTATCAGACTGTTTCAACGCCAGTGCTTCGTGATGTTGTCTCGTAAGCAAACTCGAATGAATCTAAGTTAGCTCTCAATGATAATAAGTTGCTTATTTTTGATAGTGTCAGCACACACGCTAGCGTCGAGTTTAAAAATTCTGACTCTGGGAGTAACTCTCCTGTTGCAACATTATGGAAAACAACGTTAAAGAAAGCCATTTTCTTTTGGTTTTGTACAGTTGAGCGCAAAAACTGGACAGGGACTGCGAAAGAACACGGCACGAGTCCTTCCACAGCTCCTGTCTATTTTTTGCTTTCAACTGTACAAAACCATGGAATACAAAATAGGCCTGTCGATCACGTTACTCAATCATAACGCCCTGGTCATACGCGCCTGTAGAGATCCGATAAATTTAAACATAAACTGCTAAACATCCATACTTACCGGACCATAACCCAGAATATACGGCACCAGAGTGCAATTAAACCTCTTTAATACGTATGTGTAATTGCGGTTGAAACGTACTTGTGCAGATTCCCCCACCGAGTCCCCATTGAACCCCATTTATTCATTTATTTATTCACCCAGTTATTTATTTATTCATTCAATTAGTTATTTATTTAATTTTAATTCATTCATTCAGTATTTATTTATTCATTCATTAAGTATTTATTTATTTATTTATTTATTATGTATTTATGTATTCATTCATTCATTCATGCATTCATTCATTCATTCATTCATTCATTCATTCATTCATTCATTCAATACTGCCAGCCGGCATTTGGCAGCCAGAGCAGGAGTGGTACACAGCAGAGGAAGAACACAGAGTGTACACGCGACCAGTAACACAGTCCGCGGTACACAAGGAAGCAATGAGCTGCAGTGCTTAAGCCGTAGCTGCTCTTTTCCCATCACACGGTTAGTGCGTACTATTTTCTATTTTGTTCGACACGCACAGGCACACAATTGGTAAAACCTCATGAGCGCAGACTTTCGAAGCTCGAGCTGCGACGCCCGGACGCCAGTCGCCAGCGACAGAGGCGTTAAAGCCACGACGTCAAAACATGGCCACCATGACGTATTTCTTGCTCATGCAGCTGTTGCCGATTGCAAAACACAAAAGCAGGGCGTTCGAGATTAGCTTCCGGTAAGGCTACCACGGCTGCAAGTGAAGATAACAGATTTTTTGCGGCCTACCCGCAAATAAAGCCTGTACGAGTGTGCGTGTTTGAAAGCAATGTAGAGTTCTTTTCCGGCCGGTAAGTAGCCGCTAAACTGGCATTGGTGGTTAATCCGTACATCGTTTAGTGCGTACTGAATCGTCATTCCCGGCCGACCACGTATTCACTGGTTTGACTGTTCCGCTTTCAGCATTAAAAACGTTCCTCGGCACGACACACCTGACGCACAGCCGTGATCAGGCTTGTGCAGAGCAAGAGAACGTGTTGCTGGGCGTGTTTGTGTAGGTCTACGAGCACACTGAGTGGCGCAAATACACAACACCCAAGACAGAAAACACGGACAGGTGCTAGCCGTCGCAACTATCCGTGTCTTCTTTCTTGTGTGTAGTGTATTTGCGCCACTCAGTGTGTTCGTTGTGCAGAGCAGCCCATTGCACTTAGGCGGGCCATATCTGGAAACCTATGACGCAAACTGCTCGTACAAATCCCGCGGAGACACGAGTGGGTGGCTTACACTTGAGAGTAAAACAGCATTCGCACCTAAATTACCTCAGCACAGAAGCGGGAGAAAGCCGCAAAACTGTGCTTGAGGCAATCTTAACACGGACTCCGCTCGGCAGAGCCAGACAGGCGCGGGATGACAATTTCGCAACCGCCTTGCCTTAACAGGTTTCCCAATCCTGTATGAAAACGTTCTCCTATCAGCCTTGGCGAAGCATGTGTGTACCACGCTACCATAAACTTGCTAACAGTGACCCGTTACGACATAGAAGTGCCCAAACGCCGCGCGCACATCTTGGTTCATAACCAGCTAGTCGAGATAAGTAAGAGTTGGGTACTGTACGGATGCAAAAATCAAAGCCCCTCTCAGCTCAACGAAAAGGGTCGAAATTGAAACGCGAAGCCTTCTCTGCGCATAATTAATTAGGCGGGCGTTTGCGATTGATTTGTTTGAACTGGATTTATTTAGAAGTTCGAGTTTATTTATTTATTTCCTAATTAATTATTTAGAAGTTAGATGCGACGTGAGTCGAAGTCAAAATCAAAGTCCAAAATTCGAACCGCTTCGACCCTGTCGGACTGGCGCAATCTAACAGACTTCGGCTTCACAACGCGAGGGGCCCATGTTCGATTGCGACCGTGGGGAGCGCATTTAAGTGCGGAACACTTTACGGGCCCGGTTGTCCTCGTAGCTCGTCCGGTGTAACAGCGTCACGCACTCAAACAGAGGCCTCGAAGAGAAAATGGCTTTCCCTGGTCGGCCGTTGTGCTCCTAAGCACGAGGACGCGGGTTCGATTCCCGGATGCGAAAAGCGACACCACCCGTGTGTTCGAGACTTCGGCGCACGTTAGTGAACCCCAGGTGTACAAAATTAATCCGGAGCCCTCCACTACGGCGCGCCTCATCGCCAGTGAAGCGTCGGCGCGTTAAACGCCTCAATAAATCAATGAAACTTCCCCTGGTCGAGACCGAACCTGTGTCCCTCGCGTTACGAAGCTAATGTCTATCGTTTTGCGCTCGGAGGCACACGTTACTCATACGCAAAGTGCTGGGGGGTGATCTTAGCGCTGCGCCGTTGCCACGGAGGCTGCCATTGCTAGGCCGCAAATAAGTACGCAATAGCATAAAATGTGTAAATAGTATTGAATTAAGGCTATAATTGCATCCAACTTAATGAAAACTCAATTCAGTGTTGTAAAGTTGGCTCCCATTTAGCGCGTTTTCGCGAGCGGTCCCGTCAGAGAGGCTAAGAAAGCTTCGCTTTAATAACCCAAAAAACGCGTCACTAGGCTCTGTCCAGTTGAAGGGACACTGAGGTAGGTTAGTTCTACTCCGTGTCTACATATCACTTTACCAGAATAAAGTCTATAATTTTCAAGCCATATTCTGAGTTTTTTTCTTCTTTCTTTTCCCCAATTTACGCATACTTTAACGAGAAGAGTGCGCTCGAAACTGCCGTTTCTCTAGCACCATCCTCCCCGCCGATTTTGGTGACGTCGGTTAAGACGAGAGAGGGACAGAAAAAAAAATTACCTTCCCTCCCAAAGGAAAGCTGAGAGAAGCGCGAAAGCTGAAAGTGCGTGCAATCAATCACCAAATCTTCAAGGGCACAAATCACCAACGAAGAACAAACCCACGAAACGATTTTTCGCGCATTAATTGCAGGCATCTACGGACGATCTAAATGTATACCGGTACGTGGTTTATGATATTAAAGGTATAATATGGTACTCCTTCTTCAGGATCGATGCGTGTGCTGTCTTGTGTAGAACGGTTACTTTGCGCAATTTTCAAGTAACCGTTTTGATACAGTAGCAGCCCGGTTTCACACACGCTACGTGTGTCCGCATATCTCATCAGAGCTTTTCGGTGGACCAACATTAGTTCTTTTGACAAGACGGATCGCTCCCACTAAGGAAGCTTTCGCTCTAAACTTTGTTAGGAAACTGCCAACTGCCCAAGGGTCCCCGCGCTACTCTTCACGGGTGCAGCGAATCACTCCGGGGTAATGCGGTGTCCTTTATTAGGCTTCACAGCGCTTGTTGCAGAAGAGGGTATGGGTCAGTCAGTGCGACCTCCTATGACGACTGTGAGGTCACTGAGGCGGATTTTAATGGGGTGTAGGCGCTTGCGCTCCTAAGGGATGGATGAGCATGCCCACAGGATGTGCTGAAGTGAGGCGGATGAGATAGGGAAAAAAAATGGCTGCGGCTTAGCTCCGCTAACCTTGGATATGCAAAGCAAAAGCTTGGCTTAGTCTGGTTGAGCATCTTGATTTCGCTTGGTTGACTTTTGATTTAGCTGTATTGCCGACCACGTCTCCAAGCCGGTCGGTTCCGTGAAACGCTCACAGAAGGAGGCCGGCCGAACGCAGCGTTCATTCATGGCTAACGCACCGTTCCCCTTCGCCGGGCGCGAGACGAGTCACGTTGCTCGAAACAACCCAGCGCCGCATGCACGGGAGGCTGCGGGGGGTGGTTGGCTGCCTCGGCCGCAGCGTCGGTGGCGACCGCTGTCGGCGCCCGCAGGCGCCAACAGCGGGCCCGGCGAATCACGCGATGCGCTTCGAGGGGCGTGTCGCCGGGGGTGTGTCTCCGGTCAAAAGGTCATTTGCGCATCCTCCACGAAATCTCTGGACGAAAGTAGTCAAGCTTTGCTTTAATATAAACACGCACCATGTATAGGGTAAGGGGTGTATAATGCTAGCTAGTATCGGAGTGATTCTGAGTTCATAGTCTGCAGTACGTGGTGGCCTGTTGTCGTGTGAGTAAGGCATGTGGTGGTGGGAAATGTTGTCTCGGGTATCCGTGATGGGAAATGGTTTCCGAAAAGCGGAGGAAGCTGTCCCGGCCGGACATGATCGAGTGGGGGATCCTCGGGTGTGCGGAAGTCCGCACTGAGCCCGCACTGACTGTAGCCTGGGCCTTCTCAAGTATGGTTACCCGCTGGCCACTCCGCGAGGCTAATTTAGTGGACTGTTAAAATGTTTGAGCTTTACCCCCTATGCGTGAACAAACGAAGAGTAAATATTTTTCCTACTTTTTTCTTTATTGTTAAGATCCCGTGACTTTCTTGTGCAAGTGGACGTCTGCAGCTGATTTTTTTCACCGCCACAGGGGTACTTCACAATCCAAGCCAAAAAAAAAAAGAACACTTTACGTTGACCTTGAGTCATACTATGGTACAGAGAAGGGTAAATAACAACCCTTCAATATCGATCAGTAGAACGAACGAGAGGCTTACACACGCTACAGGCGGATACAAACATTTCTTCATTGTTTTCCGTTGTTACTGGTGCTGGCAGTAAGGCTCGCAGACGACCGCAATGAATTTAGCATAAACAGTCGCGCCTCATTTGCGTACGTTATTTTGACCAAATAATAGCACCTCGGGGCTGTTATCACGCCTGCTTAATTCTCGACCAGGAGAACGAACGAGGTGTTGTAACCGCCTCTGCGGGTATACGCATAATTCATTTTGACAGTATTGATGATTATAAAAAATAGATGTCGAAGTAGCAGTTGAGGCTTCCGTGCGAAACCCAAACTAATAAGATGTGCACAGGCGTCCAAAAGCCAGATTTACTGCTGACTTACTATATTCTACCCCGGAAATAAACAACAGCGAAAGTTAGCAATTAAGAACTCGTACCATGGCGAAGAAAATGAAAATGTAAGAATTTCATACGAGTAATTACACGCAGTGGTCAAGCAGGGGTCTGAAGTAAAATTCACTAGCTTGCTACAGAATTTTCAAAAGTGGCGTTTTCGAAATGTGTCCGTTAAAAAATAAATTTGTATCGTATCGACGAAGCTAGCACGCCGGAACGGTCCGACCTATGGCGCAATGGCCATCTGCGGCATCTGCGAGACTAAACTACCAAACTAGACTAAACTGTTCCAAAGCTGCATTTAAAAAATACTAGAGCTGTGATAAATGGCTGTGCGGAACCTGCTTGCGTGTTATACTCGGCAACAAGTTAAGAACGGCACCAGCTCATGTACGGTATCACTCCGCCTAAGCGACGGACCCGGATGTCAACGGGCGCGCGCGTTTTGAAAGGAGACTGTCACGAATGCGTGATAGCGTCTGCCTTTTCTCATGTAGTTTGTTTGCCGTCGCTGCAGTAGTTTATAAGCATATTAGATCCAAAAAGATACAAAAACGGCTCGTGCCATGTTCAAATTATTCCCAGTAACGCGCTACTTGTGCTGCGCGGAGTGACATCCGGCTGCGGTGATGAGGCACAGCGGCAACTTCGGTGCCGTTCTTAAGTTGTAACCGAGTATAGTGGCATGTCTCGCGCCTTTGACCGCCATTAAAACTCTCCACGAATCAAATCACAATTATTACCGTGTCACAGCCGATAGTTTCAGAATGAAGCTTAAAAACTAATTTGCAAAAAGAAAATGGTCACGGCACATTTTATGTAAGAATTGTTCTATGTTAGACACGGTTCCTCCCCTTTGCTTTCCTTGGCATTCTTGGCTGCCAATCCTTATTTCTGTATTATTTCATCGAGCCCCTCATTTCCCATTCTGATTGGCTACATGCATAGTGAGGGCCTCTGTTCTTCTGGCAGTCTTGGTGCCATAGGTAGCTTAACAGGGTTCAACCCTGGTCGACCACTCTTGACATGTCGTAGACGCTCGAGTCACGGCTCGGGGATAAAAAAGAAGGTCCCCTTCACCCCGAGTAATCCGAGTGGCGCTGGCTACCACCCCAAAGCGCAGACAACAAATTCCTTAACATAAATAAACGGGAAGTGGAGGGGAAAAACAGCCCCGCCGGTTGCGTAGTGGTCATCGCACCAGACGCGTATTCTGGAGGACGTGGGTTCGGATCCCACCGGGCGGGCATTTTTTCTCCACTTTCTTTCTTTCTTCCAAAAATTCTGTATCTGTTTCAATGACCTACCGCATCCTTCCCTTTGCTTTCCTTGGCATTTTTGGCTGCCAATCCTTATATATATATGTGTTTTTGAAAGATTTGTTTACTGCTTACCACTCCACCAAAAAGGATAACAGAAATATTTATATATAAATATACTGAGGCAGCCCTAGTTAATTCACTATTTTCAGCACAGTTTCGTAAATTTTATGTCGGGAAGCTCGAAATCACCGTAAACACCTCAACCACCCCTGAAATACTGCATGAACGAGCCACTAGCCGCCAGAACAAGCGTGTGAACTTTAAGAACCCCAACAAATGAAAAGCAAGCACAAACATTCACTCAACGCGCTTTCGAAACTTGGCGCGCCGTTCTGGCGAGCCAAGCAGGATCCCGCGTACACGATGCCGCCAGGTCAGACGTCCAGACTCTTGCGCAATATATCGCGGCCACTGACACTGCCTTCAGCTGTCCCTCTAAACATACTCCCCCTCGTTCTAATTTCGCTAGCTGTACACATTAAATGCCGCCCAAGTCTTCGCGTAAATTTTACTCGTGGGGCTCCTGTTTCACGGTTTAACGTAGGCGCCCTATTCGGCGGCGCCCCTCTTAATAGCTCCCCGCGCTAATCTAAGCACACGCGTGGGATATATCATTGGCCGCTTGGTCGTTCTCGGCAACTCAGACCCGTGTGCAACTTTTCACTCATCGCTTATGAGTCCGGCCACTTTTTAAGCGAAGGTGTCTTGCGCTTGCTTCTGGCCAAAATTACGTGCGTTTATCAAGTCGCATCGACAAAGAGAAGCACGCGCTCGCCCCAGAGACAATTTAAAATGCTCTGTCGCTGTCTCTCTTTTGCAGGTGGCTCGAGAAAAATGTACTGAAATCGGCCGCTAAGACTACTCTGTCATCATTAGGCCGAGTTTCCTTTGCTTGTTACAGTTAGTGCATAGTGAAGTTGTAAACGTTACAGAATTACTATCTGCTGTCAATGTATGGCCGACTACGGAGGGAGTGTGGTTACAGAAAACGGCTGTAACTCTTGTTTTATCGAAATTATTGCGAAAGAAATTACACGAGAACTAAGTTATGATTATTCTTAAGGGATTTGTGTACATGTGTTTCTACTCTACCAATACAATAAGTCAGCGCACCTAATTTAATATACTTCTTAACCAAAACAGCTTCGCTGGTCTTCCATGCTTCCAGTACTAGACTTGCTCTAAGTGTTTAACGCGATCGCGTTATTAGGCTCATTTCTCCATTTTGCCGTGCCCACTAGCCGCTCGCTACCACCCGTGCTCATCAGGTGTCCACGGAAATACGTCACCACTGCCAACCCGAAACTACGACTGAGGCAGCCAGATGAAAAGGTTAACTGGTGGGTGGGAAGGAGGGCAACGATGCTACGGCGGATGCTATGATAGAAATGGTGCGTGATTCATGAAGCGTCGCGTCTGCGCAGTGAGTTCGTTCTCCCACCGTTTATGCGTGCGCCGATGAGCCACTGTTGACGTGCCATCGTTACTGGGCTCATTCAGCGACTTTCCGTAAAGGCTAACTGTCCGCTATCAGCCGTGCTCATGAACCGACCACGGAAGACAAGCAAGTACGTCGGCGCACCCAAAAGAGAGCTCGCTCCAGAAGCTGCAATCGGGCGTGGTTCCTTAAAAGCAAATATGGCATAGAGAAAGCGGGATGGTAGACTTGCCGACAATGATACTGCTGCGCAGAAGACAGAGAGTATACGTGGTTTCGTCAATTGGTGCTTCTGCGCAGTGAAGCTCCTTCTCCGACATAAAGCCGTTGTTCTTAGTTTCGTTTGGCTAAACTTCTGCGCTCGGAGAGCATGAATGGCGAATGCCGTAGCTCCATTCGAAGCTCTCCCTTGACAACGAGGTGACGCTATCGTGTCTTACATCTTAAGACCTAAACTTAGATGTCCCATGCAACTTTTTTTCAAATAGTGTCGTTCTTAGCTGGCAAAACTGTAATAGCATGCAAAAAATAAAAAAAATTCTTTCATTGGCGTACCTTGCGGACGGGAGGAAGGATTAAATTAGTACAATAGCTTCAACTAATGGCTGCAATCATCAATCAATCAATAGCTTATTACGTGGCCGGGACAGCTGAGAGCTCTTCGTACATGTGTACGAATAACAAACAAGTGAAAGCTAAGAAAAGCCAAAAACAAAACTTGTAATATGAACAGTGTATTGGTGCATATGTTGTCAACGTTAAAAGGTTTGTTTCTCGCCTTTTACAGGAAATATAAAAGAAGTGAAACGCAAATACGAAGTAGCAGTAAAAATGTCGTCGATAAGTGTCCCCAGGCCGGAGAAAAAAAAAGAATTTTTTTTTCTCCGAGCCAAGTCATGCATGCGTTATGTTCGTGGATTAATAACTACGCGAAGAAACAGAAATCTGTTCAGCTCCCAAGCAGAATTTGAACTCCGTGTTCAGACTGAACGAATAGTTTCCCGTTAAATTTTAAGAACGTACCAGTATTTGCTGCCCATTCTGCCTAGGCAGTGCCTCTCCATTATTAACAGATGTAAAAGTGGAGCAGACGACCGGAATAAAGAAAGCTAGCCGAAAGACATCGCACCGATATTTTAATCCGTTTCCCCCCTTTTTTTTCGTTTGTAGCAACCACTCGTAAATTAAGTTTGTTTTCGGCGTCTGAACAAGTAAGAAATCGCTCATTTTCCTCGGGAAAGGTGATGGAAAAAGCGTGGTGGTGTGAGATATGCAGATTAAGTTTGAATGCCGCCGGAGTACCAAGTCCATCGACCGCTGTCCCATTTTCGCGGGCATGGTGTAAGAAGAGAACTCACATTGCGACACGGCCCGTACGTGTACACACAGGCTTCGGCATTCTGGCAAACGACAACTCGTTTCATCAATGTGCCCCGCGAGATGTGACGTAACCCACGCATATGGAATCTTAGCAGCGAGCAATGCATGCGGGCGCCTTTCCTAAGGAAGCCACTCAGGCTAGACAGCGGCGCCGTCTCGGCAGGCCTACGCAACACGAGTCCGTTAACATTTTATGCGGGCATCGATCCCTCAATTCACCCCCTAGCCTTCCCGTTGCCTGACTACACTTCTCCAGATTAGCTCGTTTCGTTCGATGTACGCGATGGTAACTCAATACGCATGTGCTTTCTCTGCCCGATTGTACAGAAGACAAGGCCTTGTCGCCTGGGTAGCGTTTGCCGGTTTACTCATGGGAGGGCGGGAGGAGAAAAGGATGCGGGGACGTTTGGTTGACCACCGCGACATCTAACGGGAGCTATTTGTAATTAAAATTACGCGCAAACGCGCACGGCCCCCCTGGCGCCAAGACAAACGTGTAATTACCGTTCGAGCGTGGAAGAACGGTGGCTGGCTGTACACAGCGCTTAGCCTAGTCCCAGGCACTCGCGACACGGGTGGGAAAATGGTTTCGAAACTATCCGTTCACACTCAAGCGGGGCGTCTTAACGGCTTTCAAGACTGTCTTCGCCGCCTCGTACACTTGTTAATTTCGCGCCACGACGGTGATCAGCCAGAGTGAAGGGGGAAACTATATAAGGGGGAGTCACCGTGCTGCCTTCTGCGAGACCAACTAATAAAAAAACTCAACCCTCAGTAAAGCGACGTTTGTATAATCGATTCTCGCTCGGCAAATGCGCACACAGCGAGCCCAAGACGAAGCCCGGCTGCTGTTTGAGCACAGCCCAAATTCAAAACTGTGCAGTTTTGGTTCAAAAAGGTTCCTCCTGCAGGTTACCAAACCGCGCTATAGTCCTGGTTAATCAGCCTACCTTGCCCTTCACTTTTTCCTCCAAGTATCCAGTTTCAAGACCATTACCAACTACCATCGCCACATATCATTCTGGCTGGTTCTGTAAGCGTTGCGTTCGCATGTTTATGCGCCTTGAACACGTTGAATCTAGAACAATAGTAATGCTCTGGGTTAGGTGGTTCAAGGTTTGTTTTTCCGGTACGCAGTACTCGGCTAGGTCGGCAATTTTAGTGCAGCTCTTTAACTCAACTCAACTTACTCACTCTATGGATGAAAACACAGCGCTTAGACGGGACAGAATAAGGGACAAGGAGTAGGCGCTTACTAACAACAACAAGTTCATTCCGCCTTCGCGGAAGATATACCCTCGGAAACAAGCTAAAAAAGTGGAAAAGATAAGACAAAAAGACCAAGAATAGCGCCCAAGAGAGATATTCGAAGCCCACACCATACACAAGCGAAAGGATTCGTCTGCCAGCAAGCCATGGATCTCTTGACTGGCTACAAAAACAACTCGAATAAGTCGATCGATGACCGCCCACTTCGGGAATGTCTCCCTATGTGTGTATGTGAATGCGTTTTGAGTTTCCTTGTCTCTTTTTCTCTTTTCCTCTTTTTGTGTTTTCTCCCGAGGGTATATATTCCGCCAAGGCGACGTAAACTCGTGGTTGTTAGTCAGCGCCTAGTCCTTGTCCCTTCTTATGTCCCGTTTCAGTGCTGTTTCATTCCGTATGTACCAACTAGTCCGTACCAATGTTTTTAGGAACGAAGCACCTTAGGGGCTCGGGCTATCGGCGTCTCCTGCCGTCGTCGCCTCATGTCGTCACAGTAAATCAAGTTGTCAAATGATGGTCAGGAAACACGATTATAATGAATAAAACGGTTCAAAATAAACTAACATGATTTAAAATAATTTAAAATACGGGAAGAATCAGGATTAAATTGTATTATTAAAAATTTGTTAAACTGCGTCTCGAAATTGCTTTCAAACGCCAAGTCTTCTCCTGTAAAGCATACTTCATAGCATGCTGCGGCGTGTGACACAAAGACAACTCATTTAATTGCTTAAATACGGTTCAACGCAAGAGAGGGCGCCACCGCGTCAGCAAGGGCGCGGCTGCTCCTCCCACCGGCCCTTCTCTGGCTCCCAGTGAGCGAGCACCGTGTGGCAAGAGAGACTTACAATCTTTGAATATACTTATACACTGCATGCTTTGTCCCTCCCCAGGTTTTACGTTAGTGAAGATGGCCCGAGATTTTTCGGTTTTTAGCTCACTCACTCACTCACTCACTCACTCACTCACTCACTCACTCCACTCACTCACTCACTCACTCAGAGACATCCAAACAACACTCCAGTTACCTTTTTTTTTATTTCGTGAGGAAACAGGGTTTACAAGTGATGCGTGG
The DNA here is from genome assembly GCA_013339765.2 of Haemaphysalis longicornis. Lineage (NCBI taxonomy): Eukaryota > Metazoa > Arthropoda > Arachnida > Ixodida > Ixodidae > Haemaphysalis > Haemaphysalis longicornis. The sequence continues at coordinate 19,704,080 of CM023449.1, forward strand.
CAACCGAATCCCGAGAAAATTTTACGATGGCAATTTCGTCACGCCGGGCGCTTACTTCTTTACGGCGGTGGTCCGGACAATCCGCTATTCCTAAATTCCACCCCGTTTCAGTTTATATCGTTATTTACCCGTGGCTTTCAGGATCGATCCGCCTTTGTTTCAACCCGACCAATCTCGCAAGGTCTCCAAAAACGAAACAAAACCACTGACACAATCCGTTAAATTCCCCGGATGTCGGAAGGACGCACGCAGGGCATTCGCCATCACCTCGGCGTTGCCGTTCATTTTCGCGGTTCACGACCTTCGCGCGTCTTGCACGACGAGGCACCCCGGGTCGAATGAGGCCAAGGATCGAGAAAACGCGGTCCGGAAGCATCAAGGGACGCTTCGGCGCGTTCAGCGGAAAGAATTCTCACGGGGGGCAATAAACAAGCGACATCCGCCTTAGGGACCCCACGCAGCGATGCCCTTCTAAGGACAACATTTGATTCGAGGCACTGCTGCGGTTGTCAGTGTTCGGTGTGTCAGTTCGTCGCCTACGGCGCATTCGTTTATCGTCGATTGTTGGCGGTGGAAGTTTTTCGATACAGCATCGTGTTCCTCGGTCGGAATTGATGTGCTTTTTTTATTTCCCGTTTCTTCTCCTGTTTATTGAAGCGCGAACAACGTCGAGGCCAGTGCGCGCCTTCTCTCGCACGTCGGAGATGAATTGTGTGACCCCGACAGGACGCACTTTGTATTGCATATGTCAAGGCAAACCTTGACTTTGTAAATATTATTTTCGTGTTCAAATAGAGTTCGTTCATGCACGAAGTGAGATAGGAATCAGAATTTGCGAACGCTTTCATAGACAGTCGGAAGAATCATTCGGGGCATGTCCACTAGCGTACACACAATATATGTGGGTCACAGCTGCCCGAAAACATGTCTGTTGACTAATAGGGCTGTGTCAATGTCGGCTAAACCACAGACTGCAAGGACAACTCAGTGTAAACAAGTCATAGGGCAAATCATCAAGATGCCCGAACAAAAGAAATTGTACTCATTGGGGAATAGAATACCTATGTAGCTATATAAATTATTCTGAGAAGCATTTCAAAGAACAAAATGGCCGCGTATCTGCTTCTTTCGTTGCAAATGTCGACGAAAGACAATAGTGGACTGGCGCCCCTGTCAAGTAAAGGCCTCCCCTCTCTTTCCCGCTCACCTCTCATGCTGTGAATCACGCGCGGCAGAGACGCGCGTGAATCGAGGCACCCTACTACAACGTTTGTAGAACCACGTTGCGCTGCTCCAAGAGCGTTCCCAATGGAACGTGGAACCTATCTAGTAGAACCTTTCGTTGCTGTTGGTTTGATTTTTTAAATGCCGCCAGGTAGCGCGGGCAACAGCACGCGACGGCTTTCTGTAGCTGATGTATATTTCATTTGTATCGCAAAAACCAAGCATCTGTGAATTTTTAATAAAGGAACACTGCAAATATCACTCATGTATTGATTTTCTGCCTTATATTTGCGCAATGTCTTGTTCTTCTTCAACAATGTTTTGGCTGTGGGTATGTAAGACTATCCCGCAGCTTCTGTTTCACTTCGGCCTTTTTAGGGTCGAGTTGTAGGACAGCTAAGGTGTAACAGCCTGACTCTGCCACCTCGCAGACCGTCCGCATGCGATGCAAATTGCTGTTAATGGAGTGGCCCCTAAATCCGCATGTCTGATGTGGGCCCACCACACTATTGAGGGCCATCTCGAGTTGTCGGGCCAGTATCCATGCTAGGATTTTATAGTCTGTCGACAGTAAACTGATGGGCCTGAAATCTTCCTCATTCCGTACCGTATTTTGGACGGATGTTTTGGGTATGAGGACCAAATTACTGTTCCGCATTGAAGGTGGCATCACTTTTGTGTTCTGGATATTGTCGAAGACAAATACCAGAACAGGGCTGATCTCTTCACAGAATACCTGGTAAAATTCAGAAACAATCCCGTCAGGCCCCGGTGACTTAATTTCTGACAGTTTTTTTTATCGCGTGTTTTACCTCTTCGACCGTTATCGAGCTGTTTATTATGATTCTAACGTCTTCTGGCACCGTGGGCATTTATAAAAAAAAATTCGGCCTGGTGGCTGAATCGAGTCATAGACAGACAGACAGACCAAAATTTTCCCGTTCAAGCAGCCCAAGAAAGACTATCGTCTTTAAAAAATGCTCCCATGCGCTCCCCCTACACCTGGTTAACTAGCGGAGCTGTGACGTGCGGCTGTGACGTGCGGCTGACGCGTGGCCGACCCATTTATTCGAGAGCGTAGCTACGTCACCTCTATCCCAACCAACCTCTCTTTTCTTACGTCTCACTTCTTTTCAAGCTGGTTTTTTTTTTTTTTTCATGTGTGCGCGTGAGGTTGCGCCGGAGAAGTTTTCTGCGTACACGGAACCACTGGTTTTTATCTTTTGCCTATACATTTAAAGCACCCACAATACACTAACCCTCTCCCGCTTGTGCACACCGTTTCTACACCCCTTGAAACGAGCGAAGAACTCGCGAGATTACAGGGTTGCGTTAGAAACCATGCGATAATTACAACAGGAGTACAAGAAAACCGATTCCTCGCACGCAGTCGCGAAGTTCCTCCGTATAAGAAGCCATTAATCTTAAAGGGGCACTGACACAAAAATTTTGCATCTTGTTTTTTTTTTGTTGCGATAAGTAGCTAGTGACCTACTTATAACCTGTAGAAACCTCACTTGCTTCAGCGTGCGACGGTTGTTTAATTAGAGGCATTTTCAATGCGGCCAGTCGCAGTTTCGGTTTCAGCGAGTGCCGCGAAACGATGGATTTTGTGGATTTTGTGTGAACAAAGCTGACCACGTGACCGTCGGAGGGATATCACAGAGCAGAGCCGCCGTAGCACTGTCGAATCCGCATCGACGGCATTTTCTGCGAATGTCCCCACGTACTGATCTCGTGAGGCGTTAATTAAAAAAATTCCCCCGCATTTCCCCGAGGGGGAGAATGTGAAAGTGCGAATGCACGGTTGTCGGCCCGCTTGCGGCGCTTGCGCTCGGCCCCCGCAGCCCACCGCCTCGCCGCCTTCTCTTCCATCTCTTCCATCGGGTTTGTAGTATCACGTGTACACCACGCAGTTATCAAGCCGCTATAACGCCGCTGAGTCGCCAACGCACGCCGCTGACGACGTAGTTTGAGTGCGTTAAAGATATAAGGCGCGTTTTGACACCGATATCAGCGTCGCGTCCGTGGCTTATTCGGTAGAGCGTCGGGCTGCGGCCCGCAAAGTCCTCGGATCGAAACCTGGCGCCGGATGCTGTTTCTTTCTTAAATATAGAGGAGCACTGCGGACGCCGCCGCCGGCGGTGGATGGTTTGGGGTCGCTTATAAAGAGCATTCGCTCTTTATAAGCGACCGTGGATGTGACGCAGGCGCTGCGAGTGCAAATGCTACCGCGGCTAAAGAATGACGCGCGACGCTCGAGACGGTGGGTGGCAAGACGCGCGCTGGGAGTAGCCGGCCGGTCTGCCTACAGGTCCGCCAACAGATGTGTTCGGCTTAGCACTGCGGCGGATATTCGAGTGCCGCTCTCGTAAGCGGTGCAGATGACAATTTTTAATGCAACCCGCCATCTCATCATTAACTCCTTTCTCATGTAAGCCCCCATGGTCGGGACTTGGGGACAATTTCGTGCAGCGGTAACAAGCTATCACTCGAGCTACCTGCGCCGGCCTGGGCCACTTCGCGGCCGTGGCCGCCGCCTGCACATCGACCGTGCGGCTAGCTCAGTGGGCTTTTCGTGCCTCCGGCGCGTTTTCGCATCCAATGGTAATAAACAGTAATAGAAACAGAGTGCCTGGAATCGCTGTAGAACTTTGGTCGCGGCCAGCTGCCCGATGAGCTGACGAAATCACGGCGCCTCCGCCGCCAACGATCGGGTCGTTCGTTCTCGAGAGCAGAAGCTCCGCCCTCCGGCCATAGATTGGAGCGGCGAGCTGGGCGAGCCGGCGAAAAACGCCGGCAGTGCGGAAGCGGCAAACACAAACTCGTGACGTGTTTGGGTGTTGTTTATTTACACGATATCCTCGGGATGTAGATTGCGCGTGGTCCTCTGCTGGCTGCTCGGTTGCGTTTCGCACACTTTAAAATTGATTTTAAATATGTTCTAGGCTGCATTCGCCGCTGATATTTTGCAGATGATGTATATGTGTTCCCACCAATCTATCTCCGAAGTTATCTCGCCTTCAAAATTTTGTGTCAGTGCCCCTTTAAAATGAAGCGCGAGGCGATCATTCTAGCTTTAGCGAGCACGGTGTTTATGTACAACACGTTTAGTTAGGCTGTCAGAGAGCTTTCTTATGGCACTAACCAAGGTATTGACTTGGGCTACTTTGTTCTACATCATTTGGCAGGAGAACAAAGCTAAACAACCAGATTTATGGGAAATCCCCAAGGTGGAGTAAGTTTCTGAGAAGGAAAGTTTGACATCCACCTCAATGCAACCGTATGGCTTCAAAGGAAAGCTGTACAGCTTTCTCAGAAACTTCGCAGTTGAAGAAAAATTCGTCCTGGTCCAGGATCAAGACCAGGACGAATTTTTGGACCAGATCTTTTACCAGGACTAATTTTTCTTCAATTGCGAAGTTTCTGAGAAAGCTGCACAGCTTTCCTTTGAAGCCATACGGTTGCATTGAGGTGGATGTCAAACTTTCCTTCGCAAAAAGCTAAACAAGGACAAGAAAAGAGTACACAGACACGACTAGTGTGTCTGTGTACTCTTTTCTTGTCTTTGTTTAGCGCTGTTTTTTCGTCATATTTCTTACGGCCCCATGAGTGATGTTGTTGTTGTTGAAAACGTTTATTAAGAAAAGAGGGGAAGGGAGTTGGGTTAAAAAGTGGAGCACTGGGTGGCCATCCTATTCCGGTAGGCCGCGGGCTGTGGCTGCAGTCTTCGCCCGGAGAATCAGGGCTTCCTGTTCTTCGAGCTGGCTGCAGCGCAGCGTGCGCTCCCAATGCTCAGGAGAGGGGGAGATGGGGGTATGGAGGGGGGGATTGGACGGACATGTCCAAACTAGGTGGCTGGTGGTGTTGCGAGAGTTGCAGTATGGGCAGTTGACCCGCATTAAAAAGTGATGAAAAAGAAAACCCCTGTGGGAATCGGCTAAGTTCAGTTTTTCGCGAGAAAGGCATCAACGCATGTAAGGGAGCATCAACGTTCCAGTTGAGCAATCCTGCAAGCAAGGAAGCGATCGAGCCGCTTTTCAGGCACAGGGTGCATAGAATTCACCCATTCTTGGCCAATCCCACTCATGTGTATGTGCCCTGCAGTTGTGTTAATACGCTGGCAAGGGCCTGGCATAAGCGTGCTGTATCTTGATACAAGGTGACGCTCCATATCTGTACGGCAGCCGACATCCCTAGACATTCTAGGCAAATTCCCTGCGTAGGCCGCTTCTGAACCATTGGGAATTGAGTTCAATCTCTAGTACTGATAAGTGTGGTCTATTTTTTGAATATGTAGTAAACGTTTGCAGGCAGGCTTATAACAAAATACGAAGGCGTGTTCTTTGGTGCAAACGATATTTAAAGCCAAGCAGTATTTTTCCTTGAAAGAGTTTGTTTTATATACAGTAGCCGACCAATTTTTCGGACCTGGACGGGAACGAAAGATAGTCCGAATAAAAGAGCAGTCCGAAAAATCCGGGAGCCATTACTCCTATGGGACAACTGGCGGTTCTCTGGAAGGTCCGGATTATCCAGCAAGTCCGAATTTATGAAGTCCGAAAAAACGGTCGGCTACTGTACTACCCTGTTTTCCCCTACGTGTAACCTTGGTGCCACTTCAAGTAACCCATAAGTAACAAAACAGATTCGATATAAAAGTAAAGAATAAATCTCTGCATTCAGCAGATCATCCGAAACAGGCAAAGACACAACGGCCAAACGTCTCGTACGGAACGGTCATCCCTAAGTGCGCTTGTCTTCTGCCATGCGCGCTGTCTTATGGCAGACGACAAAACAAGTTGTCGTCCACTACTCGCAGTCAACGTCGGAATGCGCTCCGCACTGAGTGTCTTTCGCAATTCCAAGAGACAAACGACGTACCACGTCCAGACGAAGCTCCCCGATCAGGGTTAAGGTCAAATTCCGCGAATCGGGCCAACGTTGCTGAACGCAAACAGCAAACAGCGGCAAGCACAATTCGAGCCTCCTTTCTTGCCAAACGACGCGCAGACTACGTTAGCAACAACAGCAGAAACACAAAGGCAACCGGCACAAAAGTGCTGCAACGCTTTCCCGCCCGACGAAGAAGATGGTACATGCCATACGGGCGGGGGCAAACAGCCCCGCATAGGACAAGCGACTTTCATGCCAGTACAAGGGTTGCGCAGGGAGCAAGGCAGCAGAGACACGTACGCTGCTTATACGACGCGCTAGGCCGATGGTTCGAGAGCACTCTCTGTATTGAATGGGATTGTCAGGACGCCCCGCTCGGAGAAACAGCCGCGTGGAAGCGGGGACGGTACGTGGAGGCAGCGCCGAAACAAGTGAACGGTGAAATGCCGGACGACGACGCGGGTCAGTGCCATTGCCCGCGGCGGCGTAGATGAACGCAGATGCTAACTGAGCTAGATCGTGAAAAGCAACACAACAGCTGCGCTGTTCAACCGCGTTAGTCGAGATTGAGTTGCAAGCTTTCCTTGCTCTTACCTGCTTTGGATTTTTTTTGTGTGTGAGAAAGAACGAGAGAGAAAGAAAGAGAGGGAAAGAAAGAGAAAGTGCGTGAGTGAGAGAGAGAGTTTGTGAGTGTGAGTGTGGGTGTGAGTGAGAGAGAGTGTGAGAGATATATAGTGAGAGTGAGAGAGGGCGTGTGTGTATGTGTTAACACCCCCTTCGTTCTTACCGATGGAAATAAAAAAAACACGGGCAGCCGCTGCGGCGTTCGTTATCAGACGTACTTTTTTTCCTAATTTTGGGACTTTGACGCGCCGGAGCTACACCTGGACTATGAGACACGCTGTAGTGGAGGGCTCCGGATTAATTTCGGCCCCCTGGGTATTTTTAACGCGCTTCGAAATCTCGACACACGGGATTATCGTCGCGGCTGGGAATGAACCCGCGCCCTTGGGCATAACAGCGGAACGCCTTCGCCACTGAGCCACCGCGGCGGGTTGACGTACTGTCTTACTGATCTGGGGCAACTTAGGCTCGAATTACGCGTATTCTACGCATGTATATTCTCAATTATGCCCGCGAACACCTCGTCGCGCTTTTCCGACAACGAACACGTTGCCAATGTATCCGTCAACACATGGCCTTGCTTGAAAGCCACTTTTCTGCTTGGCCGGTTTAAATGCGCGAAGGAGTGCTGGAGGTACCGTTTTTCGCAACCGTTCACAACCATACGTTCATATCGGGGCTTTATCGGTCGCAAGCTACACCTCAGCTTTGACGCGCCTGCTATGGGCCCAAGTTTCGCGCGTGCACATATTTTGTCCCGAGTAAATGACAGGCTTGTGTCCCAGGAATATCACAACATCGTTTCTGCAACGTGGAAACAGTCTGACTCTCTCTCACAGTATGTACGCACCCTCACAGAACGCGGTCCACCCGCGAGACCCGTCACGGCAAAGCACGGCTTGGGGATGACTTGTCACTTCATTCTTGACGAAGATGGTTATGAAAGTGTTAGCGAAGATTTGAATTTCTGCTCCAGCCATGCATACCGTATTTTCACGCGTATAACCCACAGCAAAATGCGAAAATTTCAGTGGTAAATTAGAGTTGAGAATAATAAACGGTTTTTTTTTTCGTTTAGTGCAACTTCACGGCAATGCGCGTTGTGCCGTGAAGCCCCTATGCCGTGAAGCTCCTGACTGCCTTGCAGTCAGTGTATTCTACTTGCTAAATTTTCGCCTTTTCTGTCTACATAGTATGTGATGCGTTGCTTGAGCAGTAGCTTTGGTGCAGCCTTTTCTGTATCAAATGTGCGGGAAATACGCGAGTATTATTTTGTAGCGTGGGCTACACTGGCCGAGGTTGAGCAGTTTCGCGTGGCTCCTGGAGAGCCGTGCTGCGCATGCGCGAGGAGCAGTTACGTCACATGGCGCACAGAACGTTGCTCGCTGCCCGGTGTCTTTCACACACCCCACGCCCCCAGCATCTTCGCCGACCTCCGTTTCGAACGTGGCGGCCCGGTCCACTTGATGATCATGCGAGGGGTGGCCGGGTGTGGAACCAATGGCTCGTGAGTCGCAGCAACACCGGCGTGCGCCTGTGGAACCAGCTTAGCTCTGGGGCGATTTGTGACGCTGCGCCGGAGCCGCTTGATAAATATACATGTGTCACATAATGCGTATAGCGTGTGTGTGTCATTGAAGCAGCAGTAAGCAGTGATAATCAAGCTACTCCTAGACAACCAGGAAAGCTTAAAATAACCAGCTGAACCTCAGCTCAGGCTACGTATATCCTGGCATAGCCGAGCTAAGCCACTGCTACTTTTCTTTCTTTTCCGGCGGGCTGAAAGTAGGGGTGCGGATTATATGCAGGGGCGGGTTATACGCGCGTTAATGCGGTATATCGTGTGCAAGGACGGCAAGTGGGCTAGTTGCCTGAGACTGACCATTTCAAAAAACAGCGCGTAAGAGACAGAAACAACAAGAGGACGCGACACAGCGCTGAACTCACAGCTGAAGTTCATTAGAAAGCCAGCCACACACATATATGACACCCTGAACAACCACGCGGCTTCATATCTTGGTGACCGAGTGCTTATCACTACCAGATGTGATTGCCCTAGGTCGCCAGATATAAAGCGACGTGGTTGTTCAGAGTGTCATATATGTGTGTGTTGCTTTCTAATGATCTTCAGCTGTGAGTTCAGCGCTGTGTCGCGGTCTTTTCCTTGTTGTTTTCTGTCTTCTTACGCGTTGTTTTTCCGAAATGATATATCCTGTTTGTGATTAAAAAGGCCACGCAGACAAAATTGAAGTTTGTTTTATACGAAATATTTTATGTTTTACAGTGCCCCCGGCGCTTGTCTGGAAGCAAATGATGCTTTATTCATAGAGGAATTAATCAATTTAGGTTAAAATTTTGATTGCCCTGCCAAATCGTGTGTTTTCATGACGTCTGCAATGACGTCAAACAAACAGGTCTTTAACCTTGTGAGGAACCTGTTTACCGTTAGTCAACCTAGATGGCAGCTACCAATAGCCGCCAAGGGTCCGGTGTTACTTCTTCTTTGCTTTGCTTTTCACCATATTGTACCAGGCCTGTTTTGTTCAGGGGAGAAAACTAGATCGTTTCGTGAAACATAGTGCTCCTGCGGACACATATGTCACGTAGACCACCGACCGTCCGCCTAGCCTACCGGCCAATCGGCCAGTGTCGTGTGAGACAACCCCACAGCGCCGACATTGCTGTGTGCAGCTTAAACAAGCCATAGGCTGCGTGCCGTACCAACAGCAGTACGCATCGCTACTTTCATCGTTACGTGTACTTTCACAACTTACATTGTTTCACCTTACCATTCTTAATGCTATAAAAATAATGTGCCTTAAATTTAAACGCAAAGAGCTCGGTCTGCAAGCTTATAAGCCCTGCCTAATTTGCGTTTGCTTTTTCCGGCCTCCGCCGATCGCACAGCTGGGCATATGACATCATAGGTTCTGTTGCGGTAAATGAGCTAGTAGGCCGCATAGCCATTGCATTTTTTTCTTTATTATACAGCTTATTTTAGCGAAGTGTGCGTTAAAAATGGTGTCAGTATGATTGTAACGAGGCATTCTTTCGAATGAACTAAACTTCTGTTTTGTCTGCATGGCCCCTTCAAGCAGCCGCCGCTAGCGCGGAAAGAAGGAACATCCTCAGGCTCAAAAACTGTTCATTCGGGCTTGTTGGTACATACTTAGCTTGAAAACAGCGCTAGGACAGGACACAGAGAAGGCGACATGAGACTGGGCGCTGTTCGTGCCGCTGTTCGTGCGCCCAGTCTCGTGTCGCCTTCTCTGTGTCCTGTCCTAGCGCTGTTATCAAACCTCGGGCTCGGTGGCGGCGTCATGACAAAATTTGAGTGGCCTGTTAACAGCAGCCCCTCTAAAGAGCGGGGCACCCAGAGAGACTTGTAGTGCAGAAAAGCTCTTCAGCGATCGAAATTGTGTACGTAAGCAGCGCGAAATACTTGCAAGCTGTATTGCCATTACAGCTTCCGACACCTTCTTAACTCGCATGTTTCAGGGTAGCAATAGACACAGGAAGGACAAAAAGAAGAGGGGGGGGGAGAGAATAGCATGGCACCATATACAGTTGAACCTCGCTATAACGAACACTTATATAGCGAATTATCGGCTATAGCGAACTAAATACGAAATTTAGTTGGTCACGCTTTATTTCAATGACTCTGGTTCTTTTACAACGGAAATGAAACTGTGGGAACCACGCGCACTAGCGGATATAACGAAGAAAAAATTGACCAGTAGGCTGAGAAGCTGCTTGGAAAAACTCCCGGCGTCCTAAACTGCATAAGTAGAAAAAGTACCTTTGTTCGCGGACACTGGGGAAAACTTCCTCCTGCTCAGTGCTCTGAATTGCCACCAGACAAAGATCGCATCCTTCCTCGAAAAAATAGGAACGCAGGCCTGTTTTGTCAAATGAACTTTGTTCTGTTGCAATTTCCCGTTTTCTGTTCTGGTTCATTGAGCTTGAAATGCCACAAGGAGAAAGATAAGCGTTACCTTGTTTATAGTAGGTTCGAAGATTGAAATATTGCGTTTTTTTAGCAAGGATTTTTTCCGGAGCCAGACTGACTGGTTTGAGCCGATTTTTAGCTCCGCTGCTACAACGAATACTGGATATAACGAACTAAATTACTGCCCCGATACTACATCGCTATAACGAGGTTCGAGTGTAACACGTCAGCCCAGGATGAACAAAAAATGGGTCTGTAAAGACCTAGTTGGACCTACATTTGATCTAATGCTGAACGTTGATCTACCACTGGACCCCACCCTCCGAAGCTCGTTCCGCTCGCGCGCCGTCGCCAGCAGCATCCTGTCAGCCCCCGTCGGCAGCTCCAGCTCTCAAGGTGGCTCGCATTGCGCGTGCGCCAGCGCCCCAACCTCCTCCAATGCTGCGCTTCATTGCACCTTCTTAGAGCCCTCCTCCGATTTGCTGCGCAATCCCCGATTCGCGCTCCTATTTTTTGTACCTCACGATTTTCTGAGCCTCACGACAAGCGTGCTTGAAGCATAGAGATCTAAGGCTTTCGCGTTTAAAAAAAAAAAAAAGGAATTGCCTGTTCTGCTTTATGTTCTAGGCATCGAAGATGTTCGCCTCCACAAGCTTTACTAAAACAATTCGTTACTTGTAGACGTGCCAAACTGACGCGTGTGTTAAGTTTTTACATTTTTTTTTCTTGAGGTGACATACTGTTGGGGTAAGAAACAGACGTTTTTATCGATCAATGCACGGCAATCGTGCATCGCGCTGCTAATCCAAACAGCTCTTCAAAGGTCAAAATAATATGTCAATTTCGATCAAGCGGCATCCTGCAGAATAACTTGCTTACTTTCTTCAATACAGGCGTTGCCCTTCTTATATTGCAATCTGACTTCCACCCCTGCTCTAACTCCGTCTTACACGCTGAATCAAAAGTGGATATCGTGCAAGCCACTCAAAATGCTATCGAAATATCTGTGAAAATGTTTGCAAAAGAACGTTTGATTGCCCTCGTACAAGCACGAGGACACAGGTCAAAACTATGCATTTCATATTCATGTAAAATGCTGAAGCATATGCGAAAAAGTGGCAAATAAACCTAAGTACAAAACGCAACAAGATTTTCGGGTACCTCGAAAAAAAAAAAAAAAAAATAATGTAATCAAATCTCGCTCGGGTATTCAATTCTACTCCACCATACTTCAAAGAAATAAAACTGTGTGTTCCTTTCGAAAAAAAAATATTTTTTTTTTGGCGAAAAGCCATAAATCTTTCATTTTCTCCCACAATGTCAATGGCCTAATTTAATGCGGTGAACCCGCAAACGAAGTCTAAGCTCATAAAAGTTTTGCCTCTCTCAGGTACGAAGGAACAGAACATACACTGAGAGGCCAAGCGCACGATGAGAACTATCAAATAATTAAAGAAACTCTTTCCCGGTGTACAGTCACACGGCAATAATAATAAAAACTGTCAACGTGGCATGTGCGAACTACATTATTTTCTCGTTAACTCTGGTGCCTGTTTACGGCTACCGAAGGGCAAAATTTGAGCGGAGTGTGACATCCGGCGAGCCGCGCCAGGTTTTGTCAAAAGAGTGTGACGCCGATCTAGCCCTATAAAATTAAAAGAAAAAAGACAGAGAAACAGGCGACGACTAAAAAACGAAGACCAGGGTTTATCGATCGCACAATAACACGCTTGCCTCTCGCGCTATCTCCTCCACTTTTAAAGCGATTTTGGGGCCGACCGACATAACGCAGCTGTTGGGTGGGGATTTGTTGAAGAGGCGACAGCGACGAAGAAGACAGACCAGAACGTACGTGTACAACGACCCTCCGAACAATTTTTTGCTCTTCAAGATGTGGAGAGAAAAAAAAAAACGACAAAAAAGTCACGTTTGTCAGAGTGGGCCCTTTGAAAGCCCTATACTACGACGTGCTATTAGATTTAGCCCAAGCGAAGAAATGTTGACAGGGAATGGTGGGACTGGAAGATGAAAAAAAGCATAAACTCGAAGCTGTCGACGACAACAACGCCCCCGTCAGCGCACTCGGGAAATAAAGGAAAGCAGGGACTTGAAGGTTGCCCGAAAACAGGAGGGAACAGAAGCGCAGAGCTGGGAAACAGGCTCAAAACCACGAGTGTAAATTTAGGATAGATTTGAACTTCCGAGCGCCAAAAGTCGTATTAAAGCTAAGACGGATTGCCAGACCGGCCACTCTCAGGCGAGCGGCAGTTACGGCCTCGCCTCGGGTCTCACAATTTCGGCATCGAATGCACTTTTCCGTACTCTCCGAGTTGTTCAAGTTTGTACACAAAAAAAAAAAAGGAGAACGTTTTCTTTTACTTGGGAGATTGAAAAAAGGCAGCGTCTCCTGCCACGCGCGTGGCAGCAGCCACGCCCCCCGGGCAACGGCTGCTGCCACGCGTGACGTCATAATGACGTCATAACATTAATAATTGTCATTATTTTGTGTAGTGTAGTCCGAAATACATTTTTTTTTTATTTGCAGTAAAAAATAACGCACCATTGAACTGCTAAAACTTTTCTAAACAAACTTTTTTTGTTCTTGCGGGAGCAGCCGGCGATGCTGCTGCTGCTGCCCCAGCTGCCGTATCGCGCACATGGAGTCGCGTATCCGAAAGCGTGACGAAGCTCCGATTTTCTCGGGCCGACAACGTAGATAAACCATTATTTGTTAGAAGAGTTCATATTGTTAGAAGCACTATCTGAAAACGTGAGAAAGTTGCTTGTGATTATGTATTGCGTGGGGACCCAGCCAGCCTTTCCAGACCCAGCAAAATAGCCGCTCTCGAGTAATGTTGACCTGTGACCGCTTGGTTATGCTTGGTGTACGCCGATGGTACCTGCGTACAGTTTCAGCGTACGTGAGACGACATCGCACAGCCGACTGGCCCCGTTCGAACAAGCTACGTTCCACACAAGAAAAGACACCGTCCGAGCGTAATTCTGTGAACCTTCCGACGCATGTGGCGGGCCATCTGCTATCAACAGTTTGCACCACGGCAATTTCCAGAATGCTTAAATGGGCGACCTGAAATCGCGGTGTGTGTTCTCGAAATGAAGACAACTTAGCAGCGCCAAAAGATAATCAGAATGTACAGTGCCGAGGACGAAGGGTAGTGGCGGCAACCGTTTTTTACTAGGCACATGTGCGCATTACAATTACAGACAATTGCGCCAAGAATAGGAAAGGTAATCTTTGGTGTCCCCACACATGTACCACGTACGTACCACTACAGTAGATCTCCTCTTCTGAAATATTAGCAAGGAAAACTTCCGAAAATCGGGAAGTTCTTATTTTCTAGTGGGCGAAATTGTAGTTTAAAAATTTGTTTTACACCCACGATACGTTTTATGAGCAGAAAAGTCTTGTGAGCATGCGCCACAAGGATCATAATTGCGTGATATTCAGCGCTTAAAAAGATTTCCTAGAAAAGAAACCAAAATTTCGTAGTGGGAATACATGATTCTACAACAGTTTAGGACCTGCGACCTTCAAAAGGTAGACTAGCTAGACGCTTCATCTCATAGCCACTGCACTGGTATAACTTTCACGTCTCACTGTACCGTGGTGTACGCTATGTTGGCCAGACTTGACTGAGTCCCTCATGCAAAGGAAGTTAATTCAGGACACACACCCAGACGATAGGGTCAGAGAAGAGGCAAAACGGTAATAGGAAGGGTTACGCTTGGCCGGCCATCTTCTAATACATACATGCACTCCAGCATATGAAAACCTATGGGTTCTGCACAGGCTCAATAAGCAACGTCAAAGAGAATCTTAAGATGTGCCTGGAACGTGAAAGCATCTACGGATTGTTTGTGTAAACAGGTATAAGCAGCGAGCATGCTGCAAATGTAATTGATAGGCAAACGTCAAGGCTTCATGGGGCGAATTTAACAAAAAGAAATGGTTAAAAGATCCCAATTTCAAACTACATTGATGTTATATGTGCATGCACTATAAACACAGTCATCAGTATGTTAACTGTACGTAAACACTCAAGTGATATGATCAAACGGAACTAGAGGCCCCACTGCAATCGCCCAGTTATGTTTCTTTGCAGTGGAATAGGTCGGTATCTGTTAGTCGCACAAACAAGATTCTCTGATGGCATGGAGAAATAGCTGGAAAGTGGCTATGGAGCTCCAGCTGCTTTACACATTTTCTGTAAAAACCAGTTATTTGTTTGAAGTTTGCAATAAAATTGATCTCATTTGTTAGTCTTTTTAATTAATGAACGAAACTTTTCGTGGCCACAAAACAGTGGTCGATAAACAAATGCTCACTTTCTTTGGTGGCTTGTAACGATTCACTAGAATTTCACATGGCCAACCCAAGGAATCCATGGCTCGTACACTGCAGGGTAGTGCTAGTCCCAAAAACATTTGCCAGGACGACTGGAAACTAGGCGGCCCACAGGCTCCATAGGTGGAAACCAGTAGCCCACCCACAGTGCCATAAAACAGCTAATGAATGGAGTGAGTCTCTGCTAAATATTAAGCAGGTTCAAAGGGTAGGTTCGCATTGATAGATTTTGGCCATCGTTCACTGTGCGTAGATTAACTATTTAACGGGCACAATAGTCATTTTTGTTATTTCGGACAGTTTTTGAAGGGTTGCCTAAATGTTCTTTAACAAAAAAAAAGTGAAAGCTCTCAGTTAGGGATCTCAAAAACGTTGTTTAGCCTCTCCAGCAATTGTCCCAGCCTGAAGGAACTCGGGTGATAGTTGGTGCCGACTGTCGTCCTCGCTTGCTAGCTCCCTGACCAAGCACATGAATGCAGTGACTAAGAAAGATGGTGACCAAAGTGAGAAGAGAAGGTGGATCCCGTACAACAGCCCTTGATCATCTAAACACCAGAAAAAAACGCCGATGACTCACAGGCCACGACTAGGGCGTTAAAATACCTTTTGACATACATTTACAGGGCATTTACAACCTTTTATCAAAAAAATCTTGATTACACACAGTCCCTCCATGGAAGGGGTTTGTTTCTGACAAGGTCGTTGAAATTTGTTATTAGTGACAACATAAACTCATCATTGGTCCCTTTCATTCAGCACACTTACGGGCTTCGTTTTAAAAACCCTGCTGTTTCTATTTCACGTATAAATGAACTGCTTATGCAATATTCTCTTATTTACCTATGTTCGAAGTAAACTGTGTTATACCGTAAAATGTGATGTGCCGAGTGCATGCAGGTGTAACATTCTTCAATGGGACATGCAGAACATGAAGCTCAGTGCTGATAAACTTAAATCAGGGAAAATAAAGCTTCCCATGTTGCTTCTTTATTTTTGTAACTATTCTCTCTACCAAATACCTTGGTGGTAACTCAACTAAGCTCACCTTTTCCCTAGGCCTTTATAATTGTTTTGCTCTGCAATTATACATTCTCAGCTGGAGCATGCCTGCTGAATTCAGGCCCCAACCACGCTTTACTATTTCTCAATTGCAGCTGTATGAAATGTTGCTCTTTAGGTTTTGCCAATGATTTCCAACAGGCCATTTAATTGGTGTCAGAACCATTTTATACCTTTAATTGCTATTTATAGCAAACACATTTTGTTGTAACCTCATTCAATGATTTTGTTACCCCGCCAGCCTGGTTCATAAATCTTTGCGTGAACATGCCCGTCTTGCAGCTAATCTGCATTAACAGACACCACACATTTTGGCTTTCCAGCGTAGCTTTGGTGTCCGCAAAAAGGAATCTTTTTCTTGGCTCCTCTGCAGCGCTTTGTAGAAAAAGATCACTTGCTGGTTTGGCTTTCCCGCAGGGCTCTAGTGTAGTGCAAGAAAGTATCGCGTGCTTATTCCTTTTTTGTTGAGGTTTTAATGCTGTGCATCTTCCAGAAGAACCCTGGCATTTTGTTTAGAAATGGAACTTCACAGCACAAACAGTGCAGAGAAAGTAGAGCTACTCACTTTTTGCATAGACACGGAAGTTTGGCAGATCACTTGTCATTGACAAGCAAGTGTTTGATTTCTGGCTTAAGGTGCAACGCTGGGATAGTTTACTAGTTGGAGGGAAAAAAAACAGCACTGATAAACGGTACTGAAATACTAGGAAAGGTGCCGTGATCAACATGGTTTCCATGTGTTGGCAGCTTTTTGGTCCAGTGTTTTTCATGAATATTTGCCAGGGGGCCTTAACATGGCCTGCTTTTGTGTAACAAAAATGTCAACAGTGAAGCACTTATCAATGCTCACATGCTGCTCATTGATACCAGAGCAAAAGTACGTTCAGCAGTCATTTTATTGTTAAAGCCACCCATGATCCATACACCTTCCAGCTGTACTGCAACTTTCACAAACACCGACAGACATTCACATCCACGCACGTGGCCTTGGCTCCAGTTCTTGCACAAGGTATTAAGAAGTACTCTTGGGAGTGGGCAATGTCACGCTCGACACCAACCATTACCCCGAAGTTGTACTTGATGAACTATTTTTTACGCCTGTTGGCTTAAAGGATTGTTTAAGTGCCCGTTTTGTGGAAGAAAAAGAAACAGCTAATGGGCACACAACACACAACCCGTGAATGTGTTTTCTAGCAGCTGGCTTCTGACGAGACTTGCATCATTGTTGGGACATTTTATAAAGCCCCTTACCACTAAGTAAATTCACTTGAGCAATTTTCCAAAACAGTTTACACAGTGCGGAGTTAAAAAGCAATAGAATGTGAAACGTCCCCTCACAATTGGAAACTCTTCCTGTTCACTACCCCAAAGGCTTTGACAGTAGACGCTTAAGCACGCTTCACCAGTTGCGAATACAAGCATTAGTGTCAAGTTGAACTCCGCAGAGTGCTTTGGGAAAAGGGCCACTTGGAATTTGTGCATAGACTGCAAGCCTCCGAGATAAGCTCTCATCATCATTAGCCCATCCTGCTGAGAGTGAATGAAAGTATTGTGGCTGGTTATGTTCAATTCCAACCAAGCCAAACACAAGAGTAAAGAAGGAACGAGCCTATCAAAATACATACTCAAAGCAGATGCAGGAGGAAGTTCTGTTGCCTAACCAGGTTAGAGGAGGCGAAAGGTACTGGAGCGAAGGAAAGGGAAATAAAAGCCAAGCAGTAATTTTAAGCCTTGCCTATCATTTCATTAAGACTTCCTAAGTTGAAAGCACAATGGTACTAAGCAACAAATCTGAGCATAGATGAACAATAACTGAATTGTCACTTGTTAACCTTATGCACACCAGACTTTTAAAGGACTATTAGCAGAAGTTCCAAACTTGGCTCACACGGCGATCTTATCGGCTGCACTTCTCCCATGCTTGCACAGTTGGAGCTTGAGCCTCCTTGCACAAGAAGCCAGCCAGTCAGCGAATGGTTTCAGTGGTATCTTGAATAGATATATCTTTGGACGGGCAGTTGGGCTCCACCCACGGAAGTGAACTGCGCTCCCTGCACGGATTCTGCAGCGCCACGTGCACAGATCGTTTCTGTGGAATAGTCAGGATACATTTCTCGGCGACAGTACTACTGCCCCGGGGGGAAAAAATTTCAGAAGCTACATGCGAGATCGGATTGCGTTCGATGATGCCGTGCGCTACCTGACGACACTCGATTCGTGCACACGCTGACACTACGTCGCTCGCTACGGCGCGACGCGATGGAAAATACTGATCCCTACGTTTTATAATTGAGCCACCACCCCAGAATCAGAACACAAGGCTTGGCATGGAAGAAGCGAGGCACAAGTAGACAACAAATGCAGGCGCGTAAAGCAAATAGCACGCGAACTGCAAAACAACGTGAAGCTTACAAAATATTAAACGACAACAGTACAGTTCTAGGAGCATGTAAAAAGCGGGGCGAAGCAGCGTGCAGAAAACAATGCGTTAGGCTTACCAAGACGTGCAACAGCAAGTTCACAAAAAATACCCAATCTAAATAATTACAAGCACACCTCCCAACAAGAAAAAAGCGCCGCGAGGCAGCCGCTGTACAGGGAGATAAGGACGTAACGATGCGTCAGGCCTGCCATTCGAACCACGGGCGGAGAACATCGGGACACAAGACGCGAACACCCGGCTGCCGTCGTCAACACAAAAAAGTGGCATGATCAAATGACGTAAATATAACTTTTGTTTTGTGACGTCACAGGAAGTCACGTGATTACTTTAGCTTGACGTCACTTCTGCGTGGCAGCAGCTGTTGCCAGGGGGGCGCAGCTCGTGCCACGCGCGTGGCAGGAGACTTAACCGTGAAAAAACGCCACAGAAGCATCGGCATCGTTCGAAGGGACATAATTCTTTAGAAAGAATCGATACAATAAAGAACGCAAGATACTAGTGATGGTAAATTCTCCGAGAGAATTTCTTAAACTTCCACCCTAAGTTCGGAATGACCCTAGGCTGCGCGCGTTCAAAGGTATCGAAGAAAGTGCGTCTTCTTTATTGGTACAAAAGGAAAACACCCCTGCCAAGAAAGTAAGACCACTGAGTAAGAGCTTTAACGGTAAAGATGAAAAGAAGCACCATTTTTTATTTCAACTTTCCAGAAACTCTCAAGTTTTGCAATCACGCCCAACCGAAATTGAGGATAAAAAGAACGACAAACGAAGCCCCGGAACGCCTCACGTTGTACATCTGGCGAGTTATTTTCGATAGATAGTCGGCACTGAAGGCAATATCGAGAAAGTGCTTTGAAAGATCACGACGATTGGCTGTAGCGTCAAAACAAACAAAATCGAAACAAACAGAAGAATTCGCGCGCCGACACTGTTTCGATTCCCCTCAATACGACGATGCGCCGTTCCACCAAAAACAGGGAGCCGGCGTCTGAATGAAAGTTGCGGAAACTTAAGATGGCGACGTGCACGGATCACTCAGCAGACGACCACGCTTAAGCGAAACAAAACAACGAAAGGGGATAGCTCTACGATAGCGTGGGTGGTTACCCCCGAGTTGTGTAGGCTGTGATAAAAGGAAACGCACCGCACTTTGCGAGTGCGCGCAGCGTCTCGGCGATTGCGGCAGCGTAGTAAAAGCGCCCGAAGCAACAACCTCCGCGTGTGTTGCGGTAAAGCCGACCGCAGACGCGGGAGCCGAAACAAAATTGTGCAACGCCGCGGTCGTCACGCCCAGCAAGAAAACCAGCGCACGACGCAAACCGCACACGGTTCAGACGTTCGGGTGTTGAGAAACCCCGGCGACGCTCAAACGAACTGAACGAGAAATCTTTCGACGAGCACTTGTCCGAGTGCACTCCAATCGCAGGGTCCCGCAAGAACTGGACCTAGTAAGGGTTCACACGCCAGCGTCGTACCATTTGCGGGCACTGCGTGCGCGAGTGCAAACGATAGAGTGATTACTAGCAACTACCCCGAAAGCGAAAAAAAAATAGAGATGAACGCAGACTTTCAAGGGTGCAGCCCCCATCGGTGACGCACTGGTGCGTCAGCCTCCAATTAGGCGGAACATCCCGCTGGCCGCGCTATCGCTCTTTGGGATGTTGCGAATGTGCAGGGCAAAACGCGCATCCAGGCAAAGACTATAACACCCACGGGGTGGGAGGTGCGCATGCATTGAAAATAAACGCCTGCCCAACCCAGGCGGCGAATGATTACGAAACAGCGTGAAAGGGCCGACGAGCTTATCAGGAGGAGGTCCTGCCAGATTGGGCCGCGGGGAGAACGGAAAGGTCCTTGCCCCGGCCCGGCTTTGGGCGCCTCGCTAGTTGAAAACACTTCTCTCTGTTCTTACTCCTCGCAAAAGCGTGGCGACATTTGTTGGAGATACAAAGGGTAGCCAATTCGCGCTTTTTTGCGTGCTTTCGAAATATCGTTCAGTGACAGTACCTCGGACATACACGGTATATCGACGCCAACATGAATGTAAATACTTCTCTTCTTGTAGAAGCCGTTAAAAACTCTATCGCAACTGGGACCGCGAGAAGGTGCCTACCACGTGTGAGCTCATCACCATATCTTAGTTTACGTTCGAAGCCGTCCACAAAGCGTTGAGAGAAGACAACGCCCTCTGGCTACTGGAAGCAAGAAAAGGCGCGTATACGCCTCGCAAACAGTAGAGAAAAAAATAATAAAAAAACGCGCCAATGGGAGCTAGGACCTCATCGCTTTCCAGCGAGAATGCGCACCGCGTGCGGCCTTATTGCGAAAAATGGAAATTACTTAGTGCAAGATCTTCTTTTTTTCTTTTTGTGGCGTGAGCGTTGAAAATTCAATAGCGAGCGGCACGTCTCGCATACACGTGAGTGCGAAATTAGGCTCGAACTGGAGAAGCGAATGACCGGCTAGCGCTTTATAGAAAAATGAGGAGGCGGGAAAATAAATACACGACCGGCTTTTATCGTCAAACAAATCAACTGTCGTTACCACCTCCAACAAAAACGAAGGAAAGGGATGCGGCGGAGGTCTTTGACGTCGCTTCGGGATTTTCGTCTGTGCTTTTATACCCCCGAGAGAAAATTAAGTTACGACGAGGCTTTGCTAGGCCCAATCAAGCTTACTCCGCGATTTTCGCTTGATTTTCGTTCGTCTGTCAGGGTTCTTCGCTCTTTCTCTACTTTCTATGTTTTGTTGTACGCTTTGTAAAGCGAAAAGAGCAAGTTTCGTTAGCCTCGCAGCTTTTTGTGTGTGCTGGTGTAATACCTTTTCTTGGAGAAAGTACCAATGAACAAACGGGAGACGGACTCAGTGGAAATACAAGCGAACATCACCTCGACCAGGATAATCTAATATTCCGCTCCTTTGCTGGCGCATCAAACAGGGCGCCAAAGTAAGTTATCGGCTCAAGGTCTGCGTCTATAATCAATGCCATTAACACTGTACCGTGGAATAAAGACAACTTTTTTCTACGTCAGCTTGACAGTGCGGCGATAAAATTTGTTTTATCCAATTCTGCCAAAAAAAAATGTTCGATTTGCTGTTGTGTCGGCCATGCCAGTGCAGGCTAGCCTTTTCTCCCGCTATGTATCGTGGGTCAACATTTCTGTACCAGCGACAAGTGGTTATTTAGTCAAGCGTTCACTTGCCCCTCTCGAGAAACAACTCTCGTTTCTAATTAGCCAAAGCGAGAGTTTGACGAATTAAAACTGTAAACTGT
Source organism: Haemaphysalis longicornis (assembly GCA_013339765.2). Taxonomy (NCBI): domain Eukaryota; kingdom Metazoa; phylum Arthropoda; class Arachnida; order Ixodida; family Ixodidae; genus Haemaphysalis; species Haemaphysalis longicornis. Next base: position 19,725,914 of record CM023449.1, read on the forward strand.
TTATCTGCAACCCTAAAACTGTAATGGTTATCGCTAGAGGTGACGAGACCGATCACCCAAACTCGGACTTCTTAATCACAAAATTGCATCTCGTGTCATCCGGTTGTTACAAGGACGAAAAAGCTTCCGTGTACACGAGCCTCATTTTGGTTTAACTACCCGCGCACTATAGTATGACTATAAAGCAAATAAACTTACGCCCTCCTCTCGTTTCACTTTGGCGCAAAAACGTGGAAAAGCGTTAGCGAGTCCCTACATTTGCTTTTATGGCCCGACGCTTAAAATCATAAGCTAAACGCTAGCGAGGAGCTCTAGAGACACTTCAGCAGAATGTCGAGTACCTCGTCAGGCCTTATTCTTCGCCGAGCTTGAACCTCCCACCCAAGCTAACACGCTGTAAACACTGGACGTGTGCTCAAGCATTGGCACCTCCCCGCTTGCAACGCAGGAGACCTGTGTGAAAAGAGAATTTATTATAAACCACATATCAGGGCGCAGCGACTAGTGGTAACCGCGCTGCCCTAAAAAATAGCAAAAACCCAATTAGTTTTCAAGTCATCAGCGCATTCAACGCACTGCACAAGAAATTCCAGGGGTGAGGAAACAAGCTACTACAAAATAAATTCCCGGGAAGTTCACAGGTGTTCAAAGAAAGAGTTCAGAAACTAGCTGAAACTTAATAGGATACTATAGGGATGCTCAGGATGCAATTTATACAATTTATTTTTGCTCCTGATCCCAATTAGGCGCGTGGACCAGCGTAACAGAAAAAAGACACTTTGTCTGCCGTCTAGCCTTACCTGATTTCACATTTATTTTCGCCAGCAAGGTAGCCATTTCGAAGCAGCGGTTACAAGGGCTCTACTGTTGCGTGCAAGCTCAGTGACCTGAATCGAGGCACCCATGCCGTGCTTCGAACTGGGTTACCAAGAGCTCATTTCTTTTCTATTGTTCCGATAAGTGTGAATTGGGCAGAAGCAACACACCATGTACGACTCTGTCGTACATGTACGACTCTGTCGTGCACGAAGCATGTACGACTCTGTAGCCGATAAAGTTATCGAATGCTCGTCATCGCAAGGAACTAACCACCTTGCTGGTAGCACCGATGGGCAGGCGTGCGCAGACTCCATCGCTACTTCTCAACCGTTACCTCAGGCACGTGTCGAAAGCTAGGGAGTTGAGAGGGGCGGTGCGAATCGTGCATCAAAACTATTTTTCATGCAGTGTAACATTCGCAGCCTTATGAGCAAGCGTGACTGCTTAACATCGTACATCGACACCTGCAATCCCGATAAAATAGCATTAACCGAGACATGGCTGCATCCAAACATCCAAGACAACGAGTTATTTGACCAAGCTAACCATTTCACTGTGTATCGCTTTGATCGCGATACACGACACGGTGGCGGTGTCCTACTAGCAAAGCGCAAAGAAATACCATCAAGTGTTGTCCACGTTAGTAACAACATTGAAACTGTTTGGGCTGTCGTCCAGATAGCTCACCAAAAAATTGTTTTAGGAGTGTGCTACCGTCCACCCAATTTTCCACCAGGCTTCACAGATGATCTACACGATTTAATTAACCACGTGATATCCAGCTACTCGAATCTGCCCTTAATCCTACGCGGCGATTTCAATCTTCATATTAGGTGGCAAAATCAACCCCCAACCCTGCAGCCCTTTTCTTCATTAGCAAGTGACTTCATGGATTTCATTAAAGCAGCTCATAACCAAACCTACAAGAATCACGCAGTCGGTTTCTAACACTCTTGACCTGGTTCTAACATCTCGCCCTGATCTTGTTTCCAACATAACATATCTTCCAGGACTGAGCGATCACTTATTGCTTACATTTGACGGGAATCTGATACCTCCTAAAAAAGCACGAAACACTAAAATTATTCGAAATTACAACAAAGCCAACTTCCAAGCAATCAACGTCGAACTGAGTAATTTTCTAGACATATTCACCGCCAGCTTTGACAGCCGTAGCCTGCAAATCAACTGGGACTTGTTCTTATCAAAAGTCAATGATCTTACATCTAAGTACTTACCCGTTCATACTATCACGGTTAACCCAGAAGCTCCGTGGTATAACGCTCACTTAAAACATTTGTCAAACAGAAAAAAGCGCCTGTGCCGGTCTGCTAAACGATCTACAAATCCCGCCCGTTGGTAAGATTACAAGAGAGCCTCCTAAGAATATATAGGAGCACTAAAAATTGCCAAAGATAACTTTTTCCACAACAACCTGCCAAACGTGCTCATAACTAATATCAAAAAGTTTTGGCGCGTGATAAATGCCAACAGTGATACTGTAATATCGCTTGTCCATAGCAACGGTGATTCTATTCCCGATGAAGAGTGTGCTGCCTTGCTTAATGGTGTCTTTTCACAAAACTACTTTTCACTACTGGCAGGCCTCGCGTAATATCATGGCCCGTGCTACCGCATCATTCCGCCAGGAAGTCCGTGGAGCGTCCATTTTTCAGTGGAATGCCAGAGGTTAAAAACCACAAATTTCTGATATTCGCCAGTTTGTATTCAATAATCCGTTCCCGATTCTCGTGATCTGCGAACAGAACCTACCAACTGCAATAAGACTGTCCGGCTATGAAGGCATCGAGTCATCTACTGGTGGGACCAGTAGCAAAGTCATGGTATTCATACGCCGGGAACTCACATATACTGTTCATTCGATACGCCCGCACGACACCAACCAATACGTATGCTTAACTGTTAAAACGACAGCTCTCTTTCACGCTCCTAGGAGCCTACATATCCCCATCAGCTATCCTTGATCGACAGAGACTAAAGCATATCTTCGAAACAACACCAGGCCCTTGGATCCTCACCGGTGATTTTAATGCCCACCACCCGCTTTGGGGAAGCTCCAAGATGAACCTCAGGGGTCGAAGACTTGCATCATTCGCGTCAGAATATGGGCTCTGTGTACTGAATGATGGAAGTCCTACAATTCTCCGCGGCCCGACCTATGCGAGCTGCCTGGATCTGACCTTCGCTTCAAGGCAATTCGCAGGACATCTCCAATGGTTTACGGACATTGAAACCCGCGGCAGTGATCACATTCCAACATACATCAAAATTAAGGGATTCCGGCACCCTATATCTCCCCAACGTGTCCAAACATACTGACTGGCCGAAATTTGAATCCCTTATGGAGGACGCCTGCTGTGAGGGCCTTTCCACAAGCTTTGAAACTGCTATCGGCAGTGCAACCCAGGCTTCCACGCGTACTGTCACAATGCCGCCCAAAGTGACAGAGTTTGATACCGAACTTGAACGCCTCTGGGCAATTCGACGGCGAGCGGAGCGACGGTACCGGCGTACAAAAGCTGTACACGACCTAAGGGTAGCCAAAAGCACACAGAAGAAGATACAGCGCCGCATCGCTCAGGTTCAGGCACAACGGTGGAAATCATTTTGCGAGTCCCTCGACCCTCGGAAGCCTTTGTCTGCTATATGGAGAGTAGTGCGTGGCCTGGCGACACCTGTGCAGCAGCGCTACCCATTCAAGGCTTTGGCACTATATGAAAACCGTCCGGAGATAGAAGTCGCAGAAGATTTCTGCGAAGATGGTTGCCTCTAGAACTGATGGCTTCGATCTGCAAGGATCCGTGAAGTCTTCACGTCACGCGATCAACGAATGGACGTGCTCTTCTCCATGGAAGAGTTAGAGGCGGCTCTGGCATCCTGCCGGCGTAGCTTATCTCCAGGTCCCGATGAAATCTCCTACTCCACACTATGTCACCTCGGTCCTCAAGCACGTCAAACGCTTTTGGACATCTTTAACAAGGCGTGGATAGATGGCATCGTCCACCGGAGTGGAAAGTAAGCCGTTCTGGTCCCTTACTCAAGCCTGGCAAATCTCCGCTCGACCTTCCATCATACCGTCCAATTGCCCTGGCCAGCTGCCTATGGCAAGCTTATGGAAAGAATGATACTCACGCGGCTGCAGTGGTACCTCGAACATAACAATATATACCCTTGAAGTTATGGCTGGTTTTCGGCGTGGGCGTTCCTCCATAGACTGCGTGGTGGACTTGGTAACGTTTGCACAGCAAGAAAAAGTCGCAAAACGCATTCAGCAGCCCCTTCCTGACGTTAAGGGCGCCTATGACAACGTCGTTCATGAGGCTATTCTAGACGCCTGGAGCACTTCGGACTTGGTGGGCGAGTTTACCGATGGATAGAAAGCTTCTTGTCCGAAGATCTTTTTATTGTCATGACGGAGGATGGCCCGACATCACAGCACTTTGTTCAACGTGGTGTTCCTCAAGGTGCGGTGCTAAAGTCCAAAACGCTTTTCAACCTAGCGATCGTCAGACTTGTGCATGCTCTCCCCAAGAATGTCTGCGTATCCATTTATACCGACGACATTTGCCTCTGTGCTTCGGGGGTCAACCGACCAAAGCTACGGGCACGACTTCAAAAGGCGGCCAATGTAACGCGATCTTACCTGCGGCAACAAGGTCTGAGTATCTCGGGCGACAAGTGCGCGCTGGTTGCATTTACCCGCAAGCCCATGTTTCGATATTCCATCAAGATCGATGGGAGGTTGGTTCCCCCTACTCCAGGCATCACAAATTTCTTGGTGTAATCATCGACAGGGACATTTCCTGGAGCGCACATGTTTCTTTCCTTAAAGGAAGCCATGAAGAGAAAACACAAGTTTGGTTCATTCAAAAGATTGTCTCGTTAGAATCATACTGACACCACTTTTAACGTAAACTTCGCTCAAATAAGCTACATAATTAGGAAAAACGGGAATGGTCATGCGACCCACCAGCTCATTTCCCGCAACTGAACCTATGATGTCACATGAGCTAAGCTCTGCGATTGGCGGAGGCTGGCAGAAGCCGACGAAAATTAGGTAGAGCTTACAAACTAGACGAACGAGCGATTTGCGCTTAAATTTAGGGCACATTCTTTACAAAGCAATAAGAATGATGGGACAAACAGTGGAAGTTACGAAAGCCACATGTAAACATAGAAGTACTGATGCGTTCTGCTGTTTCGTACTGCGCACAGCATGCTTGGTTTAGCCAGCTGCACAGCACTACGGGGCTTGGGGTTGTCTCAGACGACACTGGCCGATTGACGCAAGCAACGGTGTCTTACGTGACCCATTTGTCGAGCGAGCACTGTTTTCAGGGAACGAATATTTTCTCCCAGAACAAAAACAAGCCAGTTTTAAATGCGGGCAAAAACAAACCAAACGCTTGCACGGTATGGTAGGTTACGGAAACGTAAAGAAACGCGGGAACAAACCAACAAACCGCTGTACAGGGTGGAGTACAACCTTTGAACGGTCCCGTGCCGCCGCAATTGGGCCAACGGGCCTCAACGCGTTATTCTTTTCGTTTCCCACCGAGACCTAGCAAAGCGAAACATACAATATGATTCAAACTTCTTCAGTAAACCGCGTTGCGGCGATAATTTTAGCGCGGTTTTGACACAATGACTTGCTTCGGCGGCGCGAGCGAGCAACCGAAAATGGCGGCGCCCAGCGTATACGTGTCTCTACCCTGTACGGCGGATGCGTGAATGAAGGTACTCTAGGCTGCAGAGCTAGAGTGAACTAGACTACTTGGGTAGTGGAAAAGCGGGCGGCCGCCGAGTGAGGCACTTCGTGTCAACCCCGCGCGGCGGCGCTCGCGTGCCCCGCCCGAGCGCTTTTTCGCCTCGGGTAGCGGCGGGTAGGCGTGCGTTGGGGGCAGTCTCCGAGGGGGCTACAGTTCTTTTTCGTGTAAAAACCGTTGATAATGCTATTAATGTACCAGGGTTTTTATGGGAAAGGTAGCTACGTCATGTATTTACCGTTTGCTCATTTCTTCATCCCATTTAGCCAACCGAGCAGACCGCGCCGTGATTTAGCGATCGAGCTCGTTATCATGCCGATATTTTTTTCTGCGTTGTTTGATGATTTTGATATCGTATTGTGTCAACTGAGGAAAGAGTGGCGTGCTTTAGGCTGGCCAGCATACGTCACTTCTGATTTTTTTCTTTATTTTCTTGCTGATTTGTCTATCAAGATCTGCATACCGAGCAAACTACATCGTGCGTACGCAAACGTTTCCCGTTTTCTTTTTTCAAATTTGACCCATGCAGCACACATGGCAGATGTCTTAAAACATCAGTCAAGTCAACGAAAAGAGCGCAAATACAGGATTCGCAACCGCAATTCTCAGAAAAGCACCAATTAAGTCACACGGCATAATTTTATTGCGTGATCATTTTATTTATTAAAGAAACATAATTTTATTGCGCGTGCGTGTGTGCGTCCGTGCGTGCATGCGTGCGTGTATGTGTGTTCGCACGCGCGTGTGTGTGTGCGTGCGTGTGTGCTCGCACGTGCGTGCGTGCGCGTACGTGTGTGCCTCGTGTGTGTGTGCGTGTGCAAGTGTGCCTGCACACACACACACACACACGCACAAATTTAAATAAGCCTTAGCCCGCCAGACTGTTCTTCTAAATATCATCCTGCGTCCGACAGAGTATGAGCCCGAAAAATGGCCTTTTCAACCTAGAGCGAGTATATATACAGATATATCGCATGTATTTTCTTAACTTTGGACCGGAGCTTTGTACACACACACACACACGCACACACACACACACAACACACACACACATAGAGATAGTAGTATATAAATATATATATATATATAGGGTATATATATATATAGATATATATTATATATATATATATATAGTCCTGGAATCAAAAACTCACACAGAGCGCGAAAAAATAAGGTTAGTAGAGACAAGGACACACGAGAAGGACATTGAAGAAAGGGAGTCCTCTCCCTGAAACGTCAGTAAACTTTTATTTTTTTTAATGTCCTTCTCGTGTGTCCTGTCTCTACTAACCTTATATATATATAGATATATATATATAGATATTAATATATATATAGAAAATAAGGGTTGGCAGTCAAGAAAACCTCGGAAAGCAAAGGGGAGGTTGTGGTGGGTCATAGTGCACCAGACCGGTATTCTGGAGGTCGTGGGTTCGGATCCCATCCGGCGGGCATTTTTTCACCACTTTCTTTTTGACTCAAAAAATTCTTCATCTGTTTCTATGACCCACCACAACCTCCCCTTTGCTTTTCGAGGTTTTCTTGACTGCCAACCCTTATTTTCTGTCTTATTTCACAGAGCCCCTCATTTCCCACTTTCTGATTCGCAATATATATATATTATATATATATATATATATATATATATACAGAAAGAAATGCCGGCAGTCTACAACGCCAAAGAAGGCATAGGGGAGTGGTTAGACTATTTTTACCGTTAGTGACTTTACATTATTATTAATGTTTATTAATTAAGTGGGGACCGAACCCACCGAGTGGGGACCGAACCCACGCCTTTCGATCGAAAGGCGTGGGTTCGGTCCCCACTCTGGGTGCGTGTTTTCTTTCTTTCTTTCTCACTTATATTAATAAAACATTAAGTAATATGTAACGTCCACTAACGGTAATAAATAGTCTAACCACTCCCTATGCCTTCTTTGGCGTTGTAGACTGCCGGCATTTCTTTCTGTAGTTCCTAACGAGCCCCTCATTTCCAAACCCTATATATAGTAATATATGTATATATATATATATATACTATAATATAGTATATATACATATATATATATATATATATATAATATATATATCTATATGTATCAGCGAAAGATATTTTTTACAACGGCGCTGCATTGACCACCTCGCACTTTGATTTTTCTGTTTTTCATTTAGGCTAAATGATCATGCGGAAACGGGGGGGACGTGCTTCCCCGAGCATGCGCTCGGGGAAGCACGTCCCGAAATATTTTTGTTGAAGCCCGAGCCTGGCCCGGGCCCGAGAAAATGCGTGATGCCTGGCCCGGGCCCTTGCAGTGCACTAATTCACGCAACACCCACGATACGTTTTAAAAACTTCACTCAAGTCAGCGAAAAGCATCAACATTCGCAACCGTACGTAATTCTAAGAAAAGCACCACATGGCACACTTTATCGCGCGATCATTTTAAAAGTGCACAGTTCATTGGAACGCTGGTAACCCATTAACCATAAAATAATTAGCGCTTAGAAATGCACAAGTTCATGAAATGTACTGCCCACGTCTTGCAGACGTAAGATATTATGAACAGTTAGGAACTCAACAAATAAAAGCAGGGTAAAACAAATCGCAAATATAAAATATTTCTAGCAAACACATAAATTTAGTAGGGGTGCAGTCCCACCCCACAATACTGCACAATCCTTTCAAACTGCATGAGCCATGGCCCTTCTGCAATTACAGACCGTCGCACGCATAACACACTGTCCGTATTACCAATAAAAGACAGAATCAAGAGCACTTAAGGATCAGTGCAGTGCCTGCAAGGCTCCTCTTGTAATTACACACAAAAAGACCATGTGGCAGCGGTTAAAAAACGTCAAAACACAGCGTGAATCGCCGAACAGCAGCATAGCGGCACGTCGATCAACGCGCGCCGCTTCGGGATCTCCTCGGGCGGGGCACACCAGCGCCACGCGCGGCGGTTAACACGTTTGGCTTCAAGGGCGCCGTGGGGAGCAGCCGCCGCTTTTTCCACTACCCAAGTATTCTAGCAGAGCGGTCGGTTCCCGTGATGTCACTTGGGACCACGAAAACGCACGATTGAGCGGGGAAATCAAAATTTTAACCTAAATTGTTTAATTTCTCAGTGAATAAAGCACCGTTTGTATCCGGACAAGCGCTGGGGGCACTATAAAACACGAAATCTTTCGAATAAAACCAACTTGCATTTTCTCTTCATGGCTCCTTTAAGAAGAAACCTACCACCATTGCCCAGATATTCAGATTTCTTGCTGGAAAGACGTGGGGAACATCGGTAAGAGGAATGCTGCAACTGTACTCCGCACTTTTTTTAGGCGCCTTGCGTTACAGCTTGCCAGCAATTTCCAACACTTGTACCACTAACCTGCGGGTAATACAGAGCGTCCAAGCGCAGGCTCTGCGCACGTGTCTTGGTTTGCCGCGTTGTGCATCAACAGTGGGCACCATTTGCATACCACATGAACACCCAATAGCAACGTACGTGGCTACTGAAACACTACGCCTGTACATCAGGCTCCTCACGAGGCTGCCTTCTCACCATCTGGCGCAGCTTCCTCAAAGTAGACCACGATCTACTTTTCAGCCATTATCACAACGCACAGGGCTGAAATCCCTTCAAGGTACGCCCTGCGGCAACACCGACCTCCCCGTTGTGGTGGCCTGGCACAACCTGAGATTCGTCTCAGTGTTCCGGGAATTCGAAAAAAAAGCCCACTTGTCATCATTGGCCCTTCAACAGCTTACGCTGCTGTTTACTGCATGAACGGTACAACTACCGGAAACATGTGTACACAGATGGCTCCGTAACGTCATCCAGTTCGGCAGGTGCAGTGTTTGTGCCAGCAGATTTTGCAACAATTCGATTCCGTATTGGCCATACCACGAGCTCGACAGCTACAGAACTTGCAGCCATTCGTGAGGCTCTTGACCATATCATCGGAGCTACTCCTCAAAATTGGGCGATCTTTTCGGATTCCAAGGCTGCCTTACAGAGCTTACGCGCAGCCCTGCGCTACGGCCCCCTACACCAACTGGTGACAAAGATAAGAGAAAAATTCCATCAAGCCATCACAGCCGGCCATGACGTAATTTCCAGTGGCTTCCAGGTCACTGCGGAGTCATCGGTAACGTGCTGGCGGATGAAGCTGCCCGTACAGGCCATGAGAGCGACCGCACCATTCTACTTCCGCTTTCAAGAACCGATGCCGCCAGGACGCTTCGCTCCCTTGCACGCAAGATTACCATGCAGCAATGGAATACACCGGACGTTTCGAATCCCCGACTGTATATTTAGGATCCCCTTCTTCGGCGCCGTATTCCGTATGGGCTGTCTCGACCCCAGTCAACTTTACTTTGTAGACTGTGGTTGGGAGTGACCTTCACGAAAGCCTACTCCTTCCTCATCGGGATGGCCAGCAGCGCACACTGTGACGCCTGCGGGGCGGAAGAGACTATAGAACATGTGCTGTGTCGCTGCCCCGAATACTCGTCGGAGAGGAGCGTGCTTGACACCGCGCTGAGCCGATTGGACAATCGACCATTTACGGTGGAAACTATTTTAAGTCATCGGTCTTCACCATCGACCTCGCAGAAGGCGACGAAAGCCCTTTTACGTTTCCTGAGTGAAACGAACTTGCTTGAAAGACTATAGTGCCCGAAACGGGACTAGAGTGCGCGCTTTCCCACTCCTATCTCTTCCTCTTCTCCCCCCCCCCCCTTTTTATTCCCTGAACCCCATTCCCCCAGTGCAGGGTAGCAAACCGGGCTCTACACCTGGTTGACCTCCCGGCCTTTCCGTTTTTTTTTCTTCTTCTTCTTCACAAAACTTCACTTCCGTTGCACACTGCCCATCACCACAACTAGAATGCTTTGATTACCCTGCAATGTTGCCGCTAACAATTGCTCATGATGATGTAAAAAATGATTTAGCATTGGTAAATGTATCTTCAGACCCAGGATGTGATTTAATTACTCCCAAGTTCTTGGTGGTCACACTTTGTTATTCTTAAGTCTTTCTATCAATGATTTTTCAGCAGTCCCTCACCGAAGGTTCTCTACCATCACACTGGAAGGTTGGGAAGGTTGTTCCATTTCATAAATCTGGTAACAAGCATTCCCCACTTAACTATCGTCCAATCTCGCTTACTGGTATTCCATGTAAGATTCTTGAACACAATATGTATTCCCATCTAGCCAACTTCCTCGAGACGAATTCTTTTTTTACACCATCCCAACAAGGCTTTCGTAAATCATATGCATGCGAAACACAACTGGCGTCATTTACGCACAAATTAAACGTTATTCTCGATCGTTCATCACAGGCAGATTGAATATTTTTAGCTTTCAGCAAAGCTTTCGATAAAGTATGTCACAAACTTCTGTTGCTTAAACTCCGGTTTCTTAATCTAGATTCACAACTCTTAACCTGGATTGAATGTTTTTTTTAACTAACCGTTCCCAATTGGTCAGCGCTAACGACAAAGAATCTGAGCTAAGTACAGTGCGCTCTGGTGTGCCCCAAGGCTCAGTTCTTGGTCCGCTCCTCTTTTTAATCTACATTAACTATCTACCCTCCAATGTTACTAGCAACATTCATCTCTTTGCTGACGACTGCGTGATCTTCCGAGAAATAACATGCAATAACGACTTACATATTCTTCAGTCAGATCTTAATGCGATTTCAGAATGTGTAACAACTGGTTGATGAAATTAAACCCAAATAAGTGTAAACTCATGCCTGTAACTAGGTCTCCTAGCACACTGCCTGTGTACTACCTAGGTAATAACCCGTTAGAAATTGTACCCTCTTACAAATACCTTGGTGTGCACATCACAACTAACCTAACCTGGAACGTTCATATCACCTATGTAATTAACAACGTACATCGAAGGAATGGAATGGCCTTCCAAACCCGACAGCAACCATTCGAGACTTCAACCTTTTTAAGAACGCAATAGCTAACATTGTATGACCAGAAACGTGCTGACTGTATAACTATTGTTCTCTTTTTGTTCTTGCGTTGTGTTGTTATTTTTACTGTTTTCCCCACCCACTCCCCTCTAATGTCTTTTGACCTTGAGGGTAAATAAACAAATAAATAAATAAATAAAAACCCCTCCTGACGAAACGCTATTAAATAAACAGTAAAGAGTAAGGCCCGTTCTAAACGGCAACCACTTAAGGTCTCAAAAAAAAAGTTGAAAGAAAGTGTAGCAAGGTCCCTTTAGGAAAAGGGCTTTGATTTTCGATGTATTTATTTTTTACCTTAGGGCTGCAGATGAAACGAACTATTTGCTATCAGTTGCCGTGAGTAACCAATCATCGTCATTCGTTTCCGATCATTCACGGCGTACTATTACGCAACTAGTTTTTCCGACATGCCAGAGATGATAGCCTCCCAACGGAAAAGTGGCAGCTCATTTTGTTTGCTTTTTTAGTTTGTAGCGCTTCTGCGCTGCAGCCATCTTGTTACTCGCGCAAGAGAACAGTATAGTGGGCGTTATTCCCGACATATACATATATATGTCCAGGGGCGGAGGCATTATATACTTTTTGGTAAAACACTGGCCCCAAAGCCCGGCGAATCAACCTGTAATACACGATCAAGGGTTTCAAAGAATATTTTTGGCCACAAAGCTAATTTCGAGCTTTAAAAAGAATCGCCCTCTTTACAGAACCTTGGACCATTTTATATGATAAACAAAAGACAAACACCGCTCACAAACTTCCAACCTTCTCTCACATTCTAATCCAAGAAAACTATCACTAACGTTGAGACTGCAGCGCACTGTCATAGCACTCTTCGAATTACAAAAGCTTCAAAAATTTCTTGGAGACGTAAAGTAAAGTGAGTCATTTGCCCAAATGTGTTTCATGGAATACCTGCGTTATTAGCTGGGGACAAACGAAATATACGCCACAAACTTTGAGGACCCTGCTTTTCGTTGAGCATGGCGTAAGGGACTTTATTACCCCTTCTGCATTCTTCAGCGACGCATTTAAGAGTTTTATCAAAGACTGCATCAGGGAAAGAAGTCGAGTTTTCTTTGTTCACCTATTTTTGTTCGCTTAAATGCAATGCACGATCCCCCGTTCCCTTTTTTCTGGGCTTGCTTGCACTTTTTTGAATTTAATTTGAGTAAACGTTCTCACAACGTACTTCCACAAGTACACCTCCGTTGTCGTAATTTTATATAAGTCTTTCGTTAGGGTGATAATATTCATCTTCGTTCAGTCCATCAAGCTTTTTTTTTTCTGCGTCACTACACTTGCCTGTTAGGAAGTTGGTCATAAAAAGATCCGGCCATTTCGTGACTCCACAAACTTTAAACTGCAAGTTAGCTCTCTCCAAGTTAAGCTATCTTGCCATCTTTTTTCACTGTTGCGCGTACTTTAAACCGTTAAGTTCCGTCACGCCATAATAAAATGTTTTTTTCCCCCTTAACTACGGCATTGGTGTCTGCACTTACTGCCCGCCGTTAATTTGGTTATATCTTTTCTGTATTTTTGTATCTGGCTCAATTTTTAAACGATACTTGCGTCATTCTCGCGCGAGGGGAAATATTCCATTAATGTTAACTATCGTAACACACTAGTCATCCTCAGAGAAGACCCTGAACGATGCGCCAGAAGCTTCCAGCTGTTGTGGTATACATTATTAGCGCACGAGAGAACGGCACAGAAAAAAGCACACAAGACGAGCACTGGGACACACAGGACACCAGCGCTTGCCCTGTGTGCTCCTTCTGTCTCGTTCTCGTCCTCATTAACAATGTTTCACAAACGTAACTACCAACTAGCCCTACATGAAAGCCCTGACAAGCTTTTAAAGTTTGTGACGAATCTAAAGCTGTCATGCATATAACACTTCTGAATAGTGTATAAGACCCCATTTACATGAACACGATCGTAGCGCTGCGCATTAATTTTTTTTGTGAATCGTATTTATATAGAGGAGACCAAGGCCCAAGAAAGGCGCATCCCATAAATGCGGTCGCGGACGGGTGGGAAGGCGCTGTAAAAAGTGATGCGATACTTTCGCATTTATGTGAGCGACCTTTAAGATGTGTTTTTGGAACCAGCTTTCAAAATACCATATTTCTGTGTGCATATGTCAAGGAGCTGAGGTTGGAACAGAAACTGATCTACTGGAAAAGGCACATGTTGATGCTTATTGTGGAATTGTCCTCATCGTTTATTGTTAATTAAACTTGCACTGTTGTTTTTAATTTGGCTATTGGTTCACCCAAAGCATGCCACCCTGCACTCGTTCACAGGCCAAGTGTTGTTGGTAATCATGCAGAAAGATGTGCTGCCACTGCTAATGCCAAGAAGTATGTCTTTGGCGACTCTAATAAAACCCAAGGCCAAGTTCAGGACCTTTGCATATCGGGTAAGCTTTATTAGTGGCCGCTTGCAATTTTGCTACTTAAGCTCCCATCCTGAATTAAACAATTAAAATTATTTAGTAATTTGATAGCTGCAAAGTAGTCGTCAAAAACAATTCCCGGGCATATAGTCCGCCAAGGAGTGCACCTCAAGTAAAAAAAAATTGTGGCTAACCCTCGTGGTGTCTCTTTTTGTTACGTTCAAAGCGGTTGTGGAGCTGAATTTCGAACACACAGCAAGGACGTGTACTAAGTTAATAAATATGCGCTACTAAAACGCCTAAATACCTTCTACCAGACTTCCTAGGCAGCTGTGGTTCTCTGTGGTTCCCTTTGTACGACATGCGTTCATTGTACGCGAACAGAATCAAACTGAAATTCAAGACAATTTATAGGTAAGGATTGCGGAAACAGGTAGCTTCCCAGAAGAGCGTCAGTGCAAACAAGATTTGGCGGAAACCAAATGACAAATATAGCGCTCAGGGGGATAAAAAAACAGGTCGGAGACGAATGAACAGATGACACTGACGTGGAAGAAGTATAACAACCTGGCTCAAAATAAAAGGATTAATCTCCAGCTCCGCGTCTACACTTCCAAAAGAACTCGGTAGGTTCTTGTTGAAACTGTTTTTCTTTAAGTGGGTTACTTCTTTCAGGGCAAAAACTCCAGGTAGAGTCATTCCTCGTAGCGTCCATTTCACCTTCAAGCTCAGGCAAGGTCAAGGCACCCAAGGTCAAGGCAGAAAATGATACAAGGGGGCGCTGGCTGCATACAAGTTCACTGCGCGTTCGAACCTGCAGTACCAACTGCCGTGAGCAGCGTCTCTCTTTTTGTCCAATTGTGTGCCCGCTCTCGGCACGCCCTTGGCGTGAAAACTGCACTTTCGCTCGACAAACTTGAATTAACCGCGTTCAACCCTTGCATTTTTTTTGACCGGCTGCGGTTCGCGTCAAGAGAGCGAAAAAGGATAAGGTAAGGGGGTTGCAGGCAGGAACCAGTTTATGGCTATAGGAAGCCGGCTACTCCATCTGTCCTAACCTACGCTAAAAGTGTGTCGAAAATTTCCTTCCCCGTTCTGGTCGCGGTAGTCCGGCGTTTACTGTTAACAGTGTAACATGACATGTTTGCACGTACAAATTATTCAATCTACGCAAAATACAGGTTGGCGGTCCTGTTGCCTGCATGGCAGCATTCGAAAGCGGATACGAGTTAGAAAGTAAGAAGGTTTGCTGACACTAGACGTAGAAAGCATCCACTCTACGGAATATACGGGTTGAGAATTCTTCAGTAGAATGTTGACTCGTCTGACGGGAAAATTGACAAAACCATGCAGCGCAAACAGGGTGGGAACGCCATCTGCCGCTTGCAGCAAATACCCACACGACTCATCGTAGGGAGTGCTAGCGCTCGCCGACATGTGGCGTTGAAAAAAAAGGGCCGTTTATTGATCGCGAGGAGCGCCGCGTCAGAGTTAGGCCACCTCTCAAGAGATGGCGCCCCTGCCGCTAAAGTGGTATTATTCAGCTGCTCCGGCTTGTGTCTGTAAGCAGGCTCCTGTAGCGAACTCGTCTACCGACTTCCAGTGAGCTACGCGTAAGAAATGAAACACGCTACAGTGTAGCTAGGGCTGGTATTGAATTCTAGCATCACACACGAGGTAGCAAAGTTTGTTTAAAGAACCTGCTAAGAAGAAGAAAGAAAAGTAAGACAAGTTTTAAGTGCAATGCACTTCTTAAGCGACCCTGAACCTGCGTCCCACCGGCGATGTCCGCGCACGTGGAGATGGGCGCGCGCAGCCTGGCCGCTGACATGGCACATACCCACGTGGGGGATTGGCCAGGAATCTCCTCGTCTTCCTTGGCAACGGGGGGAGATGGGCGCGCGCTGCCTGGCCGCTGACATGGAACATACCCACGTGGGGGATTGGCCAGGAATCGGGCGTGAGAAGGGCTAATGCACCTGCTTAAAGGAGACTGACACGAAATTTCAAAGCTGAGATCCGCTCTAGCAATCAAGTACAACGACAACACAAATAGGTGTCTGTGAATAAATGCATCTTTCTTTCTTTGTAGTTGTGTGTGTGTGTGTGATCTCTCTTTCGCGAACATTACCGAACCGCGCAAATTCAACTCGTGCATTCGCACTTTCACATTCTTCCCCTCGGGGAAATGCGGGGAATTTTGTCTCTCTTGGCTTTGAGATATCCTGAAAATACACGGCGCCAGCGCTTGACATGTGAAGAAAGCACATGTTTTTTCTTTCAGTGAGTCACAATCAGTAAACATATTTTTAGACAAGACACGCTGCGCGTGAATGAGTGTTTCACTATTTGTAGACAACCACAAAACGCCTGGAAAGATATAAAATGGTGCATGGTTCCTGATGGTCCACGTAAGCTGGAAGTCATTTCACCGCAGAATCATATTTCACTGGGTCACTCACGAGACGCTGTGGTCAGCCATTACGGTGTACTACCGCCGTTGAACCTATCCTCTACAACAAGGGAATCGCAACCTTTCTACAGACGAGGGAAAAGGCTGTGTCCGCCGCTCCTCTTGGGGAGCGAATTTTTTTTCAACAACAATAATATACACAAAAGATCCACCTGAACGCTCGATCAGTGTATCCCATGCCTATGAATCAGTCATGACTTGCTTCCTAAATCCAAGAACTTCTGAAACTTTTGACGGAAGCTGCCACCGGCATTGGCCATTTTCTCTTCACTTGAAGCCGCAGTATTTTGTTATTTTTTACTGGCATTGACAGAAGAAACTGTAACCCTTCTCAGTCCAAACTTCGCGTAAGAGAGGCGTGATCAATTCAACCGTGAACTCCTTCCGAGAGGCAGTTAACTTCAACTTATCGTAGTGGCTCCCGTTGGCCAATCCCCGTGAGCCTATACGTGGGAATTGAGGAACAGATTCACAATGACGCACTGTGGTCGTAAAAAGACTAAAAACCGAAAGTTACATATTCACTGCAATATATTTGATGTCAGTCTTTCGTGCTTTCAAAAACGTTACTCTAATGAGTGTCAGGTTTTCCCTCCTGTACATCAGGCTTCGCCGCAGCAACACTCTTAATGAGGCGAGGACAGCTTTACGTAGACATTCATAGAAAGTGGTGTCATCTGTAAGTTGAAACTTTGTAATTAATTTACGCTGGAAGCATGACTGGAACCCTTGACTGAGGTTGGTGATTGGAGTTTACGCTTTCTTCACCAAATAGGAGTACTGCGTGTAGTTTTATACTTCTAAACAAATGTGGGGTAACTGCGTAATCTCGCGTATGGGTATCGCCATGATGTACAGAGGGCAACACCCTTGTCTATAATACAGGTTTCATACTTATAGACTTATCTCCCCTCGGCCGAAAAACATTTGAAGAAACTATTGTGCCATTCTGAAGTCTTAACAATATATTTTGACCTCAGGATGTTTTGTGAAAAGTTTGAGTCCGCAGATTTGAGGGGTAACCAGTTGAAGTTGAATTCGGTGTTACAGACAAAGGTGTTGCGCACTGTACATGTTTGGTATACACAATGAGAAGGTGTTGGTGGGGGGCTCTGTGAGTTAACGTTTGCGTGTATGTGCATCCATGAGTGAGGGCGTGCATCCGTGAATATATAAGGGGTCATTGACCCCTGACGTTCTTTCTGCGTACTTTGTGCATTGCAAGCAGCCTTCTGAACCTCCCTTCAACCTCTTCCCAACAAGGATTCATTAGGTCAAACATACGAAGTCTCACGAAAAAAAATCGGAATTTGTCCATGTTACTTTGTCTGGGCCACTTGACACACAGTCCCATCATGCCGGTTCTCTATATGATCTCCCTACCTTTAACTATTTTTTCTTCATCTATATCATTCCTGTGATAGTTTTTTTAAATAGCTGGAGGGGCTGCTTGCGATTTCCGTGATATGCCAGAGCATTCTTATATATCCACGCAGAGCGATATGCTGCTTTAAAGGGGCCATGATGATAAAATACAAGTTTGTTTTGTTCGAAAGACGAGGTGTCTAATAGGGCCAAAAACGGTGCTTTATTCGGTGAGAAATTAAACATTTTAGGCCAGCATCTACGCTTCTCCCGCTAAATCGTGTGTTTCGTGACGTCAGCGATTACGTATCCAGGGCCGTTATGTCAAATTAATGTTAGTACATTGAATATGGCTGCAACGGACGGTGAAATGTCTTTCGTTGCTTTGCTTACCGTTCGCCCTCACAGGATGATGCCACAATACCGCTCGGGACCGATGTCGGCCCTCGCTTTGTTTTTGACCGGATTTGCACGTGGCTTGTCACTGTTACGGTTGATAGTAATCGCTTCGTGAAATGATGGAGAGAGAGAGAGAGAGAGAGAGAGAGAGCAGAGAGAGGAGCGAGAGAGAGGAGAGATGAGAGAGAGGAGAGAGAGAGCGCGAGAGCGATGAGAGAGAGAGAGGCGAGAGAGAGAGAGAGAGAGAGAGCTCTTTAAAGTAAACTGGTGATGTCAGCCCTGCTAGTGACAAGGCTTGCTGCGGCAGATAGGGTGACTACAATGACAGGTGTTGAACATTAGACACTAGGGGTACACAGGGAGGAGAAAAAACAAGAAGCAGTAAGTAAAGAATGAGAAACAAGAGAATGCTACTAGCATCAAAGCGCAAAGTAAACGGTGCGAAACAAAAAAGTAAGAATACCAACCCAACAAAAATAAATAAATGAACACCACAGCGCGAAAGAGTACATATCGTGAGACACTTAGGCTGCCTATGATCTGAAACGATTTCTCCAGTTCAGAATCTCGTAGGAACCGGAGCAGAACTCTTGTACCTAAGGTACTGTCAGCACCATTGGCCCAGGGCCCAAGAAAATGACAAAATTCAAGCCTACCTCCATGGCGTTCACGAGACAGGGACATCGCTGCAGTTTTTCGCGCAGCAGCGAGACGAATTCAGACGCACAATGAGTGATTTCTGGGCATACTAAATAACTGGGTCAGGTAAGACAATGCCGCTTATGCCAGTTGGGCAGGGTCGAGTGAGACAACCCCAACGCGCCAGGCTGCTGTGCCCGGCAGAGTGCGCGCAGTAGGCACTGGTGCTTCTATGATTACGTGTTCGTTCGTGTAATCCATTGCTTCCCACTGCTGTAAGAAGGATGCGCACCACATTTTAACGCCAATAGCTGGTTCTGCAGAATTACAATCCCTGTTTAATATGCGTTGGTTTTGTTTACCTCAGCCAATCGCTACAAACTGCCCATAATACGTCATGGGTTCAATGCGGAAACTGGTTATGGTGCCGCATGGACATTTCTGTTTTCCTCATTATACAGCTTATATGAGAAGCTTGCGTTAAAGGATGTGTGAGTGTTCTTCTAACGAGGCAATCTTTCAAATTAACCAAAGCTGCATTTCGTCTTTATGGCCCCTTTAAGAGACGAGATGGGGCTGCTCAATAAATACGCTGTTCTTTCTCCAGCAATACCTGCTCTATGGGTCGTAATCGCTTGCGAGGCCACATATCGGCGGCAGCACAGCGCCGGCTGTGCGGTTGTGACAGGTCTCTTTTTTTCGTGAGGCTGTATGTACCAATAAGAGCTTGAAGTCGAGAAAGTTCTCACATTAAGCATTGCATCTTGAGAAATGTCGCTAGCAAACAGGGACAAGAAAGAAAACACGGACAGGCGCTCCTAACAATTGAAATTTTATTTTAAAAAACAGACTTTTTTTATACCCAACAGAACTGCGCCCCATGCAAGAAACAATAAGGCGTCACATACATCAAAACTTGTTGGCTCTAAGCAGTTTCATACGCACGAGAACACTATTTTTAAACCGGAGCTTTGTACAGCTAGGATAAAGGACATCCCAATGGTCCTGTGTACACATTAAACTCATCCGGCACGACCCCATTCGCATGCGCCAAAAAAAAAACCAAAAAAAAACAGGTTAGGGAGAAGTTATAAGTAAGGGGACAGAGATAGTCCGAAATTACGGATGGCGTAGTTTCACGCAGGCATTATATATATTAATATATATATATATATATATATATATAGTATATATATATATATATATATATATATATATCTATATATATATATATATTGTAGTAAGCATGTTGCGCCCATGAGAACTGTGATGAGCATCAGCCACAACGGGCAAATCCCCCTATGTGGACATGCTGCGTCGGATGCCGCTCGAGGAAGAGGACGCGCTCGTTCACCGTCTGTCTCGCGTAAAGCTGGTCGTTTCGGCTCACCCCGTCTGCGTCGACGCCTCGTTCGTGAATAAACGAGCCCAGCCTACTACCGGAACGCCGACTATCTCCTTTACAATTTTTGGTGGAGGTTGCGGTGCTGCTCGGGTCCCCATTTATCTATCCTGGAGCTGCGCAACCGGACACTTCCCTCGAGGATGTCTCAGGGAGGCGAGCCACCACGAGTCCACACCTCCTGTGGCACCTATCATCTGCCCTGGCACGGTCCGTTCGCGCGATCCCCCTTCTTCAACGGCACTGATGACCTGGATGCTGAGGATTGGCTCACCACCTTCGAACGAGTGAGCACCCCTAACAATTGGGACGATAAACTCAAACAGAACAACGTCAGTCTCTCCTTCACCGGTGTCGCAGAGACCTGGATAAGAACCACGGGGCTGATCTACGAACATGGTCGGACTTCAAGACCGAATTTACCAAGGTCTTCGGGCGCCCCGCTGTTCGGAAACTGCGCGCTTGAACAGAGTTTGCGCGAACGCGCTCAGCGCATGAATGAGACCTTTACCTCTTACATCGAGGACATCCTTGACTTGTGTAAGCGGGCAAACAAACGCTATGACCGAAGAGGGCAAATCAAGCACATTCTTAAAGGTATAGCCGACGATGCCTTCCAGATGTTGCTCGCGAAAAACCCTCGGACGGTGTGCTGAAGTCATAAAACGCTTGCCAAGAGTTCGATGAACTTCGCAGAGATGCGGGCTCTCACTCGTAAGCCCGTGGAACAGGACCATTCCCTTTGCAGCTTGGCATCTGAGGATAGGGGTGTTCTCTTCGCCCAAATTCAGCAGTTTGTTCGCGAAGAGGTGGCTCGTCAGCTGTCTCTCGTTAGCGACGTAGCGAAGCCACCTCAGTCGAATTTGGCCCCAACCCTCAGGAGCGTTATACAACAACAAGTCGCTGACGCACTACCAAGCACTCGACCGGCCAATTCCGCGGTAGCTCCAGTGGTATACGCCGACATAACGCCGCAACCTACGATGCCAGCCCCTTTGACCTTCGTCGACCCAGTGCCACATAGGCCTTTCACCTATGCGGAGACCGTGGCACAACCTTACACTGGAACTATGCCGGGACCCTTCTTTGCGCCTGCTGCAAACCCTGGGAGTCATGCCACTGCCGGGGTTCAACGCGTCCGGTCCATGCATGTCACCCCGCATCCAGTGTCTACATTCGCGAATCCTTGGCGCACGGTGGATAACCGCCCTATCTGCTATTCGTGTGGGATTGATTGCTGGGCATGTTGCACGCTACTGCCGTCGTGGCATGACGGGTGGGCGCAAGGCATCGTGGCCCTTACCCTATACAGTCGAACACGGATATATCGAACTCCAAGGGGATCGCGAAATAGTTCGATATATGAAAAATTCGATATAAAAAATATGGGGTCTGAGTCCTCACCTATAGCGGCCGATCACTTCCCGATCGTCGCATTCAAGAATGACAACTAATTCCGCACTCACGACGCAACAGCACACTTTATTTCCGTGAAAAAAAAATCGCTGATCTTGGCCTGCTTCTTCGTCCTGTAAATGAAATGAAAGACGCTGGTCTCGATCTTCTTGAGGCTGCACAACTAGAAAATTCCAGCAGTACGCTGCGCCTTCGCACACCATGCACAACATGCATGCAAAAGAAGAACAGCGCGCACGTACCCCAAGAACATTGAAGGTAACAATTCCAAGGCTCTCTGAACGGACTCCAACAAAGCGCTCGCGATGGTCATCTCCGAGAGAAACAGTGATCTCCGAAAGGTGCGGGACAACTCACCAAACAGCAGCAACAGGAGTAAAATGCAAAAGAAGGAGGAGGCCGCCAGCACCTTCGTTCCCTCTTCCCTTTCCCGAGACGACATCGGGGGAAGACAGACCCAGAGAGAGAGAAAACAAAACTCTTTTTCGGCAAGCCGGGCAACGTACGCGCCCGCAAAAAAAAAAAAAAAAAAAAAAAAGACGTCAGCATTTGGGGCATCCCTACCTTGCACGGTCACATTTTCCGAGCGTTCGGGCTTGTGTGCCCAGAGAGATTTAGCATACCGAGCTCCGTCCGCTAACGCTACGGCGGCCGGTAGCGGGGCCGACTGGGCAAGCGCAAATTCGTTCCGGTAGGGGGGGATTAGTTCCGCGAGCCAGTCTTCGCCATGCCCGCGCATTCCTTCACATCCTCCCTAACCTCAATCGGGGGTGCAGCGACCGCCGAAGAGCACCTTCCAGCTCGCGCGGCGTTCGATATACCCAATGTCGGGAAAAATGCGGTTCGATATAGACGTACGAATTCCTATACTTTTACACAGAATTTTCAAGGGGATAATTTATGAGTTCGATATAGACAATAATTCGATATACCCGTGTTCGATATATCCGTGTTCGACTGTACGCCAACACCGCCCATGGAGCACGCTCCGACCCGGCTGCCGACGACTGCTCCGTCTGATAACCGCGACTTCGTCAGCCGTCGTTCGCTTTCCCCACGACGCCGCTCACTCTCTCCGATGCGCCGTCGTACTTCCAACGATGACCCGGAAAACTAGACGCCGCAGTTTCGGAGGCACAAACTGCGTCAACGTCGAAATGTCTAAGTCCGCATTGTTCGCCGTCCAATGTAATCGAAGTGTGTGTTGATGGTGTTGCTACCCTGGCGCTTATTGACACTGGAGCTGCGGTGTCTGTTATTGACGCGAAACTTTGCCGAATGCTACGAAAAGTGACGACACCTATAGGTGGTTTTACTCTCCGAACCGCTAGTGCGCAACCGTTAAAGCCGCTGGCCGCATGCCACTGCTCGGGTCACAATTCAAGGGGTTGTATATGTAGTCGAGCTCATCGTTTTGTCGGCGTGCTCTCACAGCGTGATTCTCGGATGGGACTTTTTGTCGCGCCACCACGCCATCATTGACTGTGATCGCGCCGAAGTTGAGCTGTTTCCGGAGGTAGAAAACCCGCAGGACGAGACAACCGCCAAGTTGCGTGTCAATGACGACATGCACATTCCTCCTGGCTCATCTGCGCTTGTGCCGTTGTCGTGCAACAGTATTTCTGACGCCACCGTCGTCTTCGAGCCATCCGGTCTTATTTGTTGCTCGCAAAGGGTTGTCGCTGCCGTTCGCCGTTCTTGATATTGCAACTGGTGCCGGCACAATGCTTATTTCAAACCCGACGTCGTTCCCTACCACACTTTTTCGCGGCGAATGCCTTGGCGTTGTAGAAGAAGTGAATCCCGGTCTACTTGTCAGTGTATTTGAGGAATTGACGCCCGTTGACATCACCGCACTTGGTCTTCAGTCTCCACCTGATGACACCCTTTTGAGAAGCGCCATTGACGACGACCTTCCTTCGGCCGAACGTGACGAGCTACTTACTCTTCTACACCGCTTCACTTCATCCTTCGACTGCTACGACACCGCTTTGGGCCGCACGTCGACTGTGTGTCATGAGATCGACACTGGCACGCACGCACCGCTGCGACAGCGACCCTATCGCGTGTCCTCCACCGAACGGCGTGTCATTGATGACCAAGTCGCGGACATGCTCAAACGCCAACGTCATTCGACCATCCGTGAGTCCTTGGGCTTCTCCTGTGGTTCTCGTTAAAAAAAAGGACGGCTCTATTCGATTCTGTGTGGATTATCGCCGCCTGAACAAAATCACGCGCAAGGACGACGCGCTCGACTGCCTGCAGGGAGCCGAGTTTTTCTCGTCATTAGACTTGAAATCCGGCTACTGGCAAGTGCCCATGGCCGACGCTGATCATTCAAAGACGGCTTTTACGACACCCGATGGCCTTTACGATTGCCACGTCATGCCGTTCGGACTATGTAATGCGCCGGCCACATTCGAACGAATGATGGACAACGTACTGCGGGGCTTGAAATGGAAAACGTGTCTCTGCTATTTAGACGACATTGTCGTGTTTTCGCATGATTTAGCAACCCATCTCACACGCCTCGGACAAGTGCTAACATGCCTTGCCTCCGCTGGTCTGCAGCTGAACCTTAAGAAGTGCCGCTTCGCTGCTCGAAAACTCACCATTTTAGGACACGTTGTCTCGAAAGACGGTGTCCTCCCGGACCCGGGAAAACTTCGTGCCGTGTCGGAGTTTCCGAAGCCAACAACGCTGAAGGACCTGCGAAGCTTCATCGGCCTCTGTTCGTACTTCCGCCGCTTTGTACGAAACTTTGCCTCCATCACTGCGCCTCTCACACAACTTCTCGGCGGAAGTAGAGACATTTCCGAATGGTCCCCCGAGTGTGGGAGCGCTTTCTTAACGTTACGTCGGGTCCTTACGTCACCACCGATACTGCAGCACTTTGACCCGAATGCACCCACTCAGATCCACACTGATGCCAGTGTTTTGGCTTAGGTGCTGTACTCGCTCAACGAAAGAACGGATTTGACGAATACGTGGTGAGTTACGCGAGCCGTACACTCACGAAGGCCGAAGTCAACTACTCCGTAACAGAGAAAGAATGTTTGGCTATTGCATGGGCAATCAGCAAATTTCGTCCTTACCTGTACGGTCGCCCTTTCGACGTCGTAACGGACCACCATGCTCTGTGCTGGTTATCGCCGCTGAAAGATCCCGCCGGCCGTCTTGGCCGCTGGGCACTCCGCCTTCAAGAGTACGATATCCGTGTTGTGTACCGATCTGGACGGAAGCATACCGACGCCGACGCTCTTTCTCGATCCCCGCTTGCGTCGGATATAGATAGCTTGTTCGCAGCAGACCACAGCCTGACCTCTCTGGCCATGACGGACATGGTTGCTGAGCAGCGCAAAGACCCTTGGGTTTCTTCGATCCTCGAATATTTGTCGCACTCACGGGCAGCTCCTGTGCCTCGATCACTGCGCCGTCAAGCTGCCCACTGCACTATTCGTGACCAGCTCTAATGGTCTAATAAGTGTGTATGCAAGAAAAAATACGGGAGGCAGGATTTCCACGGGACCTCTTCTCATGGACATGTGAAAAACGTCTTAAAATCCTAAAAACAAAACCTGACTGTGGGGATGCTGCTGAGGACACACATAAGCCCAAAAAAGTCGCCGTCGTCCCATACATTCATACCATCATGCACCGACGTAAAAAAGTGGGCCATCGCTGTGGAGTGCAAGTGGTTATCACGGCTCGCAACATGTTGCGTTCTGTATGAGGCAGGCTTGGCAGAAAGATAAAGCGGGGAAGTGATAAAAAAGGGGTCGGTTGTGGTGTTGACCACAAGAACCGCTGTGCCGCCTGCGCGACGGGTTGGGTGTACAGCAATCCTTTACCCTGTGGCCAGACTTATGTTGGGAAAACTGGCCGTTGTATCGACGGCCACTTGAGAGAGCACGAATTGTCATTAAAGGGCCCACCATCATCCCATCTTTATTCGCATTGTACTAAGTGCAGCAGATGTAAGCATAATTTTCCTGCCACTGACATTTTATTTAGGCACCGTGAACAAACGCCCCGCGAAATTATGAAAGCGTTCCACATAGCGTAAAGAGGAGACAGGTGTGTCAGCCAAGCAAGTGTCTTCATCCCAAAGAGATTGCATGTCTGCGTGGGCCTTGACTGTAACCGGTGTCTGTCGAGTTGCTTAATCACCGGGCTTTTGTAAACTTAATTCGCTCATGCGCAGTGTTTTGCCGTTTTGTGTCAAGTGTTTATATTCACCCTTCTGGATATTAAAACTTTACTTGTTAGACCAGCGGCTGTCCTTGTCTTCCACTTCCTTTGTTTTTGTTTAAGTTCACGCTGTTTTCATCCGAGAATATGCCTTTCCAAATACCCAAGCTTGCAACTTTTCTCTAGAAAATACAATGGCGTCACGAATAAAACTCGCAAATCCGATTTGTTCTCCTTTGTAATTTGATTTATTCGCACACCCGAAACTACCCCGTATTTTCAATTTACAGCAACTTTAATTAACAGCGGCATCCTTTCAACGTTCTGGGGTTGCATCGTTAAAACCAGCTTATTCTAACTTTATTAAAATAAAATTTTTTGGAGATACAATATTGTAAAAATGCATAATTTCATCCAAAATATCTTCGTGTATCCCTCACCACCAGCTTGCTGAGATAAAAAGTTCTGCAGAAATTCAGGGAATTTTCTACCAATGCGTAGCATTCTTATGCCGCCTGTCTTGAGTGTGAGTTTTTTTCATCCAATTTTTTGTTTTTGTTTTTTATAAATCCTGTCTGACCAATTATTTCCAATTACTTCATTATTACTATTGCAGTTGAAACTTTCGCAAAATCTGCATTATTGTGGAAATGCAGGGTTTTACGCGGTTCTCCATTTTTGGTTTATTTTATACCGTTCTCTTTTTTAAGTTTTTCAAAATGTTGTTCGACAGATGATGTCCATTTACGCCATTGTAACGATTAAAGGTGAATCTTTCCCGAAATGCGCATTATTGTGGAAATGGCATGCGTTATACTTTCGACATTCTCCGTATTTAAAGTATTTTTCTTAGTCTTTAGTTTTTCAAAATTTCGCTCGACCAATTATGTCCATTTACGCTATAATAACTACTACAGGTGAACTTTCGCGAAATCTGCATTATTGTGAAAATGCAGGGTGTTACACGGTTCGCAATTTTTTGGCAATTATTTTATATGTTTCTTATTTTTTAGTTTTTCAAAATTTCCTTCGACCAATTGTCTCCATCTACTATTACAACGATTACATTTGGAACTTCCAAGAAATATCTATTATTGTGTAAGTGCAGTGCGTCACACGTTTCGCCATTTTCTGTATTTTGTATATTTTTATTTTTTTTAATTTTCAAAATTTCGTGGGACCTGTTATCTCTATTTACGCCATTATAGCGATTACTGGTGAAACTTCCGCGATATCTGCATTCTTTTTGGAAATTCGGGGTGTTACACGGTCCTGGCAGTGGGGGTACTTGGCAAAGAATGCTGCGCGTTAAATCTTTTTTTTTACACGTCAAGCTTTGTCCTTTGTTTCTCTTTTGTGTTCAGTCCCGTTTCAACCGCACTCCTAGGGGTTGCTCACCGCGTGTAAAACTTCGTTCGATCAAATTCACTGCGGTGTCTCTCGACACGTGCCAACGTCAGCGGTACGAAGTATTTTTCGAGCGTAGCAAAATGAGACAGCGAACTAACGAGCGTTCATGCCATCCTCCACTTCGGTCAGCCGCGATGGCGGATCGCCTTTCCAAAGACCCGCGCCGATAGAGCGGGCGCACTACTGCTCCAACCGCGGGATAGTACGAACGCGGCAGCTCGGGTCTCCCCTGTGCGCACACGGCGAAATAACCTTTTATATGCAATTATTCGCACATCGTATATGTTCCAGAAAGTAAAATTCGTCGTCGGTGGGAATTCAGATCTGACATCTGCGGAGCACCAAGCAGATCGTATCTCCAGAAGGGTCGTTAATTAGAGAAGAGTGCCGTAATCAAATGCCACGGCCGTTCACCGTAGTAACTGCAATTAGTACGGACATCCCCTGCGACCCGCTCGACACGTGTCGCGGAAGCGTATGAGGCCGAAAACAATTTCAATCTTTATTCCAGTGCCGTCGGCACGTGCGGCTGCCACAATATCGTTCACCGGTTCTAATAAAAGCGGATAATAAAGAGGCTAGGTTGACCACAGCGATAACAACTCTCGATTAAAATAAGTTAAATTTTCGCTGTTCGCTCTCGTAGCCGATTTCTCGGCGAAAATGTTTTTTTTTTTTTGTCCATTACAGCAATTTAATAATCGTGGCGGAGAAGAAAACCTACGTTACAAGAAAATCATAACAATAAAACAATTTAGGAAGCACAATGAAATAACTCCAGATGATAAACAAAGATGCGCGTTTCCTTGCTACAATGCATTTACAGTTGCTAGTGTGTTTGAAAATGGGCTTCGCGGTGAAGTAAGGCGGCGTTTATGAGCGATATTTACTTAGTTTTTGGAGCTGTTAAAACCATTCTAGAGACAACGCAGCTGCGTACTTTATCTATAGTGTTGACGATAAGTGCGGAAGAAAAATATTGAAGCCGGCAAGCGGCTAGTTTCAGCGCGGTAAAGACAAGAACCTTTAAAAATTTGCAAAATTGCTCATGATCTGGCGCTTTACGCGCTGCGTGGCGGCTCGTGTAAAAATACAGACTTAGGCTCATTGCAAAGGGTGTACAAAGGGCATTTATTTCGGGAAGTTTAGTCGCAATACGTTTTGCTTTTAAGGGGGAAAATAATTTGTATATTGAGCGCGCACCACGGCCTCGGACGGCGGGCCGTATGTCGGCTTCGCTGCAACAACGGTTCGTGCTGGGCAGCGGGGAGAGAGAGATATATATATAATATTTCATTCACAGGTAGAAAGTGAGGAGGAGTTGTAGGGAGCGCTGCGAGATTCAGAGGCCTCGGTCCAGGCTTCTGCTCACGGCTTCTTGAATGAAGTCAATCAGGCCGCGTTGCTCCTCTTCTCCTCTAGCTGAGGTCAGCCACTCTCTAGAGTATTGTTTTCTTTTGGATGTATTGAGGGCACTGCCAAAGAATGTGGTCTTGGTTATTTGTTATTTTGCACTGTGAACAGATGCGGCGGCAGCACAGGTCACGCGCGTTTTGAGTCTTCACGCGGCCAGCTGCATTAAATGGGCGCGGCTGGTTGGTACTGGAGTTCGGAAGGGCGTCATCTACAGATGATAGTTGTGGTGCTCCTAAATGAATCCGCAACGCTGCGTTCATTAAGGTGGTGCCGATGTAGTAGGAGATTGGCTTCAGTCCGGCCTCGGTGTATTTAAGAGGCTGCAGCTTTTCATCCTGGTCGCTGGCGTGGTATCTTTTATACAATCGGAAATTGTGGGTGGCGGAGTAAGTCGTGAGCTCGACCGTTGCCAGTTCTCAGCGATGATGATACTAAGTGGTTAAAGGTGCTCCTACCTATCAACGTAATTCACGACACAAAGCTTCTTGAGGGTTGGTCTTCTTTTTATCCTCAACCATTTATTCTGGCACCCAGAGTAGGGATAAATCCTTAATGTTCTTTTCCGCCCATGTAGAAAGCTTATGGGGTGTAAGTATTCATCCCTAGTAAGGTGTCTCAAGACTGGCCCTGGCGGCCAATCGCTTAACCGTGCCGCTAATCCGGTTGCAAGCGCTGTGTCCATGTGACGTTCTAAAAAAAAAATCTACTCAACCGGTAAATTGGCATTCGTTTTCATGGTACCACAACTTTAGAAAATGTCCCTTGTTCTTGTACTGCGATTACGTCCCGTCGAAAAATAGTGAATTTTTCGGACAGCAAGCAATTCGTGTTTAATATCTTTTAACGCCTCAGCTTGAAATGTAGCCACGGCCGCTGCTGTGCGGTTAAGGCAGTCCGAGATGACGGCAAGTGATTTTACACAGAGGTCCCCAGTCTCTTCTGAACGATTTACGGAATTCAAGGGTGTATCGTGGCTTGCGTGAGCATCTTGCACAAGGATGCTGTAATCCACTGCGAAGTCTAACATACAGATCATCTCCTCATCTTTTATGCTGCTTTTTAGCTCCCGCAGGTATTTTGCTTGCTGTTTGTTTATGAAGTGATGCATCTTGAGTACTTCTACATCGTCTAAAAACTTTTCAAAAATTCCGCACAACTTAAAATTATCTTTCTAGTCTGCAGCGTACCCCTGGGATCCAGTGTTCAATAGGCACGTCCTTAACCTTGTCCATATCTAGTGCGCTCTCCAAAATTCTAACAAGGGCATCTTTGCCGGTACACGACAGACAGCAGCTGTATGTACTGTCTTGATCACAGTTAGGATGAACACGGGAGCGCGTGTCATTCCGTGCGCGGGAGCCGCCTGTCGGCGTTCCGGGTAACTTCGCACGCGCATCCACATAGCCTCGTTGCAAACGAACTGCGCATGCGTGCGAAGTTACCCGGAACGCCGAGAGGCGGCTCCCGCGCACTGAATGACGCGCGCTCCCGTGTTCACCCTAACTGTGATCAAGACAGTACATGCATCTTCATCGTCAATGTTGCATACAACTGCTGACATCAGTTCTTCTGTAGTTTGCCTGAGCCTGCAGCATGAGCGTAAGTTTGAAGTTTTGGTGCGCCACGCACGCGCAAAATGTGTGATTACCACTTCCACCTGCCAATACGCATTGTTGCGGGCGCATAGCTGCAAGCGCAGAGAATCAGCCCTTTAGAGAGGGCACTTTTCTTTTCACTCCTCGTACAGTCCTCTCAGATTTAGCAAAACGAATCGCTTTGGTGACCGCGTATTACGTCTTTTCTTCTGGGCAGACCGAACGAAACGAAATAGTCCTCATAAAACCTCCTCATTGAATGTTTCGCTTCTTCGCGGATGGCGTGTCCTGCTTTTCTTGGTGCACCAAGAAAAACCCCGTCCTTGCTTCGAACCCTCATAGCTTCGCGTGCCTGTCACTCCGAAGCGTGCAGCAAAGTCGTAGCTTGTTTGCAAAAAGAATACGCCCCAAACAAGTTATCCATACGCAGGTTATTCAAAGAACTAAGTGAAAGAACTACTAAAGATTTAAATACACTCTTTGCCAGCGGCACCGCGGAAGGCCTGAATATGCATGTAGAATCACTTTGACAAGCAGGCTTCATTTTTAGGAACCAACGAAACATGCGGTATACTGACCTTCGCTGCTGTCACACTAATCCGCTGTTGTTGTTGCAGTGAAGCGGACTTACAGCCCACCACCTGAGGCCGTGGTGGGCGCTCAATACAAAAATAATTTTCTCGCTTAAAACAAAAAGTAATCCGATTAACTTTTCTGAAATAAATGCCCCTTGTACACCCTTTCCAATGATCCTAAGCCTCTGTTTTCGCATGAAGCGCTACTCAGCGCGATAAGCGTCAGAACATCCGAAATTTCGCAAATTTTTCACAGTTAATTTCTTAACCATGCTGAAACTACCCGCTTCACGCGTGTGATATCTTTCTTCCGCACTTACCATCAACAATATAAACAAAGTACGCAGCCGATTTGTCTCTAGAATGGTCTGAAAAGCTGTAAAAATGCGTAAAAATCGCTTAAAAACGCTGTTTTGCTTCAATTTCAAAAGCACTAGCAACGCCCAAAGCCCAATTTCAAACTAAAGCCCAATTTCAAAAGCACTAGCAACCAGTAATGCTTGCTTTGTATCAAGGAAGCGCGCTTCGTTTCTATCACTTTGAGTTAATGGTGTGATCAGAGCTGGTGAAGGGAACTCAAGGGAGCGTTTGGTGAAGAATATCTCTGCTTCACCAGGTTTAAAATCACCGAAACTATCCCACTAAAATGTGTGACTGTAACTTTAGACAACAAATTAAAGAAAGATTTTCGATTTATGCAATACACTTCTACAGTGTTCATATCCAACTCAACTCCTTGCCCTGAGCGAATTTGCATGTCTCTGCGATGGTTTTACTAGGTTTCTGAGCAGTTGGCTTTTTGAGCGAAAAAGTTTGGGATCGGTTTACTTCGGCTAGTTACTATTAGGAAATAATATTAACCTTACATTAAAATCATGGAAAGAATATATGTGATTGATTGATTGATTTATTTAACGGGCGGGCAAGTCAGTCAGACAGACACTGAATTTACTATTCGAATTATTGTTCATGCAAATTCTATTTATTTATTTATTTATTTATTTATTTATTTATTTATTTATTTATTTATTTATTTATTTATTTATTTATTTATTTATTTATTTATTTATTTATTTATTTATTTATTTATTATACAAAAAGATTGCTGGCTGTAGCTTATAGCATGATGCAATTTATATAATTTTGCCCTTTTTCGACCCTTGCAATGTCCCATTCGGATGTGTGTTACGGCACATTCGGCGGGAACGACCCGTGAGGTCCAGTATGCGTGCGTCGACATTGCTGCCATTCATAACTAATTATCTAAATGCACTCCGGCGTTGAAAGTGCAGCGAAAACTGCTCCAGTGCGCCCCAGCCGAACTTACTCTATGCAGGTATGTACGTAAGTACACTGGGGCAAACCCAATTGGTGCCACACTAAATGCACCAAATAAAAGGGATTTTATTGCTTACTTCGCGGCTCTAGGCTATGCATCAACTTGTGGAGAGTGAACGCCACGCGTTAAAAATGCAGCCCTAGTGAGCCCAACAGCTGATTCTGCATAAAGACATCCTTAAGCAAAAAAGAGAAATTAAAGCAGCTATTGCTACCCCCAAGACGAAGACGAAAAAAAGAAGCCCAAGAAGGCTTCTTTAGAGATCAAAGTTGTCATTAGGGGCGCTTAATAAAAAAAAAAGCTCAGAAACTGGCATCACATGGTTTCGAAGCTGTTTGTTCTCCTTTCCCAAAGTTGGGAAACATAACCCAGTGAACGCTGTAGTACTACGCCTTTGAAGCAACGAACAGTTCATATTGAAACTCATTGACTCTCGCGCACTCAACTCCATCGGCAAAAGTGGACGTTAACTAAAGACTCGTCTTGAAAGGCTAAAAACAAAATATCTCAGACCTTCCGCCGAATGCTCTTTGTGTGGTCTTCCAAAAAATGAGACAAGAAATTAAAAAAAGAAAACTTAAGCAGCTTCCACGCTCCTTTTCCTCACTGGCGACGCTGATGGGTTTTGGCTGGCTTCTGTTTTCCGTCAATGTCACGGTAACCCGAAGACGGTGAAAAACACTTTGGTCTGCCGGAGACGCTGCTCACACAGTTGCTCAATCTCATCCACCCTCAGATCTGCACTTATATTCCCTGGACGCGTATGAGTCCCGACGAAATAAGGAGGTTAGATTTCATCACAGCGTATCTGTGAAAGAGGCCCCGCTTTTCGACATACCCGGCCGGAGAAGCTCAATTCAGCACGAACAGGCGGGATATGCCTTCACTCCCGCGACTGCTTCTTATTCGCTTGATGTCGTAAATTACTGTAAACGCCCCGGACGCATTAGCAGACGTTCTCCGGAAGATGTCGACAGGCTGTACGAAAGTAAAAGCGTTCACTTGAAGAGGTCTTTCTCTGCTGTGGAAATATCAAGAGCGGTTGCATTCACATCAGCGATTTTAAGGTTAGTGTGAGGAGACAGAAGATAGGGTAAGGTTCTCATCCAATAGACAGCGCTTGCACCCCCTTACTCGCCAGAAAAAAAAAAATGACGTTCCAAGAAGAACTCGTGACCGGCCGCAATGAAGGTGACTCGTGAAGCTTGGTTCTACAAACGAAATTAGTATTACACAAGCAAGAAAAAAAGTTGATCTCAGAGTCGTGGTACCCTTATTTTTTGGTGCGGCTTGTACTCAATAGGCCACTTTAGTCAAAGCTAGATTTTTTAGTGGGTCAGCATGCTGTAGTGAAGACTAACTATACAGAGTAAGTACGATGTATACCTACAGAGACTCCCTACGAATGTGCAGGTTGCGGACGGTTTTCTTGGAGGCATTACACCCACTGAATGCCAGCCCTGCAATTCATCTGTCAGTAGCTGCTGATAGGGAAACGTTCGGTTCGACCACTAAACAAAGCGTCGTATTCGTTCAGACGCTCACGGTACCGTTATAAGACAAGATAGCTCGATGTTAGTTTCACTCCTCATCAAGCCATAACGATGAGCGGTATTACGTGCGTGTGGTTGTGTACTCAATGGGAAGGAACATCAGCATCCCTCTCACAATCCCCCTTCCCATCTTAGTGAGGAGCCGGAGAAGTCGACGCAAAAGGGGGTGTCTCAATGGCGCTTAATGGAGAGATGGATCGCATTCCTCCCCTTGTCAATTACCAGGCCCCCCGCTCCTCGCGCTAATGGAATCACTTTTTCCCAACCGAAACCAACCCCGAAGTGTACTCTATTCGGAACTGTGTACTATATTCATACTGTTCCGAAGGATCCTATTTTATGAAAAATAAATCGGTGATTTATCGCTGCACCGCAGCAAGTCGCGGTCATTTTCGTATCTCCCTCAGCAGTGCCGTAGTTTCCATCGGACCCGCCGCGGTGGCTCAGTGGCTAAGGCGTTGTGCTGCTGAACACGAGTTCGCGGGTTCGATTCCCGGCTGCGGCAGCCGCTTTTCTGATGGAGGCGAAAAGCAAAAACGCCCGTTTGAACGAAATATCGGCGCACGTTAAAGATCCCCGGGTGGACAAAATTAATCCGGAGCCCTCCAGTACGGCGCGCCTCATCGCGTGTGTTGCGTCGGCGCGTTAAACCCTTCAATCAATCAATCATCAATCAGTGTCCATCGGTTCACAGCCAAGAATGTTGCGATGACATACCATGGCTAATCGGCCACAATCACGAGAAAGCGGGGTAACCATGCGCCAACATTATTAAGGCAAAACTATCGTCAAGTTCGATTGCAATTTCTTTCGGGGGCAAAGCACCTTTGGGGCTCGGTCTGTCGGCGTCTCCTATTGTCGTCTCTTGTAGTCGCAGTACTAAAGCATGGGGCACTCGCTGTCCAACGCCTCGCGCTAGAACATTTTGATTGATTGATTGATTGATTGATTGATTGATTGATTGATTGATTGATTGATTGATTGATTGATTGATTGATTGATTGATTGATTGATTGATTGATTGATTGATTGATTGATTGATTGATTGATTGATTGATTGATTGATTGATTGATTGATTGATTGATTGACGCGCGATTGGAGAGGGCTCCCTATTAATTTCAACCGACTGGGAAATTTTCACGCGCTTATGTTTATTGCGGTTGTTCACAGATTACAAATGATTACTTCGTAGAAGGTTTATTCCGTGGGTTAGAACTTCAGCCTTCTAAAATAGCAACGAGCGAGGGTGTCTACAAGGCATGCCAGCTTGGGCCCTAGGTTGGGTAGCGATATCGTTGTAACTAGGACGACCACGTGGGCAGAAGAAGCAGAACAGATTCGTCAAAGACATCGCCCTTACAAACGCATCAAAGGAAACTAGAGGACCTTACTGTGACAGTACACGCGCTCAGCTATATCAAAAGTATTGCGTAATCCTACAACAAGATTTCATATCATGGCCTTATAGGCCAAGCCTAATTCGTCTGATCACAACGAAAACACGTTCCACAGAACTTATTTCCCAGTTAATGCTTGTCTTTTTGCTGTTCGAACCCTCGGCAATCTCTTTCGCAGGCTCAAAATTGTGCCATCTTTGTTGACTCCCGGAATCCATCGGCGGAGAGCCCTTGCGTGCAGCCGGTGGTCACTTTGGTTAGAGAAAGGTCACTCCTATCTTGTAACGCGCCCAAAATAGCGTTCGGTTCCCACGAGAGCACGCCCATGGTCATTCACAAGCCCGGCGAAGCGGAAGTATAAAGGCACAAAGCTGCAGGCGTGGCTTTCTTAGGCCCACTACTCCTTCCGCAACGCCGCCGAACGTGCCGTTCACGTGAACCAGCTGCAGCAGCCATGTTGATTTCCCGCCATTTACGTTGCAATTTGCTCACTCTTCGGTGGTGAGTATGGAGGGAGAGAGCTGAGAGAGGAGAGAGAGGGGGGGGGGGGGGAGCGTTATTCTCTAAACAGCCCTAGCCCGGGCTGTCGTGCCACAGTCCTCCATTAGGCATTAGAAGATGGCCGGTCTGTAGAACTCCCAGAGGTCCGCACTAACACGAAGGCAGTGGGCCGCCAGAAGTTCTTGCGTCGATTTGACGCAGGACCCGGGTTCACCCAGTCCTGTCAAAAAAGCGATGCGGGAACGCAGGCGTGGTGTTAGGTTTGGCGGATGGCACTCCCAGTAAATGTGTCGTACTGATGATTAGGAAGGGCAGTTGGGTGTAGGGCAAGTGGGACGCGAAAGGATGCCATGTATGTAGTGGATACGGGATGGAGTGATAAGAGAGGAGGTTTGTGCTTTCCTGACCACAGATGTGGCTTCACGGGAGAGGCTGAGGTGGGGGACCGGGAAACAGTGCTTGCTTGCGCGTAGCGCGCAGAGATGCTGTCGGCGTGCCTGATGTTGTGATTTTTTTTGAGCGCCAGGGTGGTGCACGTTTGGCCACAACATGGACGGACCCGGGGAGAGTCCCCGGGTAAGCGCGTGTGCTCGAGCATTGCCGTCCAAGTTGGCGTGGCGGGGAACAATACCAGCGCTTTCTTGTGGGGAGGATGGGCGCGAAGGGCGCAGTTGAGGGTGTCAGAGGTATGAGGGTGTGTGGTGTATCGAGAAATATTTCGTAGCGCCTCCTGCGAGTCACTAAACACGAAAATTCGACGGCGGCGGCTATGGAAGAAGTTATGGGGAAAAAGTTGGCCTTAGGCAGGGAAGGGGGATAAGCAACATCTGAGAGATATTCGGTATCTACAGGTGTTTCCGGGCTTAATCCACTGTCGTAATTCCAGCCGCGCTTTGCTCCTATTTTCGGTGTACGGTACGCAAACGTTTATTGTTTCATATTTTGCTTCATTATTCAGCCATGCTTCGTCACTCTGTACGGCGGGAACCATTTTTATTAATCTCAAAAGACTACCTAATGCAGTGCCCTCATCACATAAGCACCGAATTAAACGGTGTGGATGGTGCCGTAACATATATGCCGCATATTCACTCTGATTGCTTGGAGGGCGGCGACGCATGCGCGGAGAACTTATCTGGCTGCGCTGCCCTGTGCAGTTTAACCAAAATCCGCATATGCGGAAACATCGCCCGCATGCTCAAGGCATCCTTGTTCTTCCTTTGAAACCACGAATCAGAATCTTCAGAATTTTTCCTAAGTATCGTCTTCGCAACCACGCACGAGACATATTATCCGCTATGAACGGCTAGACTTGTTTTTAATTTTAACCAGCTCCCAAGCTGCAAGAGTAACGACAGCTTTATTATTACTCCATTCCCCCCCCCCCCCCCCCCCTTTTTTTTTTCGCACATAACCTAAGGATTTGCTAAACCGATGTCTTACACGCCAGCTATTAGGGCTGTACTGAGTACTTAGCAATCACCGAACAGCGCAGTGAGTTTTTCCTTGCACAAAAGCGATCGATCCCACTACGCCGACGCTGCCCGGAAGCTCTCTGATCTAGACGGCGTTCACCCGATACGCGTCTTGCAAATACGGCACCGGGTCAGCAGAGCGCCACGCCGCCGCCGGCGGGACCCGGCTCGCCGTCCCTGAGTCTCGATCGCGCAGGCGCGCCAGACAGCGCGGCGACCGAACGACCGACTGCCTCCGGGTCTGTGCAACACCCCATACATAAGAGGAAGCCCGAGTTTCGACTCCTGACTGGCTTCACTCTTTCTCTAAGGCGATAAGTTACCTCAACCGCGCTCTAGCGGTGCTCACCAGCGTCGACGAGGGGCGGAAAAATTAGGAGGCTGTCACCGGTCGTTATACGATGACCCCAAGCGATGCTTTCTTACCTAGGTGGTGTCCGTTTGCAGCGCGGAATGGGGAAACCGGGAAATGGAGCGGCGAAGAAAGGAAGCTGGGGAACAACGCGGCGAGAAAGCGGTGAACGTCGGGAGGGGCGGGAGAGAATGGGGAAGCAGAACGCCGCGAAACGAAACACAAAAGACGATAAACAGGAGTCTTGCTTGATATTAGAATCAATTTAAAATGTTGCAAGTCAAGCAACAAAAAAATTGGGTGCTTGTAGAAAAAATCAGTTTTCAAGAAAACATAGTTTGAGGAATAAATAGAAAAAAAAGAGGAAGACCCCGTGTTTACAACCGGTTTGCAAGATAAATGCGACACTTAGAAATAAAAGAGAATGTAGACGAGGCAATAACTCAAGTATCAAATTGATGGGAGAGGTGGGAACGGAGGCACGTTGTGCAGAGGTAAAACGAACGGCAATGCTCCTTTATTATGGATGCAGGAAACAAACTTTAATAAAGTAATACATGTGTCGCGAGCTTCCTAACTCTCGTGGGACTGTTGAGAAAACGCCAAAAAGTGTGTCAGGAACTAAGCACACAGTTTTTTTTTATCTACATAGCTGGATCGAGGCAGATATTATTGCAATGTTGTTCTTCATAGCTCCTGTTTTTTTTAACAATGTCTGTTTTGACTTGGCATCGAAGTGCGTTTATAATAAATCGAATGCCCTAGGTTATGCGTTTTTCGCCCTCTGGGTCTAGGCCGTCGCTAGGCACGAACAAATAGAAGATTTTGGATCATTTTTGCGCAAACCACGTATTTCATTCCTGATTGGTTGAGCCACAATGAAAAGAATGACTTTCACAAATTTCAGCCCTACGTTAACGTAGCACATATTACGTGGCGTTGCATTTTATAGAGTTTATGGATGAGAGGCGTACGCTACGGCACTTACCTGAAAATGCCGACAGAACACAGTCCAGCTATCATATCTGATTATTCGTTAGCCATACCTCTCCCACCACAAATAACTCAAACAAATAAAATATTCGAATTACCTCGAAAGAAAGAAACAAAACCCTCAGATAGAGTTTTGGAACATTTTCAGTTTTTATCCATTTTCACACTTTCAGATCTTTCAAAACTCTCAGATAGGGTGCGGCTTGTGAACCTAGAAAGTAAGGACGGTAATAACAAGTGATACTACGCCGGTGTGAAGTTCGGGCTTATTGGTGATGCATTCTTGTAGACGAAGAGCAAAACAGGCGCAGGACGAGACAAGAGGTTGGACGAGGACGTGCAGCTCGTACTCGTTTGTCTCGTCCTGACTCTCTTTGCGTTGTCTACAAGATTTATTTTCGGCGTCACCTAGTGCTCTAAAAAATAACAATAAAATTGCTCGTTTATCCCGCTCA
Organism: Haemaphysalis longicornis; assembly: GCA_013339765.2. Lineage (NCBI taxonomy): Eukaryota > Metazoa > Arthropoda > Arachnida > Ixodida > Ixodidae > Haemaphysalis > Haemaphysalis longicornis. The sequence continues at coordinate 19,764,855 of CM023449.1, forward strand.
AAAACCAAACTGTATACTTGACCGTGTATAAATAAATTAGCGTGCACTGCTTCCGACTCGTTGCAGCACCGCCAGGTTTATTTCAAGCTGCTTCAGAACACCACCGCTTATAAATCCGTTGGCCGCTGCAGAATCCACGTGCGGTCGGATACAAATGTCGGTCATCCGTTCCCATACAAGGCAGGGCCCGGCAAGCCCGCGCAAAAGCGCAGCGAAAAAAAAAACAAAAAGGGCATATATCGGGAGCGCACACTTCGGGCCCAGCCCAGGCGGAAGTCGGAAGACAGGTAGTACGGAAAGGGAAGACGAAATGGAAAGGGGGACCCGGCGCTACGAGTAGCCGCACCCCGAGCGGCAAATACAAAGCGCGCCAGCGCGGCAGCAATAAGCAATAAAAACAAGCGAAAGGCGCGAAAACGCGCCATCGCGCGCGGCCACACGCTCGCACACACACACACGCACACGCTACGCGAACCTGAACGGGCGGCTAGGGAAGAAGGGACGTAAGCTTCCCGCGTGAGGAAAGGGAGGCGCGCGCAACCAATCGATGCCGTTACCTGCACCGGGACGGCCGCGCACTCGGTCCCTGGGTCAACGACCCGGGAGCCCGGGAATCCAGGGCGGACTCTCTTTCCAAAGCGGGCCCCGGGCAGCCCAGCACGGCGGCCCTCCCTCCTCCAGCGCGTCTTCCCTGCAGAACCTTTTTTTCCCTCCCCAACGGTGTCTCGTTCTCCCCATTTCATTCCCCTAATCATTCTCTCCCAAAGCGTTTTGTCCTCACCGCCCTCCCATATGTCTTTCCCAATACCTATGTGAGCCCGTTCTCCCAAATTTCCCCTCTCCGCCTTCTCCCCTCCTTTCAGATCCCACACCGCCCGCAAAGGCTTCCCGTCCCCGGCCGAACCTTCCCACAACCCGACCCCCCCTTCCTCCGGAGCTTGCACTCGCCGATTTGACGACAGTTTTAAAGACGACCCAGTCACCTCGTGCCCACACGCCCTTCCCTAGCGACCTCTTCTCCACACGGGCCGCTTCCCGCCGTCTCCGTGCAACGACCTCCGCTGTGGTCCGGGCTCGAAGCGCAACCCCCGAGTAAAGTAAACGCCGATACCCGCTGGGTTACCATACTCCGCTGTCTTTTTGGTTTTTTGTGTCCCTAGTGTAGGTAATCCAATTTGTTCGCGATACGTGCCCCAAGTTTCGTTCTGGTTTTTTTACGGGGTTAAAATTTCGGTTAGGGTGGTTCTGTTAAAGGCATAAAGTTCCTAGAGCTTCATCAGGTCGCGCTTTAACGCAACCTTTGTTTTATTTATTTCCGGTAACTGGGGAAGCGTTCTGTAACAGAGGACCAAGACATTCTTGATCGATTCGCATCGCAGAAAATATATCTTGCAGTACCATTGAAAAAATTAGCAGTGGCTTAGCTCGGCTATGCCAGTATATACGTAGTGTGGGCTAAGGTTCAGCTGGTTATTCTTAGGTTTCCTGGTTGTCTAGTATTAGCTTATTATCATTCTTACTGCTGCTAAAACGATTTCCAATCCAATAAATTTAATCGAATCCAATCCAATTTATTTCAATTCAATCCAATCCATGTCGGGGCGGCGGCGGCTCCGGCGCGCCAGCTGTGCGCCGTGAGACAGCCACTGCTCCTCGCGCATGCGCAGCATGCCTCTCCAGGAGCCATGTGAAACTGCTCAACCTCGGCCAGTGTAGCTCACGCTACAAAATGTTTTGAGTTTGATGCGAATAGTTATCTCCTAATCTATGGCTCAAGTTTGCCTTCAAAGGGTGCTCCAGGATAAGCACGCTAGTACTGCGGTGAAGTTTAACAGCGGCTTGCATAAAATAAAGAGATTGTAAAAGCAAACTACAAACCGGATTTATTTGAAGCAACAGGCATTTGGCAACTTACCTAACACCGTTGTGGCCACGAAAGACGTTGTTTTCAGCGCGCAGAAAATTTAAGAATGATGGTAAAGCCTTCAAGCATCACGCACAACCTCGGCAGTTATGTAATAGTCGTAACGCCAAAATAGTGTTGTCAGCGAGTTCGTTTCATGTTAGTGTTCAAGTGGCGCAATAGACCGGAAGTAGAGGCGCCACTACAATCGCAGTCATTGCTTCTTGTCAGGGGTTTTCTTCAGTGGACGCCAATCGCACAAACATGGCATGTGATGTCATAAAGACTGAGATAAAGTTGTTGGCGAATAAGTAGCTGTTGGTGTGTTTTCCTCATCCTGTAAATGAAGTTTCCGTTGAGAATGGTATCATTTCTATTCGGGCAAAGCAGTTTTTTTAATGAATTATGCCTAAATTTTGTCTTCAGGGCCTCTTATGCATAAAAAGGTAAAACAAAAAAGTGTCGGAAATCTACTGCTCAAAGGTACGAACAGTGCGCGTCGCACTGTTCGTACTGTTTGCTGTTGGTTTTGTAGCTGTTGGTACAAAACAAACAGCAAAACAGTACAAAAAATGTGATTGCAGTTCTTTTGACCAGACATTATCTTTCTTTATCTTAAAAAAGCCTATAGCAGAACAGTAAAATAAATGGGGTTTGAGAGCTTTGAATCGGGCGTTTTTGTGGGCTTGGTTTAAGAACCATATGTATTGTTCTTGAAGAGTAGCTGAAGTCGGGATAGTGACTTTACAGCGGCGCTTATATAGGCCCGAAGCACCAGGCGACTCGTACAAACCCGTCACACGGAAATAATGACCGCGTCCCGCCACGAATAAAAGCGCAGAATGCGCAATGGGTCACAAAATCCCAATTCGAAGAGCCACTCTTTTAAATGTAGAGTGTGAAATTCGAGCAGTAAAAAGTGGTTTAAAAGAAAACAAAAGAGAAGAAAACAAAGAAAGAAAGAAAGAAAGAAAGAAAGAAAGAAAGAAAGAAAGAAAGAAAGAAAGAAAGGAAAGAATGAATGAATGAAAGAGGAATAATATCAGAGGAAAGAGGAATATTATCAGTAAAAAATTCACGTTTGTGGGTTCTTATTCTCAGAGCACATGTTCTCAAAGCCACATGTGCTCGAAAACCCATGTTCTCGAAACCCTTGAAGCCACCGAGAAACCGTCATGGTACCCATTACCCCCATTATACTAGATTGCCCGTTTTAGTGTTGCTCAGGCTTTCGCGTAATAATATTCTAGGATGCTGCAATTTTATTTAAAAGTTTACTGTGCGAATAGTTTACCCGAAAGCATGCATGTGCATACTGAAGAGGTTGTTGTTGCTGAAACGTTTATTGAGAAACTTGTTTTTTTACGTGCAGCACTTAGTTCATGCACGCATATCTTAGGGTCATTCTCGCATCTGCTACAGGATACACTCGAATTTTGTGCTCAAGCTGTCGTGTTAAAAGTGCAGAACGCCCCCCTAAATTATTATAAAACCCTACTAAGAAAACGTGGAACTGCTGTGGAGTGATGCATCCTAGAAAATCTTTGGAGAATCCCCAAGCGGATACTGAAGTATCGATTCTGTTACTATAAGCCCACTTTCGGGACCCTGCTACGGAGAACTAAACTAAGGATACAAAAAGTATACACTTCAGTCCGTTTAGAAATCAAAGATCTGTGTTGAAAATGCTATGGCTCATGAAGCACCGTACTTTTTCATAACAAGTAGGCAATCGTAATGCTGCTTCACAATCTTTCACACCCCTTTCTTGAAAAAAAGCTTAAATATTCCAATTGAAATAGTAACCAGTTTCGTTTGCAACCTTGCGTCCACAATTTCATCACGGTGCACTAAGAGAGCGAGCGAGCGAGCGAGAGAGAGAGAGAGAGAGAGAAGAGAAGAGAGAGAGAGAGAGGAGGAGAGATGCAGCTAATAGAGAGAGAGATATAGATAGATAAGAGCGAGAGGAGATGAGAGAGAGAGAGAGACTGGGGGGAGAGAAGAGAAGAATACCTCTTTTTTGCCGAGCAGAGGCTGATGTTTTGGGCCTCGCTCTGTGAAAGTCATACCTTGTCCGGGATTCCTTGGCCTCGACTGATTCTGCTAAACAATAACACTTAGAATCTGCAACAAAGCTGCAAAACACGCCAATCTTTTTGAAGGAAACATCGTCCGCATATAAAACTGCCTGACATTGTGGTGCTCGGTCGCAGCCAAGAGACAAAGAAAAGTGGCGCACTAGGCTAACCCATCTTGATTTTCAGAGCGTGACCCAGTTGAACAATGCAAATTTACGCACGTTACGGGTCAACCTCGCTATGTTGGCCAACGGGGTCGCGGACACATGAGACGTTCTCGACATACCCAAGCAGCCTCCGAACATGGGCGCCTCGACCATTGCTTTACTCGGGCTTTTCAATTTGCGCCACGAACCGACAAGAAGAATGCAAGTGCTGCAACCAACAAGCAGTATTTCTACCGCACGCGTAGTCGACAAAGACCGCCTTACTCTGGCACAGATATCTAACACTACAGCCTTCTTCGAAACACTTTCTTCCAGAGCAAAGCATTGAATAAGCGAGGAAGAAGCACACGAAGGCAATAATGGCAGGACAGATTCTGCCGACACCATTCCGAGCACAATACCGACGAGTTACGACTCGTTAGGATGATGTCGGCTCGAGGGAGGTCGGTCATTATTGAGGCCGCCTTATACACCGAGCGCCAATAAGCGGCCAACGAGAGATAAAGTACACGCATCGGAGTTTCGTACGCCGCAAGCGCTAAGATGTAGGTTATTTTAGTTTTCTTTCAACGCCGGAAAGCAAGGGAAACAAAGATTCGCGCGTCTTCCCCAACACCCTCTGTATTCCTTGTTCACCAGTGACACATAAAAACGCTGTAAAGATTTTGTGAGGCTTAGCAAAGGACTCAGAGAAAAGTGTGTCCGTCCGCTAACTCGTTTCATGTAGGTCAGTCTCAAAGAAAACAAACAACTGTCTTTTCAAGCGACGACACAGTTTCATAGCTGTAGCGTGACCCGCTTTTCTTTCGTGCTGGCAAATTTTCAAAGCTAGCGGCTATCACTCGATAGTGGAACAGAACGCGACTATATGTATCTAGGACAAGGCGACAAGGAAGAAATATGCATACAGTTTTCGGGGCACAGATTCTTGGGTACGCCTATATTTAGCTGACACAGTGTCCAGATAAAACAATTCTTTATTCTCGTCTTGATGGGTAGGATGCGTACGTCATATAAAGCTCCGTCTGGCAAGCTACCTGGAACCAATACTGTGATGGTTATGACCAGCCAGAATTGATGAGGATGCACCTCGCGTACGAAAGCTTTATGGGCACGTGACTGTGCTGCTCGATTGGTGGAAAGGAACGGTAACAGCCTTCTGCCCCCATTCCCCCGTCATACCACTTAATAAAACAGGGAATGGTCATTCAAGTCACAAGCGAAAAAAGCTAGTGATAGAAAGTTTTAAACAGCAAAGATTTAAAAAAAAAGGGGGGGGGGGGGAGGGGGGACTGCGGGCATTCATTCTCGAGCCTTCGCTGTCATCGACCCGCTTTCCCCTGTTGGTGTCGTAGGGACAGCCTCTCGTACAATACCGCGTGACGAAAAACTAGATTGTGAGCAGCGCCTGCTGTCCGCGTGGTTTCCGAAAAAAAAACGCCGAACTGTCCTCCTGCACGAACTTCCTTGGTGTTGTCCTCTCTCTCCCATTTTCTCTCCCGCTCTCTCTATCAAACAGCACTGCTCTGAATGCTGAGTCATACGGGATAGACAGAATAAGGAAAGAGGGGAAAAAGGGAGTGGAAGACTTGATAAGAGGGCCAGAAGAAGGAAGGGAGGTGAACGGACGAATTTACTGGGGCCCGCGCTTAAAAGCGCGACAGGAACATGGACGCGCGATCGAGCAGACGACGGCACAAAAGCGAAACAGATTGCCCAATAGGCGCCCGGCCGTGACGTCACTGCCCGGGATCCACCAATGGGGGCGCAGTACGGACAGAGCGGTAACCGCGGCCACCGCGTTCACCGCACCCTGCTCCATAGGGAGGAATTCTTCCTCCTTCCCCGCGGGAAAGCGGACCGCGGTGCGAAACCACGCGCTCAGGAAAGGAGGTCAGTAGTGAGACACAGGACGGCTGGAGAAAGGAAAAAAAAAAGGGGGGAGCGCGAGTTCGCCGGGGACGCCCGTCAAAAGGCGAGCAGCATCTTGGCGAGCCTCACTTCCGCGTTCCCGAGGCGAGCGTGTGGAGCGCTCGCGCGCGCGCTCTCAGTTCGAACAGTGCGAAAGCGCGGGAAAACATTTACACATATCAGCTAAACATATCACGGAGTCGGTTTCGCCGTTCGAAACATTCCTGCTGTGTTCGCGCGCTCTTCTTAGGGCTAGAGTCGCGTTTTGCTAGTTTCAGTCGCTCCCCAAACTCAGCTCAGTTTTATTTTTTTCGCCCTTCTCTTGGGGAACTATCCAGAGCATCGTAGGAGACCGAGCATGCCTGAACAGAGCAACGACTACAGGGTGGTCGTGTTTGGAGCCGGTGGCGTCGGAAAGAGCTCCCTGGTTCTACGCTTCGTAAAAGGAACGTTCCGGGAGAGCTACATCCCCACCATTGAAGACACCTACAGACAGGTAAGCACCGCTGCCCTGACGACACTTGCCTTTATTCAGCTGTAACGTTTAGAATTAAAGCAACTGCGCGTAACTTATCTTTAGAGAACTCTCCCTATAGGGCGAGCGCAGAGGTGCAGCAAGAGATGATAATACCTAACTGTTATCAAATATACTCTCTGGTGGTGGTTCATGTACGCAAAAGAGGGGAAAAATCGATTTCCTTACCGCGCGGAAAATTTTAAAATCACCCGGACGGTGCACAAAAAATAACGTTGAAAAATTTTTTCCAGTGTGATGCAAAATGACAGCAACCAAAAAATCACAGATCGCGATTATTTTCCTCCTCTTTTTTGTGGCAAGAGCGACCCTTTTTTTTCAATTCGCTTGTGCACTAAAAACGTTGAAAACCTTCTCAGGAATTACTATTTGTAAATGAATTAGTAGCGCCTCTTAGAGACCTCGAGACGGCGCCATATTTTATATTGTAACAAGATGTTCGTGTTATGATCCCTTAAAAAAAAAGAGCCGCTCGAAAATGTTTCCTTCATAAAATGGTTGTACCGCGTGCTCCGAGGAGTTACTTAGAATACGGCGTCATTTATGACCCATTTTCAACGCCCTCGCGCGCTGTGTAGTTAACGGAGCCAGGGTCGACAACCTAGACCCCGCGGTCAGGAGGCCGCCATGGAGTTCATCGTCCGGCGGCCGCCGGGGGCATTGCACAGCCTGCCGGATGTTGGAGCAGCGATCCCCGCATCCTTTTGCATCCATCTACTTATACTCATGCCAGAGGAAAGCTTCCAGCGTTAACTTCACCAGACGCTAACCATTCTTTTAGCTAAATTAGCATGAATCAATCCCGAAATATTTGCGACTTCAAAAAACGTAGCTTTCCCGTCATTTTTTTTCTTCCGCCGTCCCCCTCTCTCGCTCTCCTTTATGCGAACCGCCTTTCTCCTCAGCCGCCTCGTTGACCTGAGCCGTGATGACGGTGGCGCCATCCCTCGGTTAATTGGAGAAACAAAATTCCCGTTTTTGTGCATTTTTGTATACTGTTTATACAAAAATATATCCAAGGCTCCGTTGATTAGCTATTCGTTGAAAGTGTTTTTTTTTTCTTTTTCATTGCATTCTCGTTCAGGTTGCGCGATAGGCCGCGCTAGAAACAGCCTGATTGCACCCCGCTGTTTCATAAGGATGCATTTCCCCTGTGCGATTCGATTAACAGCTAGAGCAGCAAGCCATGAGAGATAAATGTTCGGGTCGCACAAAAGCACGTAAAAATGCAAGGCAAATTAACCTTCAACACACACTGAATTGAAAACCATAAAAGAACAAAACTCGGTGTCAGTAGTATAAGAGCAGTTTTCACATTGCAAAAACTCCAAAAAGAAAACTAAAAATTGGTGATAAAACATTAAGCTTTAAGAGTTCTGCTAAAATTGTACAGAACTAAAACGGTAGCATATATAAAGAGTCGCTTCAACATACATGGGTGTATTCGAGGCTCCAAACGCCTGTTTACAGGGGGTATTTAGAACGTTATGCAGTGGATTATAGGGAAGTAATGATAGCAGAGCGCTCACAACAACCTAAGTGAAGAAAGATACACGGCCACAACGACGCATTTCTTTGTTTTAATAGAAGCGTTGCTTGATTGTTAGGTGATTACGAAGTTTTCGTGGGAGGCGGAACTGTGACTTCTAATGATGTCACACAGCGTAGTTTAACGGCCTTGTTTAAATGAAAGAGTTAAGATTGAAACCCAACTTCAAAACCAAACCGCAGAACTACTGGACAGGCAGAATTGTCGCGCAAGCTCTACAAGCTATTACAAAGATTCTTCTGTACCAGTGCTCATTAAAAGTCATTTTCTTGTATTCGAAACACAAAAGCAGCTCAGTTCACTTTAATTACATTTAGCTGACGTCGCGTTATGGGGTTACTCAGGGGCGTGCCTCGATTCCGTCCGCTTTTTTGTCTATTCTTTTTTCTTCGCAGGTGAACATCTATTTGACGCCGCGTTATCTATCGTTTTATTCAGGGGCGTCCCTCAATGCCTCCCGCTTGTCCCCCTCCTGTTCATTTTCTCCGCAGGTGATCAGTTGCAACAAGAACATCTGCACGCTCCAGATCACGGACACGACGGGCAGCCACCAGTTTCCCGCCATGCAGAGGCTCAACATCTCCAAGGGGCACGCATTCATCCTCGTCTACTCGGTCACCTCGGCACAGAGCCTGGAAGAGCTCAGGCCCATCTTCGAAGTCATACGAGAGGTACTACACCATGCGGCACCTCGAGGAACTATGCTATGCTAACGATGCTATGCTAACGAGGAACTATGATATGCTATAACTATGCTAACGATCCCAGGAGCGAGAACATAGGAGGCACACCGTCGTGAAAGCAAGGCGCGCAGGTCGAGAATTGAAGAAGCTTTGGGTTTACTGTTTAGTCAGGTGTGAAGGCTAATCGAATGGTTGTGGTATTTGTAAACGGCTAAGCTTACACAATCATTTGTTATTCCGTTTTTTTAACCAGTGATTTCGTTCCCGCTTCCCAATGATCCAAATTTGGTTTAGAAAGTCTAGGGATAATTCCTGCGTTATCAGTTGCGTGGATGATCGAGAATGGGGCTAGAGCAGCCCCTTGCGACTAGAACAGGCTAAAACTGCCCTTTGCGACTGAGCCAAAAGATGTTTCGTCTTCACTATGCTTATCGCCTGCTGTTACTGTTCTGCCAGTATGGCAAATGGCCGATTTAACAGTATCGCATTACTTTCCCAGATGATTACTAAAAGCATTGCGCGCTCCACAAAGTTCTCGGGTACGCTCATTTCACAGGAAAAATGCTTGCATCGTCTGAAGTGTCGCACTTAAGGGATATTTCAGGGAGATGCATAACTTGAAGCGCACTTTGCGAGCAGCCACTTCTCACGACCAATACGGCAGTTTTTGCGGTTCTTATAAATTCCTGCTGTACAGATAGTATACGAGGTAAAAGGCCCCGTATGCCAAGCGCCGCTCCCATGTAACTATTTTGATAGGTTACAGAAAGGCGTAACCTTTTGCCCAAAGCGACGGAGAGTGCGTCGCAAGCACTTTTAGCAGATGCCCCACAGTCACTCCACGAGTCGGCAACCATTTGAGTCTGCAGCTTCTCGAGTCGTAACGCTTAAGCATGTACCCGCCGAGTCGGGGACCCCTCGAGTTAAGCCTAACGCTAAGCCTAACGGTGCTGCGCAGGTCAAGGGCGGAGACACCGAGGGCATCCCGGTGATGCTGGTGGGCAACAAGTGCGACGAGGGCGAGTCGCGCGAGGTGTCCCCCGACGCGGGCCAGGAGCAGGCCAAGCGCTGGGCGTGCGGCTTCCTCGAGACGTCGGCCAAGACCAACCACAACGTGCGCGAGCTCTTCCAGGAGCTGCTCAACATGGAGAAGCGCCGCTCCGTATCGCTCCAGCTGGACGCCAAGAAGACCAAGTCGCAGCTTCGCAAGGAAAAACTCAAGGGCAAGTGTCTCGTCATGTGAGACCCGTCTGGTCCCGCTCCTCTCCCTCCTCTCCCCCGGCCGCCGCAAGATGGAGATGAAGACGGCGGCGGCCACAACGCGGCGCCACTGGCGGCGGCGTCGGGCGGCGACGCGTGCGCCACGGACACACACAAACGGACATTAACGGACATTTCGGACGCAGACAGACAGACATCCACTCTCAAACAAAGTCTGGAAGAGACCTTCGCGATGCACCTTTCCTCGCCTGCATATCTCTCTCAGCTTTGAGTCGATTCAGCGTGTCGCTGCCATGCGGCTGTTGCGAGCCCTAGCAGGCACTCTGACCCAGAGAGAAAGAAGAAAAAACTTGCTCGGTGTCGCAGAGATTGTAACGAAGTGAAACCCCATTTCGATAGCAGAATATTTTTGGTTAACCACCTCACCTCTATGAATATATCTTGCTGAGGAGAAAACCAGCTAACTGTGGCTTTAAGGAACGCAACTTGGGTGTGCGATGCCTTGACTCCGGGACACCTAAATGACGTGAGTTTATCGCCGCTGTTACTGACTGGGCTTGTTCTACATGGTCACAGCACTCTGTAGCGGTTGTCTTTGGCCGTTTCCTTTTCTAGAAAAAAGTTTGATGGTGCTTCAATTCAATGCAAGGATAAGCTGAGTGTGGAACTGTTTGGAGCGAAATTTTATTAATCCCAAACAGCACATGCTAGGATTCGGAAGCAGCCCCGCTAGCAATTATGGCATAGGTTTCGGCCTGCTCATTTCCACTGAAAAGAAGAAAAACGTCTACCTTCATTCCTGGGTCAGTCAGAGGCTTGCAGGAAACCCATTCTCCAATCCGGGTAAATACGCCAACGTGCCAAATTCCAGCCACCATTGTCAGCTTTAGTATTAGGCTTATCTCCCAGTGAAAAAAGGTGTAACAGTAACGCTTATTGATTATTTTTTGTTGCTACCCATATCTGAGCATTTTTGGGGCATCACAAAGCAACGACGAAAAAAAAAACACCAATTAATGCGGGTAGCGTACTGCTCAGAGGGATATTCCGGGATGTAAAAACAGTTTGCGTTGCCAGAGCGCTTATGCTTCTCTGCGCATTTTTTTTTCTTCAAATGCGGAGTATTCCCTGTTCATATTTCCCGCGCCATTCCCAAAACACAATTGTTCTCACCACCACTACAGACGATAGAGGAGACGGGCTCGGCATGTTCTCTAAAGATGCTCTCCTGTGCCGGTACCTGTTCGTTATCAATTCAATGCGTGTACAAAGATAGCGGTTCAGTGAATGTTTACTCCCTCGGAGCAGGGTGTTACTGTTGTAAGATTTCGCTGCTGTGACGCGCGAAGTGGCCGCGTACGCTGCACGGTCCCACTGCAGCCGTGCTACTACGCGGCCTTCCGCCGAATGTCGTGTCCACGCTCACCCCTCAAAGTTCGAGCCCCTCTCCCGATTCAAAACGCGGAGCGTAAGCCCTTCTCACAGCTTGGCTATCTCGGTGTTATCAACAGACGCGCAGGTCTCGCCCGCAACACACAAACAAGACGACCCGTCTTTTTTCACACATTTTGGTACTCTATCTGAACTGAGCAAGCTCAGTGTCAACACTATCGACAAGCAAAGCTTCAGTGTAAAAAAAAAAATATCCATCAACAAATGCAAGCGACATCGTTCCCTTTACCCGTTACACAACTGTACGCACGTGGTCATATCGGGACTGTTTCTGCCTGCGTTTGTTTTACACCCGTGTACATTGCTTGTTGACAAAGTGACGACCCAAACTATTGTTACTGTTGAGATGCATTGTTTGTTCGCTGTGAATTACGCAGAGGGTGAAAACACCTGTTGTAACGCGGTGCCTAAGAGAACAGGTGATACGAGGAAGGAAGGCAAGTTGAACGGGAAAACGTTTCTGGATGCCCTTCTCCGCAGGTGACGTCACAGGTGGTATTTTTGGTAACTAAAACGCTGTTGCTATCTTATTTATTGGGATTTTAAAACAGTCATCAGCAAAAGTTTGAAGACCATGAGGGCGTCAATTTCAGAGACCTTGTCTCGTGAATTGTTACCTGGCAGCTAACAAGTGTTTTTTTATGGTAACTTCGGATCTAAACAACCCCTCCCACGCACACAAAACTTTCTTGGCGGGTACGATGCAGAGATTGCCTGAAATTAACATGGCACGTAAACTTTTGCTCACGACTGTACCTACAGGTGAGAACTCAGGTTTACTTGCAAGTGGTGCTTTTTTTTTTCTAGTAGCAGCTGTGCAAGCTTTCAGTTTGAACCCCTCTTTAAACTGGACCCAATCATCACATTTGTGGTAAATGAGTTAAATCACAAGTAACCCCTCCACTCTGGCTACAGGAGAGCTGCCTCAGATGCAAACTTTGGTTGAGAAAAACCAAAAACGAAGTGTGCTCTGTTTTTTGTAGCAAGGTACTCCACGTCGACGAAAACTGCAGCGCGGGGCATCCATAAAAAAAACCATATCCCGCCGGCACGTCCACTTCGCAGACGGCAGAGTAACACAAAATATACTTGACCTATTTACAAAACCGTAACGCCTACGAGCAAGGACGTTCCCCGGACATCACCGGCGGACCCTGTGTTTTCCCGTTCAACCTTGACTGGAGTGTGATATTGCAAGCATTTCGCTCGCAGGAAGATGGCTGTCGTATTTTTTCCACCGCTTCTTTCTTATCGCGTGATCCGAAGGAATTTATAGATAGCATATTTTCTCATTTTGTTACGTTGAGACGACTATATATATGGCAGTGTTATGAGTATAGGTCGAACACACAGAAGAACCCCTCCGAATGACCTGTTTGAGACAATAAAAGCGGGCACCAGCGCCTCATCTCTTTCCACCGAGGCCTTCGTGGCCCTTGTGTGGATAGGGTTGTCGGTTGCACTGGGAGTACACCTGTGTTACCTGTGCTTTGCAGATGGCTCGACTTATTGCAACAACTGCGACCCTCGGTGTCCGTTTTCTCCTTTTCTTCTTCCATCGGTTTCTCTTTTTCTCGCAGACCAAACTGGCACGGAGGATCTGGACGCGATGTAGCTAGCGCCAGACACGAATGCCCGGAGGAGGAAATAACGGCGGAAGACCATAATAATGACACGCAACACCGTTCCTTCACCCTCCGATATTAAACGATGCGAAAAATCGGGCATCTAATAGCAAAACAGTATCCACAACGTTAAAATTACCGCTTCCAGAACAATAAAGTCCGGAATCTTATTTTGTCGGCCAGGTGGCGCTATGTGCACTCATGGGTGCTAATCTCTTTATCGACTGCGAGTTGCGTGGTTGCTCACTTCTGTCTTATGGATAACGGACGGCGTTGGGCAAAGAAGATGCTATCGGCAAACAACGCTCTGAGTTATGTACCGACAGACGAGGTGAGAGAAATGTTTTCTGTCCGCTCCTCCGGACAACAAACGTCTGAGAGTCCGGTTGGGCAGAGATGGACAAGGATGCCATGACAGCCTCGAAGACGTGCTTTGCACCACGGGCGGACGAGTGTGGCAGCAAGCTGCGTCCCTGAAAGACTGCAACCTGCCAGAGTCAGTGCGCATGGGGACTACGCTGAAGCTCTTCCTCGGGCAAGATGACTTTACAGGCTGTAATGAAATGCGACACGACTATGGAAGGTTGGTAAAAACGTCTGCGGTAACCTTGTTCGGACTCAAGGCGAAAGAAACCTGCGTTGAACACGAAGACACTAAGATACTCTACGCAACAACCACTGTGCTATAACGTGCGTGCTAGAACAAACATCGACTACAGCGCCTGTAATGGGCTGTCAAAAATCGGGTGCTGATGATGACACCTGCATGAGCGTCTGGTGTGCCGAGAAGAGCAGGAAAAAAACCAGGCCAGAAAGCGGTGCGTATATATATTCTTCCTGTGATGGCTAAATCGCACGACGAGTCGAAGACCATTGATTTTGTGCATACATATCTTGGAGGCGAACTAGAAAACTTGGTAGTAACCGCGCTCACAGCGCCTATTTCCCCTCTATGAATCATGCGTACACGCATGAATAGATATATGTATATACACATATAAATATATACACTTAACGGACAGACGTAAACGCGCATGCGCGGGAATATATTGCTGAACATGTATGTATATAGCGCACAGTACGAGCCGTTGCGCTCCAGATATCCCCCAACGCGCACACGTAACTTGCCAGAAAAAGCGATGCAGGCTACAGCAATGTCAGTACGCTAATCATTACTCTAACACAATAACAAAACCACGCAGAGTGAACTAAAATTTTTCGCTCACTAATTCTCCGATTTGTCTGGGATGATGGACTCTCTATAGGGAGCACACAAAAGCCAGGATGAGCTATTTCTGAAAATCGATGTGATAAAACACGGCAGAAAGAAATAACATTTATACTGCTCTCAAAAGATCTTGAGTGGTAGCATTTAACGCGCATATTTTAAATCAGGAACTAAACAATCTAACAGCAATGCTATGCGAATGACTGAAATCAAGTTATTAGATTGATTGTAGGCGCACGCCACGACCACCCTCTCCTGCTCGCAGTTAACCCTGTGAGGAATATGCGACGACAGTAGACAAATGAGCGCGACGCAAATTGGCAAAATATCTTTTAATGCAGGTCGCCCCGTATAGTAGTTATATCGAAATACAACACACGAAGCTATATAAATAACGGATATGACCGAAGTACTCAAACAAATGGCACTTCGTGAATCATCACGAGTTAATATTATCCAAAGTGTCCCTCAGAAAATGAAAACAAATGAATAAGCCTACCACGTAGCTGAACCTGCCCCTCACTTTTGGCAAAAAACCTTACTCGAGACTACAACCACCACACCACATTTACGTGTTCTTTCCTGTTTCCCTGTTCTCAGTAACGTACTCCCCAGATCTAACAGCGTTCATCGTGTCCACGCTGTAAACTTTGTCCGACAATTTACAGCTAATAGCAGACAACAACGCTGCACAAAGCGAACAGCTGACGACGTATAGGCCTGCGCTGAAGCCGTTGGTAATCCTGGCTTGCGAGTTCCTCTTAATGTACCTAACAACTCGTATAGGACGTAGATGTTATGTAACGAGTCAAGAACGCGCTTGAAGACTCCTGGAAGAAAGATGAAGTGTAAACAAAACAGTATTTAAACATGCTTTGGTTTTGTTTTTGTTTTTTTTCGATTGGACGGGAGCGATTACGCCGGTGGCCAAAGAAAAAAACGTGGGTGACGAAGACTGGGACATCGGGAAAAAACAAACTGAAAAAACTGAAACGACAGCAGTGGCATATTTTTGGAACAGTATTCAAGCGCGGAAATAGAAAAAGAAACAGTGTCGAAAGCAAAATGAAGGCTTGTACCCGTTTGGTTAGGGCTATTTCTCGACGCCAACTGCATTAGAAGCTTAGTGGACCAACGATACGGCGACGTCTGCAAGATCGTTTGCAACGCCATGCCCGAACCGCATCCTTGACGTCGCCACGGTACGGTAACCGGGAACCCTTCGACGGTGGCGCCATCTTCGAAATAGATGCGCGTGAAGCAGGTGCTTGTTTTGAGGCAAAACACTGTCGCTTGTCGACCAGCACCGCGGACACCCTCAGCTTTGAACGCACAAGGTGCTCCGTTTATTTTTGAAAAAAAAAAAAAGAAAATAAGAGCGCCAAAATAAGATAGACGATTGTAGTGAGGACGCTTTGAGCGGATGAAGGTTGTTCTGGCCATCTCACCCGAAGCACCACTCTCTTGATTTGTAAAGAGTGCTTTGTGATCGATATTGTTGTAACCGGGTCAATGTTTCGCTCTTGCCTTGACTGTGTCGGTACTTGTGACGGTTCCTACCGCTATTTTCGTTTGTTATCGTCCCAGATACTCTGGAGCGTGTTCAGAAATGTACACCCAATGTGCTGGATTATTTGTGGCTTCGTGTGCTATGACAGACGACGCTGCCGCCCACATAACACAAGCTTGGTAGCAGGTAATTGAGTTGGTTTGAAATCGCCATTCATTTGCTCTATAAGGACTGTGGGACTGTGCTGTGCAGACTTTTTAAGAGGAAAAAAAAAGTTCAGTTACCGACGTAGTTGCTCATAGCGTTCAACGCCCGCCAAGTTAACAGAAGACAAGCCGACATTGTGGAGTACGCCGACCGTATTGGGAAAACGGTCTTTAGAAAACGGTTGGAGGTTGTGCGCACTATATCTGTAACGCTTATGCTTGGCTACAGCGTATGTTTTCCTGCAAGGCTTTTTTCTTTCGTATACCAATTTGTTTTACTCAAAGTTTGCACCCGAACATGATGTGACACGTTATTCGACAGCGTTTCCCGACATGTTTCAGTGTAGTAAAGCTACGAAAACCTGTCGCAAAGCGTGCTATCGCGCCAGGAAGAGGTGATACGTAGACAATGAAAACGCTGGCGACTAAAAAAACGCAAAGAGCGTCAATTTAATTAATTATGAAATGTACTGTGAACAAGCGGCTGTTTATCTCGCTCCTGAACATGACAATAATCATGTAGAACATTCAACCCACACACCCGCTTTGCACATCGCTACACCGGGATAATTGCAGATTAGTGTGAGTTCGGCTATCTAACAAGACAAAAGAAAACTTTGGCAGGCATTCACACTTGTACTTCGAAAAAGCGCCAAAGCATAAAACACGTCTTGGCCTTTTCTAGGATCGCCCACGAAAGAAGCTTCTTCAGTGGTGGTCACTTGTAACAGCAGGCGGCTGCAAACTTTCGTAAGGTGGTATGATGGAGTCACAGCTCAAAATGGCAGAGTCTAATGTGGCTTGAACGCTTCAGTACCGGCCATTTCTGTACAGCACCTCGAAACGGAAACTCCCAGACTAGCGCCCCTGCGCGAACTAGTGTGATAAATAAATAAAAAAAAAGCGCAGCACGTATCATGACCACAGCGAGGCAGCAGGAGGGAAAAATAATAATCGCGTACTCCTGTCATTCCTGCGTCCGTGTACTTCGAAAGCACTATTTTCTTTCTCTCTCTCTATCTCATTCCTCGAACTCGTTCGTAGAAGTATGCGAGTATAGTGAACTCTCATGCATTCGACCGCATCTGCCCCTTAACGAGCACAATACTTCCTCTGTGCCACGCAGCAACACTTATCTATAGATTGTGTATAAACAGACGCGAAAATCCACCAATCTCCGCAGTATTTTTATGGCATCTATATATACATATATATATTATACGGCACGAATACACGCACGGCAACCTTGTGTCTCGCGAGTCTTCCCATGCCTAAAGTAAGCTCTTTGAGGGCGGGAGAAGAGATGAAAATTCGATTCATTCGTGACAACGGAAGTAACGCTTCGTATTCGAAAGGTATACGCGGGTCTAAGTTTCCCACAATGCAATGCGAAAGTATCCACGCAGAGGTTACGTCACAGACGACCACGCTTGAGTTTAGCGAAGTATGGATGCGTTATCGCAAACTGTTTACATACATTGAGATGTGTCTGTAATTACTTATTTTTCCAAGCAATGGCTAAACAAACTGCGGCATCCCGCAAATCTAACTGTTTATCTGTTGCCTTCCTGCCTTGACGACTCTTCGCAGGCTGCATGCCACAAAAACGCGCACTCGTGCATGACAGGTTACTCGTGCAACCGTGCAGCCCTTCACGATGTGTAAACGTAGAATCGGCTTCAAGTTGCTTGAACAACCCGGTACCAGAGTACTGCGACGCTTTGAGATAGGTTCCTCGATGCCAGCGACGCGGGCGAATCGAGGCACCCTACTTTGAGGTTGAGAATTACTGTCAGGAAAAAAAATGTCAATTCATTCATAGCTTACGCCGAGAGCGATATTTGGGCTGGCGAAATGCTGATTATGTGGTCGCCTGGAGCATGAACAGCGAAATCTAACGAGGCGTTTAGGTAACTCGCCCGTCGCTTAAAGCTACCAATATAATT
The DNA here is from genome assembly GCA_013339765.2 of Haemaphysalis longicornis. Taxonomy (NCBI): domain Eukaryota; kingdom Metazoa; phylum Arthropoda; class Arachnida; order Ixodida; family Ixodidae; genus Haemaphysalis; species Haemaphysalis longicornis. The sequence goes on from CM023449.1 coordinate 19,782,869, forward strand.
TAGCTCATCCTCCGTTGGAACACGGATATTTGGGGATATCTCACTGACCCACTTGCGGAGTCAAAACTCCATTCCATGTACGCCTAATTAAAGGTCTGCACTTAATTTTTACTTAGCCACGCGCGACTTTATTTTAATACTGATGCTCCACAATTTCAACAGTCGGTAAGCGTAATTCCGTCACTGCTCATCGAAACATATCTCGCCAAATGCTCAAGTAAGGCAAGATGAACATTGAGAAAAACAAGGTGCAATTCTAGTAAAAAATGGGATGATACTTTTTTTTGCGCCTAAATATTACGCTGATTGGCCGAGTCGCTATTAGACTACTGTTAGCGTTCTTAATGAGCGGGAAGGGGTGCACTGCACCTGTAAAAAAAAAGCGAGACCCCCTTAAAGAGCGAACTCTCTTTGACCAAAGTATGTACAGCTGCAAGAACTGTCCCCGTAATCTTCTGAACACGCACACCACTTTCGGGTTGATTATGCCCCGTTTTCAAACGCTATCATGGTAGACGTCTGACCGTGAACGACACGCAATGTGTCAACGAACGAAAAGTTTGTGCGCGCGAAAGAACAGTGGTACGGTCAAAGGGTAAGCACTTTCTAAAAGCAGCCTATGAACGACGGGAGCGCCGCCCGGGTGTTCTAAGTGTAAAGCTTAAAACAAACACCAACAAAAACGCATCCACCCCAATTGTCTGTTGTTGCTTTCCGATTTCTTCCATTCATGACTATTTCGTATATATATATATATATATATATAATATAGATAATATATATATATATATATATATATATATATATATCACCCTAACAACTGCAAGCCGCTCACTGCTGTATTTACTGCTATGGAAATACAGAAGGGGCAGTGTGTGGGCGATATCGGCGCACGTTAGGATACTCACGTGGATGGAATATTTTACTATATCCACCCACTGCGCGACGCGCCTCATTTTTGCCGATGTTCCTAGGCATGGCAAACCCCCTTTCGAGTTTGAACACTTTTTTGCGAGTGCTTTGTACGAGACTACAAAGTCAGTGCTGCATATCTACTACACTGACGGCGCAAAGTGGTGCAACAACCGCGAGTCAAAACACCGGCTGGGAAGCTTCAGGTGGCGTTGTCGTCGACACTGACAAACTCTCGGTAATAGAGATCGAAAAAAAATTATTCGACAGAAGGCTACCCGTGCGTGACCGGTGTTCTTCCACGCGAGAATCTTTTCAGTCCCGGCTGTGAACTCTCCGTTTATGCCGTGTTAGTGAAGTCTGTGACGTGTACAGTGCAATTGAACAAGAAATTCTTTTGCCTGTTGTTTTGAGAAGTCGCACAGTTTTTGTCTGTACATAAGAATATAGTGCGGTGCTGTCGCGTTTATAGTGACCTGTTCTTTTTTTCTGTTGTTCCCAGATAAAAAGCTGAATAAAAAGTTTCGGTTACGCCAAACGCTTGCGTTGTCTAACTTTCTCGGCATAACGGTGCGCAGAAGGGAACACGTAAGCATGGCCTCGTGCCCCTTCTCCAAACTGCTCTTTCTAGTAATCCTCTTTCTGTACTTAATATATAATCTGGTGAACCCCTTCCATGACAAAAGGCAAGAAATTCCGTGAGAAAAGGACGGAGCTCAATTATGTACCATTTAAATGGTTTGTATTTAACGTCCTAAAGGTAAGTAAAGATAGGGAACTAAACATCTCGGCCTCTTTTGTTGTAGCTTGGTGTCGTGAATCTGTGCCGTTGAGTAAAGGCGTCTCTTCAACAGCATGTCTATGGGCCTCGTGTTCACGGTATGTGTCGGCGATGGTGTTTTCTTCCACCGTGAGGCAATGGCGCGTACTACTGCCTGAATGCGCTGCTCTGCTCAGTAAGCACGTACTGCGTCTTTCCTTTCTTCGGTGCTGCTTGCCGCAAGTTTTGCTGTCACCTCAGCGCCGGCCCCGGTTGAAGCATCGCGACCAGTATTATCTTCTTGTATGGCACGTCTCGAGCTGATTACACGTGCCGGCCCGCCTCGTCGCCAAAGATGTGATTGCTAATAGAGGCGCCATAACCAGGAGTCTTGTTCATTCCCGATGCTCGCACACATTAACAAGATGGGAGAAAGTACAGACCCTTTGGGAACGTCCCTATAGTCTGATGCAGAGACTACGGCTAAAAACCTTTCGGCGAACGGTAGAACTGAGGACCAATTAAAAATTGTGAACCCACGAAAGGATGCATTGGGAAACCTATAGCCGTCGTGATTAGCGAGCAAATTGCTATATTCAGGGCCATCATGTGCTTTCGCAATGTTCAGTGTGACAGAGCGCAAACATTTTATTCCTACGGGTAAACCGGATTCAACACTCCAAGTAAACATGGTGGACCAAATGCAGCAGTATATTTTCTGTGGACAAAGATCAAAGTAAACTTCTTTGCAAAAGTACCTCAAATTACAATGATGATAATGCTTATGGTTGCGTTTTGATGGCGCAACACCAAATGAAGGCAAAGAGCGGCCAAAATCATATTTACCGATTTCACTATGTTGCTAGTCGCAGCGATTTGGTGGATATTATATATATACCAAACGACCCCACTAATAGGGGTTCTTAGCAGAGGATATTGAGCAACTTTCCTACGTGCACGAATCCAAGATTTCTCAAAGCGAGTATTTGCAATATGCAGAAGATCTTTAGGTAATTCCTAGAATAACTTTATCGTCGGAGTAGAGATGCCTTCAGCTCCCGAGGGGCTGCCAAGAGCCCCATAACATTTCTTCCGCCGTGGTCGGAAGAAATTGAGGATGAACACTCACCCCTCTCACAACATTTGTTGGCAAGCCAACCGTTTTACACACGGTGTAGTTATCGGGCGTAGCTTTGAAAATTTAGACAGCCCTCCGTCTAATGAAAGGTTGAAATGCGAAGCTTCCTCACCTGTGATTCAAATGGCGAAGTTCCAAAGCCGCTGCGGTCAAATGCCCACACTGCCTGCGATCAAAGTCGTCAAAGCTCAAGGAGTCAAATTTCAAACTTGAACGATCAGTCAAAATCCCAACTCAGACGACAGCCGACGAATCTGGCACTAGAAAGCTGAGCGCCCCAAGACATACAATAGAGCACTCGATACATATTGAAACTGCTTCGACCGTGTCGGAATAGCACGTGCGACTGCGATCACGTGAAGCCTTGTTTTCTTGAGGCGCCCGTGTAAAATTGGCTTTTCTGTAGTGCGTTTAACCGTGCGCCTGACGCCATCAATGAGGCATAGAAAGCTTCGATTTAGTACGGGCTGTTAAGTTACACCCACGCCCCCCAAAAAAGAATTTTAGGCAACCATTAGATTAATAACATACAAATCTCGCGCGGAATTTGATTGCGTGCCAGGTTCAAATGTCACGAAGTTTATAAGCTATAGTTATTTTGGTCCACTAGATGATGACGATGATGATGACGATGATAACTTTAGTTTGCCCAAAACTGCGTGAACGTAGGAAGGGGAAGTGGGAGTCTTCCGAGACTTCCTGTCCCTCAAATGGAGGAATACAGCCCTTGAGCGTGAGCGGAATATTTGGCCAGTTGGGCGACCTTAAGCAGTGTTTCACGGGCCAGAGCTCCCCTGCTCCGAACTAATGGGTAAACGAGTTCGTAGAGTTCACGGCTGAGAATCGCAAGACTAGGTCATGTGAGGGCTGTGCTAGAAATACCCGCGTCACGAATGTACACAGGAACTGACGCTGATGACTGACCCCTCAGAGACAGCGCCTATTCTTTTTAACAGCGGGGATGTTCTCGGGCTGGCCCTGGCGATAGTCCCTGCTGGTATCGTGTCACGCTCTCCCTAGAGCAGGTTTCTCCACCAAGCAAAGAAACTGTTCAAAGAATTGAAAAGTATTCTTAAAGAAATAAAAAGCACTGTCATATTTTGACATGGCAGCTTATACTGACCCTGAAAAGATGTCTTCCCAGCAATGCAGTTGTGTTTAGAAGTAGAACAAGCTTTAAGGAGAACTGGCTTTCCCACATTGCCGTTGAACAGCGAAGCCTGGCCGTCTATACGGAGGAATTTGATTATATAATACGGCCCCACCTCTTGTGTTATCGAAAGTATCCTGAAACAAATCATTTAATTAACCGCTAAGACAACTACCATTACGGCGAGTTTCATTTACTTGTGAAAACTAGTCGGTTCACAGAGAAGTTGTAAACGGTACAGAATTACTCTCTGTTGTAAATGCATGGCCGTCTACGGAGGGAGTATGGTTACAGGAAATGGCTGTAACTGTTTTACCGGGCCTACCCTGAAAATAATTATATGAGAATTAGCCGCTAAGACGACTTAACATTACGCACAAGAAAGAAGCCGAAGTTGAAAGGACTCTTCCAAACATGAACTTTCATACCAATATATACTAGAGGGAAATCTGACGCCACTGTCTAGGGCAGCTGCGCTTCAGCGAGCGTTCCGTCATGTACCGGGCAGGCTCATGAATAGGCTGAAAAGTTGGCTCTGGCTGTAAAAAAGCAAATATACTACTGTAGAAGGGTCACCAAATTTGCTTTGTTACTATAAAATTGAACCTCCAAAAAGATTAATTTATCAGTGATTATGTTAAAGCTTCATGCACGACGAACAAGAAAAAAAATGTTACCATCTTTTGTTCATTTTGGTTTCGAGACAAGAAGCCATATGGCTAGCTAAGCCAAGTAGGCCAGGAACGTCGCTAGCGGCAATGGTGCCGCCCACGGCGCCCCGCGACTGCAGCGACACATTTCCTTCTAGTATATATTAGTATGAAACTCTACGATTCCAAAGACAGCTCTCGGCTCCACTGCTTCAGCTTATTTCACACTGGGGCGAACTGAGTTTAGTCTTGTTTTTCTTTTCACGAAAGTACTACGAAGGCACTCATGTCACATGCCCACAAGTAGACGGGCCACAAGGAAGGATCCATGAAACGCACCAAGGAGGCGACTACCGGCACGGAGGCTGAACGTGAATCTGCGGAGTGGTTACTGCTGTTGCGGCCCTTGCGTTGACACACACTCCGAGGCGGAATCTGCAAGAGCGAAGTGACGGAGCTGCCAACGGGGAATGGTCGGAGTGAGCCTCCAACACCATCAACGACGAGGAGCCTTGGTGCGTTTCATGCAGAAGTGAAGCATTCTTTCCCGCGCTTCTCTTGGTATCACCACCCTGCTACCTCAGTAGACCATGCGATGAGCCAATGACAGCGCTGTTTACCGATCGAACATTGGCAACAAGTCAGGTACCATTCCACTTGTGGTTCGAGGCCAACCATGTACTATGTAGCGCTCGACAAGGGCTAACAACGGGTCCTTGGCAGTGAGCTCCTGCCACTCGTGGGTCGACACTATACCTTCGTCAAGAGCTTCCAACGCCAGGACGTGTTCAGGAGGTTCTCTCACGGTTACCGGTGCTGGTGCGGTAGGAGGAACGCCTCTGGCGTCAACTCCAAACGGAATCTCTACCCTGCAGAGCCGTTCTTCACCATGTCCACCCCTCCCTCTACCCATCCTCACTCTGCCTCCGCTGCGGGGAAAGGGCCACGGTCCAACACCAAATGTGCCCTTCTGCAGAGGACCCCTTCCCTACAATTAATTCCCCTGACCAGCGGATGGAGACGTTGGGCCGCTCGGAGCCCCAGCTCAAGAAGGAGCTCGTGACTCGATCAGCTGAGGTCGTCGCGTCCCTCCGGTTCGCGCCCAAGCTAACAAAAGACCTACCCTCAGATTCCTGGTCGCGCTGGAGATCTCACGCTAAAGCGACTCTCAGAGAGATGACCACAGAGTACTCTGCTCAGACATCATGACCGTCGACTTCAAAATCTCTCTCTCACTCTCCTCTCTCTCTCTCTCTCCCCTCTCTCTTCTCTCTCTCTCTCCTCTCTTCTCTCTCTCTCTCTCTCTCTCTCTCTCTCTCTCTCTCTCTCTCTCTCTCTCTCTCGCTGGCAAGCACTGCAACATTACTAGTAGCCACCCAAGAACAGTTCCCATCGTTGAATGCGCGCGGCGGCGTCTCACGGTCACGCCGGAGCAGCCCCAGCAGTGGCTAATGGTGAGTGACCAGGGTGAATTGCCGACCTAGAACATAGTCACGAAAACGAGAGACGCCAAGAACGAGTGCCAATGCTTCTCGCTCTAGGTGCGAGTAGTGTTGCTCTGCTTTTGTTTGCGTTCTGGAGCGGAACCCAATCGGCCTGTGCTCATTTCCCACGGAGTAGAACAGAACCGCACCCACACCATAAGGGGAAGCGACACATTCTAGCTTCATCTCTCTGCTAGGATCAAAATGAACGAGAAGTTGCGCATCCTTCAGCATTTGTTTCGCTCTCCCAAACGCCGACAGCTGTGGTTACAGCCACTCTCAACGGCTCCTTTCTCCATGAGCCGATACAACGGTCTGAGCGCAGTCGACATGTTAAGTAGAAAACGTGCGTTGAACGTAAGCATGCCAAGAAAGGAGCGTAACTCGCTAGCGTTACGTGGGGGAGGGGCTTGCATGACGGAGTCTACGTTCTTTCCAATGGGTTGGAAGCCTTGCCGGTCTACACGATACCCAAGGTAAGTGACGGAAGGCTGATGAAACTTGCATTTGTCAATCCTAAGTTTAACGCCGTGCTCTCTGAACCGTTCGAACACGCTCTTGAGCCGCTCTCTGTTGTCCCCTTTGCCTTCAGACACTAGCACATCGGCAAGGTATGCTTGCACGCCCGGTAGCCCGCCCAGTATTGCATCCATCTTCCGTTGAAAAATGGCCGGTGCAGAAGCTATACCAAACGGAAGTCTGTTATATTGGAAAAGCCCGTGGTGCGTGTTAATGACAAAGATCCCGCGGGATGCTTCGTCAAGGGGTACTTGGTTGTAAGCATCCTTCGAATCCATGATTGATTGATTGAAGGGTTTAATGCGCCGACGCGATGCAGGCGATGAGGCGCGCCGTAGTGGAGGGCTCCGGATTAATTTTGACCACCTGGGGATCTTTAACGTGCGGTGAAATCTCGTACACACCAGCCTTTTCGCCTCCATCAGAAAAGCGGCCGCCGCGGCCGGGAATCTAGTCCGCGACCTCGTGCTCAGCAGCACAACGCCTTAGCCACTGAGCCACAGCGGCGGGTCATCTTTCAAGTCCAAATCCAAGATGCTGAAGTATTCACCGCCAATTAGGCTTGCGAACATGTCCTATACGCCTCGAGCTTCGCGATCGCTGCGCCGCCTGCCGCCGCTTCTCTGCGGCGTTCGCGGGATGTGCGCTGCGTGGCTGATAGGGGCTCATGCAGTGTTTTGGTTCTGTTTCGCTTCTTTTCGCCTTTCCGCGCCCTAAAAAAACTTGTTATGGTGGCGTCTGTTAGCAAAGAGTAGGTTTAGGTCACTGAAAAAGCAGCCCTTCGTAGAGCATGCGATCACCTGCAAGATCTACCCGGGGACACGGTTCTGCGCACTTCGTCGCCGCACTTCGGGGCGTTGGCGACGGTAGCAGCACATCACCCCTGTCACCTCCAAATACGTCAGGTACAAATGAATTATACTGTCGCCTCGTATAGACCTGATACTGGCACAGTGAGAGGTTGGCTTCATTTTGCAGCGTGGACAACGAATGCGGCTTCCTTTCGCATATATACGCCGCAGAAAAATATGTTTCGGGGATGTGATTACCCCATCCCGGACAATAACTTACGCCTTTTATCAGAATATAAACCATGCGAAAATGCTAAGTATATTCGAAGCCTGTACGTCGTTAAATATGTGCCCACACACGCATTATAGCAAGAACCAAGGCAATCTTATATGAAACCACAGAAAAATACATGATGTGCAAGTGCGGAAGAAACATAATAGCTCTAACGGAAATATAAAAAAAATGCAGGGCAGCTTCTGACATACGTTCGTCGAAACTGAGGCCAGGTAGGGCCCACCAGACCAACTATACGCGAAATGCACTGCTATTTCGCGAGACATAGGGGGGGGGGGGGATAGGGAGGGGGACGCTGTGTGCAAATCCGGAGCGGGATCAAGCAACGAATATTTTAGTAATCACAAACACAAATCTCGCGTTCACTGTCGTTTTGTTTTTCGACTTCAACGAACAGCTGATCATTCGGCGGACGCATTTTTGGAAGTATACAGGATAGGCAGTTCACAAGTGATGAAAGGTGCCGTTAGATGAGTGTGGTAATAAATAAGGCCCTCTGATTTCAGTTTGTGCTTTATTGTTCAGGCTCCCTGTGCCATGTGACGATATTTCGAAGAAGAGTTTAGTCGCGGATACTGATTATATTCTAAGCCCATCTGCGCGCTGCTTGCAGAGGATATATGTAGCGGATGAATGTTCGCCGGCGCTCACCTCACGACAAGACAACTCTTTGTCGTGTGCTGATCCCCAAGTATAATTTTGCATTATCTATCGTACTTACGTTGAATATTCCCGAAATTAACACACATTGGCTTCTAAATGGTGTTGATCAATATCTGAAGTTTATTATTGGCAAAAGTAACTGGCGTGCTGTCAGGTATGAGTGTTCCGCTGAATATGTAAGCGCACAAAACTGGTTTACATCGTAGTGTATACCCGTAGCATGAACATCAGAGGAACCCGGTGGTTACGGAGACACTGCTAGGAAATTCAGGGCAGTGTAACTACAATCGGCTCCATCATACGCCGGTTCCGCGACGCTGGCCTGTGACACACACCTGGCGCTTATACAGACCGAATATACCACACTAAGATCGCGTCAGAAACATTTACACCCTCGTAAACACACCTTATCTGCGAACAGAGCGACTGCTCCACATAAACATGGATTTCAAACGCCCGCAAACGGTAACTCTCGGTCGTGAACGTGGCGCAAAAGCAGCGGCGACAGTGGGGAGCGGGACGCGGACTCCCGCGGCTGCTTTCTGAACGGGCCGCTAGGGGGATTTCAGTGGCGCCCCTACAGGCCGCGCTCGAGGCGTATACCACAGGCGGTGGGTAGGGCTCCACCTCGCATGCTAGGTTAAGCGTGACCTTAAAGTCACCACATATCCTTACGGTGCAGTCTTTTTGCAAGACTACTACAATAGGGCTACGCATTCCGCGTGTCGCACGGGTGATAGGTGCGGGGATCACGACTTTCACGCGAACCCCTTTCTGGCTAGCTTTCCATCGCGGCCGGCGTTGCACAGTGCTCAGCTCGCTCGCGCGACGGGAGCGCGCCAGCAACCGCAGGGGTTTGCTGTCGCCGGGGTGGAGTCGAAAAGATCCGTCGGCCCTTTCCCCTTCTGCCTTACTCGAGAACCAGTTCTTCCTCCGCACTAGCGCCACCGTTTGGCGAGGTCTGGTGGGATGTAGCATGACGAGAGGACAGCTCCCTTGTCTTGGGGTTGCGGTAGCGCGCGGACGTTTCGGCGCGCTGGTATCGGCATTAAACCTGGTGAACGCACCCCGAAGGAACGCTTCCCGGGCGAGCTTATTTTCTATCGGTGAGCCGAACCATCTCGATCTCTAGCGTTGTTTAATGCCTCACTCCCAATGTTACCGTTATGGCCTACGATTAGTCTGTATGCAGTATATTTGATTTGCACGTTGCAATAAATGCTGCCATTGATGTATTTCCCTTGTCGCCTCCTGCCTTTGTCTGTCTCCGCAAACAACGGACCCGTCCGCACCCGCAAGGCATGTTTGCTGAGCGCGGTTGTTTGCTAAGCTGGGTGGGAAATACGTGGTGAGTGAAATGTAAAACCCCACATAGTATGCCAAGTTACACTAGTCGACCAATTTCATGAGAGACCTTATCGCGGAGGGCGTAAGGAAGGGATCTGGGCTTACCGAATTCGGTGTCGCTGTCGGCTTGTTTCAGGCTGGCTGGTGCCCCTGTGATTAGGCCAAGGTCTGTTGAGAACACGTCTTCATACTCGCCGAACAGCTGGTTCACCTAATGGTCACCTGGCTAGGTTCCTGTTGTCGGGTCTGGCGCAGTCAGGTCTGCAAACTGAACGCCCGCCTAGCCAATCAGAGCAATGAGGTCTTGGCCGCATAGGTTCGGCCCTGCACAGTCGAGAACGAGTGGACGAGCTACCGATACATCTTGATACCTCACTAAGTTCCAGCTCGCCCAACACCGGCAGCTGTCCGGCGAAACACGACAACTTCACTCGTGGTGGTTCCAGGCGCGGCCACTGTGCGTGGCGTCGATGGCACCCTTGCCGCGATACGACGCACACTGGAGATTCCGTGTCCACTTCCATAGACAAGTCAACGTCCACCCACCGAAACGTACGGCGTATCGGTGGTTCCAAGCGGCTTTTCCTTCCCCAAATCACCGTCCAAACGTGCGCGCCATCAATGTCATCGCTGTTCGACGGGGTTTCAACTGTCAGTGTCTTTACACTCACTGTCCGCCTTCCAACATTTGCCGAGTCACGGTAACTTTTTTTTTTTTTTTTCAAATGACCGTGCCGGCCACAGCGACAGCAGCGTGCGTTAGTCCAGCGGCAGGCGTTATCGTCGCGCTTCGCGCTTCCACATCGTCCGCACTCTTGCGACGCAACTCGTGCACGGTTATCTCGAGATGGTGAACGATGCTGCGCTTGCATTTTTAGCACCGTCGGTGGTTCTGCACTCATATCTTTCGCATCGCTGTCAGTTGCTTCGGCTGGTATGGCCATTGCTTCAGCCTCCTCTAGGGTTCAATCGCTCTTGGCCAGTAATTGCTTGTGCAGGTTAGTTGGGCGTACGCCGACAATCCGGTCCCTGAAAATTCGGTCGCGCGCCTCCGCAAAATTGCAATTGTCTGCTATGCGCCGTATGTCGACCCCGAATACGTGCACCGACTCCCCTTCATGCTGGCAATGGATGAAAAGATTGTAGCTTTCTGCTGCTATCTCGTAATGCTTAGGGTCGTAGAAGTCGTTTAAGGCTGCCACCGCTTCGTCATAGGTGAGGGAATTTAGCGTCACAGGTGCTGCTAACACTTCTACAGTCTGCGTAGTGAGCGCTGCCACAAGTAGGGCTCGCTTCCTTTTTGGGTCCGTAATAGCGTTGACTTCAAAATACGCTTGAGCCCGAATTAGGTAGTACGCTTTCCACTTATCATGTGTGTCGTCGAAAACCGGGAGCAGGAGGCTGGTCATGGCTGTCGTAGGCGCTTGTCGTTGCGGCAGGCCTTCGCCTTCAGTTTTCGCAGCATGGGCGGTTTCTGGACTCGTCGCCAATGAAGTAACTCGAGCGCGCACGTCGCAGCAGCATAGACGGGGGTCGGCAGTGAACAACACCGTTTAGGGTTGCACAGGTGTGGGAGAGGGGGAAAGCGCCGAGGCGAACGTGCCAAACGAAATGGGTGCGCGCGCAGCTGGTTTCGCTGGCCGCCACAAAACAAAACAATTTGTTTTGTTTTGTGGCGGCCAATAACGACGAGGCAGCGCTGCCCTCACGACTACATTATGCACGAAAACTTAGCCGCCTTTCACTAAAGCAGTTGCAGCGACGATATGTTGCTCCTTAGTCAATTCTTATCCTAACAAATCCCGGCTATTCAAAATGTTCCCTCAAACACACACAGACGCATGCAATAAATGCGGAAACCCTTCCAACTTATTTCACGCAACATGGGCCTGGCCTATCATCTGGCCTTCAGGAAACAACCCCACAAATACGGTCGCGCTATGGGAGGCAGCTCTGGCCAGCTCCGACTTCGGGATTGAGAAGGACCTAATTCTTCGAGTTCGGAGACGAGCAGAAGATTATGGGACCCTGGAAGGAGGGCACCACCCCTAAGACAATCGCGCCACCTCCTTTTTTCCTAATAAACGTTTCATCTCTCTCTCTCCCTAGTCAATTAAAACGCAGTGACCATACAAACATGGGGATAACCACAAGCATACTTCTGTTGGATTTGTGTTACAGTCGAACCTCGTTATAACGAAGTAGTATCAGGACAGAAAACTAGTTCGTTATATCCGATATTTGTTATAACAGTAGAGATAAAATCGGCTGTAAAAAATCGACAATCTGGCTCGCGCCAAAACACTTGATACAAAAATGCATTTTTTGAGTCTTCGAAGCCACTATACACAAGGTAACCCTTACCTTTCTCCTTGTTGCAGTTCAAGCTGAATGAGCCGGAACATGCGTACGTGAAATTATAACAAAACAAGGTTCGCTTGACAAAAAAGGTCTGCGTCTTTATGTATTTGATGAAGGATATGATCTTCATCTGGTGGCTACTCACAGCACTGCGCAGTATGAAGTTTTCCACAGTGTCCACGAACAAAAGGGCATTTATACTTCTGCAGTTTCGGAGGCCAGAGGGTTTTTCCAAGTAGCTTCTCAGCCTCCTAATAAAATATTTCTTCATTATATCCGCCATCGCGCGCGGCTCACAGTTTCGTAATAAAAGAATAAGTGCCATTGAAATAAAGCGTGACCAACCAAAGATCGTATTTAGTTCGCTATGGCCGATAATTCGCTATATCGGTGTTCGTTGCAATGAGGTTCAACTGTATGAGTTTTAACGCGCCGACGCTACACAGGCAGAAACATTCCTAGCGCATGCCGTCAAGCACAAGACAGCAGAGACACCAGGGAGCGCTACTTTCGACTAGTTTTATTTTAAAGACACATCCACATAAATCCACACTTTTCCCCCTTTCGCACTGGCCCAGGAATCAGCACTTGTGAGGTTCGCAGGCGATGAGACGCACCGAAGTGGAGGGCTCCGGATTAATTTTGACGACCTGGGGATCTTTAACCTGCACCGGAATCTCGAATGCACGGGCATTTTCGCCTTTTGCTTCCATCAGAAAAGCGGGCGCCGCGTCCGGGTATCGAACCCGCGTGCTTGGGCCGCCGCGGCGGGTTTCTTCAGTTGGAAAAAGTGCGAAAGACGTGAGGTCAGTAACAACATATAGGCCAATCGCCGCAGGTATCATCATCACGAGGTCAGCATTGAAGAACGTTAACGGTCATTGCGACTGTTTTCTAGGGTTTTTTTTTTTTTTGCTTCAGGGCATAGTTGAAGGAGTTTAATGGAATTATGAGGAAAGGTGATCAGGTGACTGTTCATCCTAGAACTGCTGTAAATACACTGGTTTCCCAGTACCGGCAGCGTAATCTTCTAGATATACTGCTTTGTCACGACTTCAACGCTTTCATGTATGTTCTGTTTGCTTTATGAAGGCTTTACAAATCAGCCCAGGCATTTTTGGAGCAATTAAAGTTTTTTTGTTCTATATTTTGATATTGTTGATGTCCAGCGACATGTCTTGTTTTCGTTGTTTTTTTAACCACCTCTCTGAAATCGTGGCTTAATCTGTAATGAACGATCATCATCGCACCATGCCCATTTTTTTACGTCCAACTGATTTTTGTATAAATCTACATTATATTTTGACTGTTCATGTTTTGCCAGTTTTTATGTACTTTTTACAAAGAGGTCCCCCCACAGTGATAAACTATGGGACCTCTTTCTGTATTCCTTACCAATTTATGTGCTGTATTATTTGAAAGATCCTAATGAACTTCAACCTCAACTAATCTTCAATTTGGAAGGAAAAGGACTATTTACGTTTGGTTACTCGCAAAACTTGTGCGCTGGCTGCCACTCCACATCGTTATCTTTCACAAACATCCGCCCTCACTTCTTTGTCCTGGGTGAAATAAATTTTCAACATCTGCGTTGTCCTTAACTCAGTTTGCACTTATATATGAAAACGGCATAACATAGGTTGTCCCTTTCGAATCACACACGCATTCAACTCATGCTTCCCAGAAGTTACGCCCTCTTTTTTTATGTAGAGGGGAGACTCCTACTAAAGTCGCCTTCTGTTGTTCTGTGACTCCCGCGCTCTTCTGCCTTTCGTTCCTGCTTCCCATTTTCCCTTCCCATCCCTTTAATTCATTCCTTCGTACAACAAGATGCGCCAGTGCACGAGAGAGAGAGAACGATCTTTAATGAAACTGGCGATGTCAGCCGAGCTAACCTGCTTGCCTTGCTATACGACAGATGAATGCCATCACTATGATGATTATAAAGATGAAGAGGAATACATCAGATTTTAACTATTTACAAAGTGTGATCAAGACTTGTGTCTTTTAGGTACGCCAATAAGGCTTTCGTAGCACGGGCGGCGCGTTTGGAAGAATTCCAAGGGCCTAATACGTCCCTCTGTTCTAGTCCTACAAAGAGCGGCTGGCCCAGACACACTGCGAGAAGCACTCTGTGTGTACCAAAGCGCGCACAATCACAGATGAGGTGTTGCAGATCTTCACGCACGTCACACTGCAGACACAGAGGTGAGGTGGTCTGGTGGATCTTGTAACACAGAGGTGAGGTGGTCTGGTGGATCTTGTAACAGAAGTATCGCGTGTAAGCGACATTCAACAGCAAACGGTGGAGTACGGCTGCAACATGCTTGGATAGTCCAGTCGGCATTTTAAACTTAAATTACAATGCGGGTCGATATAGTACTACGTGGGGAGTTATCCCATCGGGCATTTTTACACCCCCAACACCTTTTGTTCAGTACGCACAAAGAGGGCACCATTAAAGGTCACGGAATCGTACCATTGCAAAATGCATCATATAAGAGAATGACCACACGAACGAGGACCGCGTAAGCAATTAACTCTCCCACTTACTAACCACACTGTTTGAGCACGATTGAGGAAAAACAAAAGCCCACAACCGAAAGTATTACAGTAAAAGCTTGTTAATTCGAACTTGGTTAATTGGAACTTCCGGTTAATTCGAACTCACGCCCCAATCCCGGCACAGCCCTGTACATTTCAATGGGGGAGGACTCCCGATAATGCGAACGCGTCGGTATCCAGAACGGTTAATTCGAACTATGATCCCCTGGTTTCCATCGCTCCTGGCCGAAGAAGTCGGCCCAGAGTCATTACAATGCGTTGCAAATCTCAAACCAAACCAAATTTACTAGAGATGCAGAACAACTAAACACAAAAAGAGTTCATTGAGCTGCAACTGAAGGAAAACCGGCCAACAGCCGCTACATGGCTTTAGTGACGTAATTCGAGCCGTGGAAGAACGTCAAGGCCAGGAAAGAGAAACTGTCTGCGCAGGAGGCCGCCTGGTTCTTGCTGCGGCAGGAAACTAAACATCCCCCTCGCGAGGGGCACGATGAAATGCGGAGCATTTCCGGGGGCGCACGACGTTAAGTAGTTTGCGTTACGTTAATGTTGTTGCACTTGTTGCTGTTGGTTGTTGTATTGTAATTAAATGAGGAGACGTAATTACGTGGTCACGTGAAATCATTTATTAGCAGGTGGGTATGATTATTGTGGCGCAGTGGGAAGAGCACCATGTACCTCGCGTTCCGCCCACAGGTAGTGAATGCGTTGTATCAGCAGCTTCTTGACGTAGTTTGAATGAGTCCAGGATATAAGGCGCGTTCGTAGCCCTCCATTCTGTGTCGGCCTTGTGGCGCAGTGGGTAGAGCCCCATGTACCTTGCGTTCCGCCCGCAGGATCGTGGGATCGAAACCAGGCGCCGGTAAGTATTATTTTTTTATATAGTGTAGGGGGAGGGGTGCGGACTACTACGGACAACTAGAACGGGTCACATCGTGAGTTAAAGAAATGCTCTGCATTTAAAACAACAGCGTCGCGCTACGCTCCTGCGCCAGACTATTTCGCGTCTACAGGGGGCGCCACGCCACCGGCGCCAGTGGTCCGGCGCAAGCGATTATTATTTACGAAGCATCGTGTAGTAGCGCCTAATTCGCGATAACGGGTCCAAGGGTTGCTCCTTTGTGTTCTGGCCGCGCAGGGTAGCGCAATTTCCGTTCATTCTGCCGCCCGCCCGCTAATTCGAACTCCGCTTAATTGGAACAATTTTATGGTCCCCTTCGAGTTCGAATTAACCAGCTTTTACTGTAATACCTTTTCTATTTGAAAAGAAGCATTCAATCGGTTGCTGTGGACGCAGATTAAAATCACAGTATCTCACTTATAGGACATAGTGAAAAAGCGGCGTGGTGGGATAACTGACTGAAAACATGAAAAACGACTGTCAGAAACCACTTGAACTATGTGCAGGAACAGCGCTGCTGACGTAGCCCATGTGGTATGCCCTCTGTAGTGGACCTCGAGGTCCTCCGGCTGCCAAGTCGTGGAGAGGGAGCGGAGAGCGCCCGTCTGGTGATAATGAGGGTTTTAATCGAACTGGAGCGCGTGAAGCGCGAGCGCGTGCCACCGCTTCTTTGTCACATGAAACTGATGATGATGCAGCGTCGTCTGCTACCGCGTAGAAGAGGAAGAAGTTCCAACACCCTCTTTTACATAATAAAGGAAAGGAGGAAGCTGCATCACACCCCCAGCATGGAGCCTCGAATCTAGCCACCCCCGGGACGTGGCTCATGACTTTCATTACTACCTATTATAGTGACAACATCTGAACACTCCCTGGCTGGTTTAAATTCTTCTCAAACGCAGTCAGCGTAATCGAGCTGACCTTTCTTTTGCTTTTTTTTGTGTTCTTCGTCAATTACTGCAGCGAAAAGCGCTCCATCGCCTTCTGTATGATGAGTGTTTTCACCAGCCTATGCCGAAGCCTTCTTTTATATTACGGCAATGTTGTACGGTCGACCATAGTTGAAGGCTGGACAAATAGACGTGAATGAGTTACAAGGTTTCCGCACCAGATAAGTTAGCGTGGGTGGGCCACGTATCTAGACCCACGAAGTATCCTTTCTTTCAAAAATAGGGAACTAAAAGTGCAAATCAACTGGTCGACGGCAGAACCCGTTTCATAGCATCGCGCACTTGAAAAGGCTGTCACAAAGTAATGTAACTTCACCTAACCTAGCCTAAATATAAACCTAACCTAACCTGCCCTACCCTAAAAATACCCCAAACTAGTTTCCTTTGCTTTGTTTCATTCAGTTGGTACGTGATGCGGTGAAATGGCATGCAGGAGGACTTTCCCGCCTGGAATGTAATACATATACAGTCGAACACGGATATATCGAACTCCAAGGGGATAGCGAATTAGTTCGATATATGAAAAATTCGATATAAAAAATATGGGCTCTGAGACCTCACCTATGGCGGACGATCACTTACCGATCGTCGCATTCAAGAATGACAACTAATTCCGCACTCACGACGCAACAGGACGCTTTATTTCCGTGAAAAAAATCGCTGATCTTGGTCTGCTTCTTCGTCCAGGAAATGAAATTAAAGACGCTGGTCTCGATCTTCTCGAGGCTGCACAACTAGAAGATTCCAGCAGTACGCTGCGCCTTCGCACACCATGCACAACACGCACGCAAAAGAAGAACAGCGCGCACGTACCACAATAACTTTGAAGGTAACAATTCCAAGGCTCTCTGAACGGACTCCAACAAAGCGCTCGCGATGGTCATCTCCGAGAGAAACAGTGATCTCCGAAAGGTGCAGGACAACTCGCCAAACAGCAGCAACAGCAGCAAAATGCAAAAGGAGGAGGAGGCCGCCAGCGCCTTCGTTCCCTCATCCCTTTCCCGAGACGACATCGGGGAAGACAGATCCAGAGAGAGAAAAAAAAAAACTTTTTCGGCAAGCCGATGAACGTACGCAGCCGCAAAAAAAAAAAAAAAAAAAAAAAAAGACGTGCGCAGTCGGGGCATCCCTGCCTCACACTGTCACATTTTCCGAGCGTTCGGGCTTGTGTGCCTAGAGAGATTTAGCATACCGGGCTCCTTCCGCTAACGCTACGGCGGCCGGTAGCGGGGCCCGACTGGGCAAGCGCAAATTCGTTCCGGTAGGGGGAATTAGTACCGTGAGCCAGTCTTCGTCATGCCCGCGCATTCCTCCACATCCTCCTCAACCTCAATCGGGGGTGCAGCGACCGCCGAATAGCACCTTCCAGCTCGCGCGGCGTTCGATATACCCAATGTCGGGAAAAATACGGTTCGATATAAACGTACGAATTCCTATACTTTTACACAGAATTTTCAAGGGGATAATTTATGAGTTCGATATAGACAATAATTCGATATACCCGTGTTCGATATATCCGTGTTCGACTGTATGACCTTTTGTTACACCGATGAAACAAACATTCCGATAAAGTGACCCCTGAATTTATTTTCTCGATGATGCTCAATCTGGATGAGGTGGGGTTCGGCTGGCTCCTGGCCGCCTGCAACGCCATCTGGGACACAGGCCGGCTGGCACCTGAGTGGCTGCTAGCCATCTTGCGGCCCATCCAAAGCCAGGCAAGTACCTCGTGGCAGTCACGGCGTACCGGCCCGTGGTCCTCACATCATGTGGCTGCAAGCTGCTTTAACGGGTGGCGCTGCCGATGATGGAGGCCATCGCAGTGGAGGAAGAGGCCATCCCCAAGCAGCTAACGGGCTTCCGGAGGCACCGGGCAGCCACCGACTCCATCGCCGACGTCGTGGCGGCCCTCGAACACGCCAAGGCCTCCAAGCAGGTTGCGGCCTTGGTGCTGCTGGATGTTAAGGGCGCCTTCGACAACGTGCAGCGTCACGCCATCTCCCTAGCCATGGAGGAGGCTGGAATTGCGGACAAGCTGCGGGGCTTCGTCGAGGCGTTCCTGGCGGGCCGCACGGCGCAGGTACAGGTGGGGAACGCCCCTCGGCCGGGGGACGTGGGCACCCCACAGGGCCCCGTCATCAGCCCCTTCCTCTTCAACCTGGTGATGGCAGCCCTGCCAGGCTGCCTGCCCAGAGGAGGGGGCCACCGCGTGTACATTTCGGTGTACGCCGACGACATCGCCCTGTGGGTGCTGGGGCCCAAGGGTCAGGGCCGAGCCATTGTACGGAAACTGCAGGCCGCCACGGATGCAGTCCAGGCCAAGCTGGCGGGCGTCGGCCTACAGCTGTCGGCGACCAAGAGACGCTATGCTGGTGCATCCGAACGCCATCGCCCGTGGATGGATCCGGCGCCTGACCATCGATGGCGAGGAGCTCCAGTGAAGGGCCAGGGTACGCCACCTGGGGCTCACCTTGGACCACCGGCGGAACTTCCGACAGGCAGCCAAGGAGCTCTGAGCCAGGGCGCAACTGGCCACCATGACAGTGCACAAGATGGTGGCCCGGGACAGCGGCTGCTCCCAGCGGACGGCTCTCCGGCTGTACAGCGCCTCGGCTATGGGTCTCCTCATGTATGCGCTACCGCTGGTGAGCCTGCGGAAACCAACCTGGTGGCAGCTGGAAAGAGACTACCGCAAGGGGGTCCGCGCTTGCCTCGGCCTACCCCAGAGCTCGCCGTGCGAGAAGGCACTGGCCGTGGCGGGGGCGTGGGCTCTTGAGATGACGGCTGACCAGCGGGCGCTTGGCCAGATTGACCGGCAGCGGCGCGCCGAGGGGGGAGGCCCGCTGCTGCAGTGACTGTGGGGCCACCACCACTCACGCATGGGGCGCATGCTGGCGTACTACGAGAAGGTGGTGGCCCCCGTGAATGCGGGAACTGGTGGCCCGGCTCCTGCTCTGGCAGCTGACGTGCAGCTGGACTCCAGGGTCTGCACAGAAAGCGGCGGATGCCCCACTGCTGACAACTGCACCTGGCTCGGGGCGTCGTCTGGGGCGACCTAGACCGCCACGCCATAGTTTACATGGACGTCTCGGTGCGGCAGCAGCAGGGGTAGGCCACAGAGGTAGCTGTGCTGGGAGAGGCCACCCTGCAGGCGCGGCTGCCCTATTTTTCATCTTCAGCCACAGCTGAGCTGGCGGATGTCGGACTGGGCCTGGACCTGCTGCTGGAGATGGAGCCCTTGTCAGAGCGCTCCGTGCGACTCCCGGGTGGCCCTAGTGCGTCTTCGGGACGGTGACTCGCGCTCCCTGCTGATGCGAAGCATCCGGGAGAAAGCTGCGCATCTGGCGGACCGGGGCACTCGGCTGTGCCTGCAGTGGTGTCCGCCGACATCGGGCTGGATGTCAACGAACGGGCTGACGAGCTGGCCGTCGAGGCACACGCGCTCCTACCACGGAGACGGTGGCCCAGGCGGCAGCAGACGACGCCCCGCCTGCTCATCAAGCGACACCTCCATACCACGCACCCAGACCCGCGGCTGCGTGTCAGAGGGGGCCCGCCACCTGCGCGGGCTGCCTCGTCGAATGCGCTCGACCGTCCTGCGCCTCCGCGTGGGCGACGCGTGGACGGCAGAGCGGAAACACCGACTTGAGCGGGGTGGCTAGTCCTGCCTGCACTTACTGCCGAGTGCCCGTACAGTCCCTGCCGCCCGTACTGCACGAGTGCCCCATGTTTGCGGCAGGGCGGGCGTTGCTTCTGGCGGTGCTACGAGGAGTGCGGGCACTTGAGGGACTGCTTTGGCCCCAGGCAGTGCCAGGAAGCGGGACAAAGTGCTCGAGGCCCTGGGTGAATACCTGGCTGCCTCAGGGCTCCACAGCGCACTCCGCTACAACATCATGGAACCGCCCAGGTTTCAGTGGAGTGCTGCTGCTGGTGCAGCTTTTCTGTGTGCGTGCGTGTGTGCGTGTGTGCATGTGTGCGTGTGCGTGTGCGTGTGTGTGGGTGTGCGTGCGTGTGTATACGGGTGTGGGTGTCTTCTGCTACACCATTGTGTTCTTTACCTTGATGTTTATTGTGCATGTGTAGTGTTTATATGTATTCGCGAACTTTGCAC
This sequence comes from Haemaphysalis longicornis, assembly GCA_013339765.2. Classification (NCBI taxonomy): domain Eukaryota; kingdom Metazoa; phylum Arthropoda; class Arachnida; order Ixodida; family Ixodidae; genus Haemaphysalis; species Haemaphysalis longicornis. The sequence continues at coordinate 19,803,466 of CM023449.1, forward strand.
AATTGTTTAACTCCCGTTTTTTTCTTTCACCTATGTGTTTTATATATGTTCCTTGCTAATCTTGCCCATGTTTTTTTATATGTTTCATGTAAGCCCTCTACCCTATCCCTTTATTCCTATGTACTCTTTCCTCCGTATCCCACCTCCCCTACACCAGCAGGCGTGTCTGCCTCTAGGCGAGGCAATTTACGCCTGCTGGTGGACCTTCCTCTCTTCCTGAAGAATAATAAATACACACATACATACACAAAGGAAAAGATTAAGGAAGTTCTATTTTCTTCAAAACCGCACAGGACGTCAATATATTGCAGCCGCCCAAGATATAGTTCCTCCGAAAAAAACAGAAACAAAGCAAAAAAAGAAGGCAATCGTCCTCGAAGGACACTTCGCAGACTTCCGCTGGCTGAAGCCTAGATCTGGGATCCCCATACGGTGAAGATGATCATGAAGGCTCCCAGGCCTACGGAAATGGTCTGGAAGAAATAGGAAGTAAGACATCAGAAAAAAACAAAACAAAAAAGTCTTAGTTTTCATATTTTTGTGTGTGTTTGTGAGCGTGCGCGTGCGAATTTTTCCTTCGGTTTCAGTAGCTCCTTCTACCCGAACAAGCCCGAGGTACGAGATTACCCAGGAATGACCTAACGACCAAAACCCACGTTACCCCAGACTAAGACGAGGGAGTGCAGAGAGTGGGTCGCTCCTTCATGACCCTACTAAAGGATGCAAAAAGGTATAATTTTGGACAAATTAAATGGAAATAAATTCGCCCATTTCATCGCTTTGTTTACACCTCAAAATCTTTGGCAAAAAGTGCACCTCTGAATTTATTATTACTTGTTTTGATATGTTACGGACTCACGGGCAGGCAAGCGCAACTGTTTACAAGCATAAGTGTCTCATGCCGCCTAAGTTTCTTTTTCCTAGCATGCGTGTCTTAAACATGTACGAAGAAAACTGCGTGAAACGTTAATATTTTTCAATCAGTGGACAGTGACAGTTCACTGAGTACTTACTGAACGACCCGATGCGATGGGAACAAAGTATACAAATTTAAACAACACCACGAGATTTCTTCCTAACATTTTTGATGCGTGCAAACACGTCGTGTTAGTCGGCACTCGTCAAAAATGCTGCTTTCGAAAGGCAGTCCCAACCACGGACCCCTTGAGACTTTCTTCTCTGCGTAGACGGAGTGTTTTTAAAGACGATAGTATTTCTTGGGCTACTTAAACCCAGAAATTTTGGTCTGTCTGTATGTCTGTGTGTCTGTACGTCTGTCTGTCTGTCCGTCTGTCTGTCTGTGACTCGATTCAGCCACCCGGCCAAAGTAATTCAATGCCTGCGCAATAGTCTTATATAGTCACAGCTAAATGCGCCCGTCTAAGTCCGGTGTAATGTTCATACTTGTCAATATTGTTGAAGAACAACAAGACATTACACATATATAAGACAACAAATTGATACAGAAGTGATATTTGCAGCGTTCCTTTATAAAAAATCGTACATGTTTGATATTGGCGAGATTAAATACTTCATCAACTGAAGAAGAAAATATCACTCCGCCGTCGCCTGCTGTCGCCCGCGCCACTACAGCTTCTGGCGCCATTTTAAGAAATCAACCGGCAACAGTTACGCAAGGTTCCACTAGATAGATTCCACGTTCTGCTTGCAACGCACGTGGAGTAGGGAAACGCGGTTTTATAAACGTTGAAGTAGAGCGCCTCGATTAACGCGCGTCTTCGCCGTACGGCAGCGTTCGCATCGATACACCCGGTTTGGACCAGTGGAACGCGGGAAATTTAAAGTGATTTAAGCAAACCTTTGGCGTCTTTACCTTGGGAGGAGCGCTACGCAAGAGGAACAACATGAGAGGTGAGCAGGAAAGCGAAGGGAGGCATTTACTTCGCAAAAGCCGATAAAGACTATCGTCTTTTGACGGCATTTGCAACGAAAGGAGCAGATACGCGGCCAATTTTGTGTGTGTGTGCGTGCGTGCGTGCGTGTGTGTGTGTGTGTGCGTGCGTGCGTGTGTGTGTGTGTGCGTGCGTGCGTGCGTGCGTGTGCGTGTGGGGCGTGCGTGCGTGCGTGCGTGCGTGCGTGCGTGCGTGCGTGCGTGCGTGCGTGCGTGCGTGCGTGCGTGCGTGCGTGCGTGCGTGCGTGCGTGCGTGCGTGCGTGCGTGCGTGCGTGCGTGCGTGCGTGCGTGCGTGCGTGCGTGCGTGCGCGCGCGCGCGCGCGCGCGCGTGCGAAAAGCAAAAACGCCCGTTTGTACGAGATATCGGCGCACGTTAGAGATCCCCGGGTGGTCAAAATTAATCCCGAGCCCTCCACTACGACGCGCCTCATCGCCTGCGTTGCGTCGGCGAGCTAAACCCTACAGTCAATCAATCAACCAACCAGTGTTTTTGTGTGACGACCAGGACTTCGGAATGTGGTACACGCACGAAGTGACTGGCGTAACTTATGCATTTAAAAAAAAAGATTATCACAGTTCCTAAAGAAAACTGAGAGAATCACGAAATCTAAATGTGCGCCCAACCTTCGCTGAAAGTGCGTCCAATGAATGGTGAAATCTTCACCGACCCAAATTGCCAGCGAAGAATGAACCCGTGCGACGATTTCTTGAGCACATAGCAAACGCATCCTCGAAATACATTTATACCGATACGTCGTTCATAAGATAAAGGCATACTACTGTGCCTGTTCTTCATTATCGATGCGTGTATTGTCTTATCTACAAGCGTTACTTTTTCATCACTTACAGGTAGAAGCCCGCTTACACGGACGCGCCATGTGTCCAGAGATCTAATGAGAGCTTTTCGGTCGACCAAACGGTCTATGGGGAAATACATTGGTTTTTTGACAGGACGCTTCGGTCCCACTAATAAAGCTTTCCCTTCAACAAAGCTGGCAGGTATTGTACGTGTCCAATCATGCTCATCGTACAGTTGACATCGCCACTAGCCTGTTATAGGGACCCCGTAACATTTTCGATAAACGCTTTCACTCTTTCCTTCGCGTCTGGAAGCACTGCGAAAGCTACAATTATCGCCAGCACAGAGCGGCACTGCGTGACTTGCTCGTCGCACCAGATACGCGCCTTCCGTTTCTGCTTTGTTTTTGTGGCTTTATGTTTAAAGTTGCTATCGAAAAGCGTTCATTGCTGAAACTGAAGGAAAACCAGCCAACAGCCGCTGCATGGCCTCAATGACGCAATTTGGGCCGTCGAAGAACGTCAATACCGGAAAAGAGAGAAAAATATTTTGAGGGAGTCTCCAAGTTATCTTATGGGCTAAGGACGGAAAGTTGGGCTAGTTGGTTAGACGATAATGGGTAAATTTTACTAGCGCAAAAGACGGACCACACGAGTAATGCTATGTTCAGAATAAATACGTAACAGCCGTATCGTGCGCAATGGACCTAAAAAAACGGCGTTTTACACAGTTCGGTTGGCTGAGACGTCAAATGACGTCATTACTTAAAGATATTACGACAATTGCGACAACACTCTGAACCCGGCCTAAGAGAAACACAGGACGAACCCTAGAAACACAGGACGAACTAGCGTTCGTTCGTCCTGTGTTTCTCTTACTTGTGCGGTCCGTGTTGTGCGCTAGTAAAATGTACCCATTATCTTATGGGCGTAGAGCAGTAATTTTTGGCTGGGGTACTTTGCGACCCCGTTATTTAAGTACTGGGAGTGTTGGGTGACTACGCTCTGCAAGCATTTAAGATTTCAAAAAAAGTTGAAAAAAAGTGTTGCAGGGTCCTTTTAACGTTCGCACCAGCAGGCTTCTAAACGCTCGTTGCTGATGGCATCCGACTGGCCTTTATTGCTGCCAGTCTTGCTTTGTCCTTACCCCGAAATAAATGTCTGAATAGAAGTCCAAATAGACAAATTTATACCCCAAATCGGCCTCAACATTTGACCAAATCAACTGTTAACAACGAACCAACTCAGGGCCAATCACGATTGTCAGCTGTTCTGTTTCCAGTATACACTTCGCCGCTCTTCTGTAAGGCGAACCACACTCACCCAATCTCTGGAATCAAGTGACGCACATTATCAATGAATAGTCCTTTCTTTCCTCACACAATAGCAATTTGGAATTCACAACCCAATGACACAGTTTCGTGCACTAACCGCGAAATACTTCGCAAAAAACTTGAAACTACGAACCTATCAGGCTTCACGTGATACTCCTTCCGAATCGATCGTGCAAATTCCGTTGTTGTGTTTCTTTTTCATTGTATTCTCCCGAGTTTATTATGTTTGCAATAGTTTCGCTATTCCTAACTGATGTTTTTGCTGTTTTTGTTGTTGTTTTCAGTGTATTCTTATATCTTGGCGCACCCCCCATCCTTCCTTATGTAATTCCCTCTGGCCTTTAAGGAACAAATAAATGAAATGAAATGAACTATAATCATCCACCTGTTGCAGTATTTTATTACTCACGCTTAAAAGTTTCCCTGTGTGAAATTACCTTAGCTTTTTGTCTAAATTTGTCACAGTTATGTTTATATTATATATGACCGACCTCTCCCTGGACAAGTGCTGAAAAATTCCTTTGCAGGTCTGCTCACGGACTCGACGTTGTCGACTGAACTCTAAGGTGGTAGTGCAATTTTGTTTCGTTACTCGTGTACCCTTGATTTCTACAAATCAAGCCTACTGAATAATACCCATTTTATTGGTAAGCTCTACAAATAGGTATAAATTTATGCTGGAACACAATACAACCAAGGTCAAAACACATAAGAAATGGCAACGCAGAATACGAAAAAACACAGGTATCCCTTTCTTTTCTTGTGTAATACGCCCCTATTGCATTGTGTTCTGGTGGATATTGAACAGATACAGTCAGAGAGATTCGGCGCGGACGTATAGCTCAACTTTACCTTTGCCTGCCTTCCACCGTGGCAGTGCTAGTGTCGCCACATTTTTCTGCTTAGCGGTGTTACTAGCGTGAGTATTTTTGTGCGAGTGTGTGTGTGTGTGTGCTACGTAACGCTCAGGCGACGCGAGAAGAGGCAGCAGCAGAGACGTACGCCAACGACGGTTCCGAGAAAGCCCTCGGACCCATTTGAGATGGCAGTGAAGCCGCCCGCCAGAAAGGAGATGGCACCCACTCCGTAGTACAGCGTCGACTGGAACGGAAAGAGGGGGGAAGCTTGATGAAGGTGTCCGAGCGCCTTACGTCTTACCCCAACGTCTACCCAATTAAGTCAGGCAAGAAATAAAAAATGCATGAAAATATAAAAATCAGGCAATAATTTCGCTTGGTTCACACTGCAAGCGTTGCGTCCTTATGCTTGAGCGAATTCGTAATTTCTGAATAAAGAACCACGTAACGTACTAAAGAAATAACAGTGAAAGTAGTTATGCCCCTCCACTACCTGTTTTTCCCTAACGAAAGGCGGAAAAAGATTTTGACACTCAGCCACGCTGCCATGGTTGGGCAGCAAACCAGTTTCAATACCAGTGTAAATTTTGAATTTGAATAGCATTGTATGTCCAAAAGGGTACATGATACGTGAACGGGTAAATACACAGTAGGAGGTCCAAATGTAAAAAATCGCAGGTGGGACGCTAGTGATGATATTTAGAGAATCGTTACAAAGCAATGGGCAGAATATAACTTATTTGAAAAAACAAAAGCCTGCAGCATAAAAGGAGAAAGAAAAAAGAACAAAAAAGGCACTCTTTTAACTAAACAAAAAATCCACTAATAAGGGAAAACTCGAGCACGACAGTAAGCACAACGGCAAAATGTAGTCTCAAAAAGGTGGGTTAGAAATACAATTTTATTCCTGCAAACAAACACAGGTTATTCTAGTTACATTAAAATGGTATTTAAAAATGAACGACAAATTCTCTTTAAACTGCATTATGGCAATACTTCATTTACTCGCGTATTTAATTGGCGAGCGAGCTTTTTCTTTGAATTTTTTGTGCTCAGGCAGCTTTGGCTTGGCCTAGAAAATTTTGTCAAAGGCTGTACACACACGCGCACACTCTTAGATTGATTCTACTGATCTTGAAGATGGCGCCTACTGATAATTAATATACTCTAAATACATGTCCAAGTGACGAAAAGTATAATCTGTATTAGTATTTGTTGATCTTGAAATGGTGCCTATCGCTAACTAATCTACACAAAATGCATATCGAAGAGATGATAACACTGACGTTTATGGCTGTGTTGTACCTAAAGCAGATCTCATTAGCTCTGTTGCCCGCTGATAAGGAAGGGGTACTAGCAATACTTCCTAAAGGTATGTATACTTCAAACGCATAAGAAGCAATGGGCTCCGTTCTTTGCCGCGGCGATAATATTAGCCTTTTAAAAGTAAAGAATAAAGCTACGATGCTATGCGCAGTGGAAAACATCCTGGAAGGCTTTAAAAGTTCTCAAAATCATCATCATCGTTGTCGTCGTCAACATCGTAATCATCATCATCAACAACAACAGCCTACTAGGTCTATTGCAAAACGAAGGCCTGTCCCATCGACCTCCAACCGCTACTGACCCGCGCCGCTCGAGTCGATCCTTTGCCTCCGAATTTCCTTATTTCGTCTCTCTTACGTTTTCTTCGTCTCTCTAAATTTTCTTACGTTTTTTTTCGCTGCTAGGTGTGCCTATTAGCCCACTAATTATAGAATTGCACATTTAGATCCGGTCGATCGCAGCGTAAACAATCATGTAACGGTGTTGTTTACTCGTGTCAGTTTCGGTTTCGACAAAACGAACGCCGAGCGGCCGCCATGGACGGACGATTAGATAGCCCGTGACCGTCACCATTCTGGTCGCACTGCTGCCTGTCTGGACGCGCACACAAGCGGAAGCGCAGGGCACCTCCATGAGCACTCTTCCCACATCGGGCGAAGGTCTTCACGTGTGGTCTTCACTATCCCCGCTCGCACGGGCAGCATGACATCATATCCCAAACCATGACGTGTAACACGGCGTAGCAACGCGCGCCAACCGCAGCCAGCGCGTCGGCTGCACCAAGGGAGCCCCGACGTCGCAGTTTGGGGCAAGTATCAGATGACGCCATGCTGGCCCGCTCTGGGCTTTCTCGTGCGGACAGAAATAAAAATGAATTTAAAATATGCTATACTGAAAGGATACTGTTGAAACTTGCTAGAAGGATATCTCTGATAAAAAGGAAGCATTTCACAAAGTTATCTCAGCTTTGAAATTTCGTGTCAGTACTTCTTTAACCAATTAATGGTTGTCTCTAGTACTCACAAAGACGGTGGTGCTGCTGTCGTTCGACGAGAACACGCTGTGGATGGCCAGGAAGAAGCCCATGAGGGAGTAGGTGAAGCTCATGTACTGCAGCCACATGTAGACGCCGGAGAAGTTGTTCAGCAGGAGAAGGAACATGAACAGAACCAGGGAGAGTCCCTGCGGAGTTAGGCCGTAATCGGGCACAGTGTCGAGGACACTGGTACTCAGAGCCCATCCGGCGCTGGCATTATTTGATGCGTTCTCTGTAGCGCACCTGTCGCAAGCTTTCCGCGAAGCTGGGCTAATCGACAGCGCGCATGCGCTAAGACATAGGCCCGCATTCTCTGACGCCATTGAAAACGACTAATGCCGGCACTGCCAGACAAATGGTGTGACCGCACAGCGGCGTGTGAAGCGTGTTCACGCCACGAGGAATATACGTTCACCCTCGAATTACTCTCAATTACCAAACGAGCCTTATCAAGACACGGCAGACGCTCAGTTATAACGTAATTAAATTATCCCCGCTTTAACGAAGTACGCTTATAACACAGTCAGTATTCCTTTCCCGGGCCCCTCTTTAAAACGAGGGTTCACTCCATTTTCTGGGATTCATAAAATTGTCTAAAAAAACGAAATTAATTAACGCTCGCAAGAATGACACGCCATAAAGTTCAGCGTTCACTCTGAGAAATCGCCTCTAATTCGCGTCACCAACGCCCCGGAACGACCACCAATCAGCGTGACCAAATGTGTGAATTCGGCCACTGATGACGCCCGGAATACGATTCGAGTAAAGAATAAACTCTACGCTGGGACAACAGAGGAAAGCGTGCATCTGCGCTGGTAACCCGGTCTGCGCAGATTGTTTGTTTGCTCTAATCGCACTAATCACATGCTTGACCTCGCCATTCACCAAAATCGCACATTTGGTCACGCTGCTTGGTCGTTATGGGGCGTCGTGGTAAGCAGATCCGCGGCGATTTCTTTGCGTTATAACTTGACCAACTGATATGGCTGCACGAATCGATGCATCCGTTATCGGAGCGATTGCTTTGAAGGGACTCTGCAACGCTTCCGATAAGCGCCTTCACTCTTTCCTCCGCGTCTGGAAGCACTGCGAACGCTGTAGTTATCGCCAGCACTAAGCGGCACCGCGTGATTTTCTCGTCGCAGCAGATACGCCTTTCGTTCCTGCTTGGCTTTGGTGGCTTTCTTTAAAGTGGCTATCGGAAAGCGTTCATTGCTGCAACTGAAGGAAAGCAGGCAATAGCCGCTACACCGCTGTGATGACGTAATTCCAGCGGTCGAAGAACGCCAAGACCGGGAAAGAAAGAAAAATCTTTTGAGCAAGTTTCTAAGTTATCTGGTGGACATAGAGCAGTAATTTTTGGCTGAGGTACTTTGCGACTCCCTAATCTAAGTACTGAGTGTCGGTTGACTACGCTCTGCAAGCATTCAAGATTGCGAAAAAAAGTTGAAAAAGGTGTTGCAGGGCCTCTTTAAGTTTCTCAAAGTGCTGCGGCTCAAGGGAAGACAAAGACGGCGGGCGACCAGCAAGCGGTGCGGCTTTTAGAGGGCGCTGCGAATGACAGGCTCCTGCCTGATAGTGACTGTAGCAGCTCTAGCATGACGAAACAGCACGAATGCAGTTGGATGACCGTATCAGTCACGCTGAATTTTCGCAAGTATCGGATAGAACACTCGGCTAGCTGTCGCATGTTTTTTTTTTTTTCATCTGGGTACAATTCATCCCTGTGTCTTAGAATGCTTTTGTTGATAACGTTCTCTGTCCTTGTTTATTGGTGTTCCGCTGTGATAGCGTATTCTATGGTTCCTCTGAGCGAAACAAATAACAACCCTGAGATGCTTGCAACAAACATTTCGGCCATTTCAATCCGGCAGAGCTGGCGACGTCCCGGCGCTGCAGCGCGGACGCCGTCCACGGGTGACATTCGCCTTTTTTAGGGAGCGAAGCACATCAGGACACTAGCTTTGTCCGGGCTGGCTGTCCGTGTGCACAAGTGTTGCGCATGCGACGAGGCAGCATTTTTATTGGGTATTATTGGATTGGATTAAAGTGAAGTTGGATTGGATTGGATTGGATTAAACTGAATTGTATCGGATTGGATTGGATTGGATTGGAAATGTATATACTGCACACACGCTTTGTCACTCATTCACACGCGCGAGTGGGCAATGCCAAGGTGAATTTGTGGTAAGAACGATCCCCAGTGCTTCGCCCACTCGTCATGATTCACTTCATAGAGATGCGTGAAATTTTTTTGGGAGCGCCCCAAGCTCCAGCCGAGCCGTTCTTGCATCATCCCCGCGTTCCGACGTCTTCCTCCTCTTCCTCTTGCACGCACTCCTCTGTTTCTGAACAATGCACCCGAGTGCGGGTGATTGTCATATTCTTTCCGTCGGCTTCTTCGTCTTCGTCACCATTCACCATTCCTGGCATCTCCCTACAGCTTCCTCAACGTTCCCGACTGATCGCACTGGCCCCGCTGCCCATTCATCACCCACTGTGGGCACATGCGACATGCCAAGGCCGTCGTTGTCGTCATCATCCTCACCATCAATAGCCTACTAGGTCAACTTCAGAACGAAGGCCTCTCCCATCAACTCCCAGGCACCCCTGTCCTGCGCTGCTCGAGTCCAACTTTGCCTCCTAATTTTCCTTTAGCAGCTAAAAAAAAACAGCCCAGAGAGATTTCCGGCGAAAAAAATGTGGCAATCTTCTAGCCCATTGAATTGCGTGCGTAAAACGTTCTGCGGTATGTTTTAGAGCTAAGGTAAGGACAATTAACATGAGTTTCTGTTTCGATCCTCGCGAGTGTATCAGATTCTTGCTGCCTTCCCACGTTACGGCGTGCCTTGCGTTGATATCGCTGACCAATCAGCGCTTAGGGATTCAAAGTCACGGGTCGGCGGAACGCATGCACCCGTACACGCCGAAGTCGAAGTGGCCTAAGGACTATTCACGTCAAAAAGACGCACGTCGTTGGATATAGAAAGGCGCCAAGTGAAGGCGGACCGGCTCAACATAGCCAAGGACACAGACGACCAACCGACCGACTGAAAGAACGACGCGAAATCACAGCGGGCTGACTTGAGGAATACTACGCATTACAAAAAGAAATGAGTTTAGGGCTTACCATGACTGTTGTGGAAGCGATGCCTCTTTTTGTGCAGAAGTAATCGAATTTGACCTCCACGCTGCCCTGAAAGCCAAACAATTTGTCAGAAAGCAGGCGCCAGTGGAAACAACTGCGGACAATGGGGGTTGCATGTGTTTCACTCAGCGTCAGTTAAGGCGACCGCCACTACACCCTCAGCTGCTCGCGATCTCGTCGCTAGGGCGGGGCCTATGCACAGTCAACGCTCTTAATGTTTTCGCGCGAAGAGGGGAACCTCGGGAGGCTTGAAACGTTCCCATATTCAGGCGCTGGTAACCTAAATAACAGGTTTTACAAAGATTTCGGTCACCTTTCCCATTGTTCCTGCTGTGGTGGCTGGAGTGATTGCGTGCAGTCGAGATTGCGACACTGACTACGCGTGCTCAGATGCCTCGCCTTCCCCGTCGTCGTCTTCGAAGAAATGCTCTCAATGAAATTCACCGCCACCTTTCGGCGGCTTCTGGGCGAGCGACTTTTGTTTTATGTTATTATTATGAGCGTTTATTTTGCCGCAGGAAGTAGATAGGGATTATGAGAGAGATAAAAACTTTTATTGACACCGCCGGCCTAAGGGGTCACCATGGCTGCCCGAAGGGCTGCCACCACGGCTTGTGCTCGGGTGACCAGTGGGCGCTGGGAGTGTTCGTCCGAGCGGCCCGATGAGGAAAGTTCCTTACACTTCGCGGATGAAGTCTAGGAGTGAGTGATGATGGGGCACCTGTATCGACGAGGTGTAAGCGGATGCGCCGTCTGCGCGTAGGCCCTTCGCCGCAAGGTGTCGCATCCTCGTCCGCTCACCAAATGCTAAGAGACCAGATATCATCATCATCATCATCTCATCATCAAGGCGAGGCAAGGTGAGCGACTCAATAACGCGAAGCTTTATATTCCTCAATGATGGCAATGTAGTTACGCCAGAACTCACTGTGCAGTGCGTTTGTGTGCAGTTGCAGTTGTGCAAAGCCAACTTCGCAAAATGGGTTTCCACAAAAGGCATATGATGATGATGAAAATGATAATAAAGCGCAAAGCGTTCTCAGATACAAATGCACTGCAGGAAAGCCTACTTTGCACAATGTGTTTCCGCAGAGAGCACATGGTGGTTGTGATGATAATGATGATGACGATGACGACGATGATAGTGAAGAAGAAGAAGAAGAAGAAGAAGAAGAAGGAGGAGGAGGAGGATGTGGTGCGTTAACCCTGTTTGTGTTTGTGCCATTCACCAAGGATCATCATTATCAGGGGCGTTAGATTTTTTCCGCTTAAGCTTCGCATAAATGAATTAAACTGCAATTTAACACTGTACGGATTCACAAATTTTTGCTCAACTGACAGCCCATGAGAACTTCCCATAACCAAGTCGTCAATGCAGCAACGTGAATGTGAAATAATTATGGCGTAAGATAATTTTCGAAGCGAAGTACCCTGACTAGGTCTTATATATTTGAGCTGCGGCACTTCATGTGTGAAAAGCCGTCCCATTGATTCATTGCTCGCTTCTTTTATTTTTAATGCGAAAACCGTAGATCTTTTCGTTTCATGAAACTGTGAGGTACAGGAAAGCGCACAGATAAACGGTGGTAAACAAAATCGGAGCGCGAGCCGGGCGAGGGAAAAGCAGCTCCGGAGGAGGGTTCTGATAAAGGGCGACGGAGGGCGCACCGGGAAGCGTGACTGGCAAACCTGGCCGCCTGACTGACTGACTAAATAAACTTTATTGAGGAAAAGGCAGAGGAGCAAAGTGGGTAGCGGACGTAATGAAGTGAAAGTCATGGATGGAACCCTAGCTCCATAGCCCCACTGGCGAGTGCGCCTGTCTTCGCTTTGTCCAGCAGGTTGCGTTGGTCTTGTATAGAGATGTGCTTGCCAGGGCCGCCTGCCATGTGTCCAGCGTGGTAGGCTGCGTTCAGGTGTCGCTGTTGCCTGTGCACATACGATTAGGCAGGACTAGTGTCACTAAATAAAGGCTTTTAGAGTATCGGCACTCTTTTCTCTCATTGTTATGTGCCGCCAAGATTTTCATTGGTCGGTCGGCGTTACGTGATATTTCTTTACATATGGGCGCAGCCATTTTGTTTCTAGGCGCATCTCTCTCTATCTCTCTCTCTCTCTCTCTCTGCTGCGCGGACGCTAGAGCAGCCGGTCACACTCTGCCCGTCAAAACCAGCGCCAGTTTCGTTGGGAGAGATGGCAACACTGCAACCCAGAAATTAAATGATCCCCAGACGCCTCCGGCCGTGCGCGAAGTGGCGTAACTCTTGTAGCTTATTTAGTGACTCTTTAGTAGCTTATTTAGTAGCTCTTTAGTAGCTAATTTAGTAGCTAATTTAGTAACTCTTGTAGCTTATTTATTTAGCTTATTTAGTGTAGCTTATTTTTTGACGCTAGGCAGGACCATGAGGCGTAAACCAGCATGGCTGTCTCACCGCATTTCTTGCAGTATTCGTCAAGGTCTCGATGTTGGTCTTCGCAGCATCTTGGACCATCTGGATTTGTGTATGTAGGTATTTGTCTGGATTTTTCGCAGGATTTGCGCTTCCGAGGCCGTTAGGTCTTTATGTGGATGTGAGAATTGGGCCCTCAGCTGCCGGGCTATGCGTAGGGTTTCACCATAGGTTGGCTCTGTGTAAGGACGTGTGATGGTCCTGTCGGCTGCGTGGTGTTCAAGCGCACACGCTTCCGCATTGGTCACCTCATTCCCTTCCATTCCTTCAGGTCCCGGTGTCCTTGTGATACTGTAGGAACGTTCCCACTTCTGGTTGGCAGTATGGATCTGAGCTTTTTGGGTATTCTTCAAGTAGTGATTATAGTCTTGCCGCATCTTGGCAGTCTGTTACGATGTTCAGTATTGTTTGCTGTTTTTCTCCAATCCGCATGGACCAGAAGTATTGCGCCCACTTCTGCTTGTTTAACAGTTGCGTTTCTTTGAGAGAGGCAGTCTAATTTTCTTCGTCTGTGGCTACCACTGAGACCGTCGTAGTGTCACGCTAGCTTGCCGCGTCGACATACACCAGTATTGTCGTGTTTTCTGAATTTCCGCTGGATGAAGTCCTGTCCTAGCCTTCCTCCTGCTCCTTGTGGATCTCTGGGTGCATATTCTTAGGGAGGGTAAGTTCTTTATGTGTCCCCGTTGATCTGGCGTTAGATCGTGCAGTTCCTCTGGGATTTTCTTTTCCGGTGGGTCTCCTGCCCGCCCACAGTGTGGCTCGTCCTTGCCTTGTTTTCCCCAAACGTTGTATCTGTGCTGAGAGGTGGCTTCCCTTATTTCTGCAACGGTGTTGCAAAGGCCAAGTTTGTCCATATTCTCGGTTCGGTGAAACGGGGAAGGTTCAGGGCTGCCTTGTAGGCACTGCATATGATGATCTTAACTGGTTCCTCGTCTGAATTGGTAAGGTTGTGGTGTGGTAGGCTGTAGGCGATTCCGCTCACGATCATTGCCTGAACCAGCCGTATAGTGTCTTCTTCTCTCATGCCATTCATCTTCTCCATAATCCTGCGAACAATTTTGGCCAGTTATAGCTTGTATTCACCGGCGAGGCACGCATGCAGGCAACCATGTGAGTGCGCCGTCACTGGTTACGTCGGGCTGCGCGGGATGGCGGTACTTGTCCGTGCTAAGCACATGATGTGTGTTGGACGTTCCAAACTCTACCCCACCGAACGCAAAAATAGTGCCTCGAGTCCAGTCTGAGTGCGATTAATAACATCTTTGTTGACACCACCATTGAGAATCGGGCTGAAGCGAAGCAGGTGACGCACGCCGGTGTTTTTTTTTTTTTTTCAGCGTGCAGGCACAGTGGCACAAGCCGCGCCATGTCCGTGGCGCAGCGGCCATGTCTGTGGCCGTTTCCCGTGTTGAAAAGCGAAGAAATTGACAACTAAACTTTTCATTGAATACCACCTATAGCGTCGTTCTCTTTATTCTGACGATAGTCTCGTCAGCTCCGGCGTTGCTCTGAACTATCATTCCGAGAATTACCCTTTTCGTTTTTTTCCATATTTGTTCCGTACTAACAGTGAGCTTTACTGGGGTCCCAGGGGCTGCTTTGTCGTAGCCTGGACGCGCCCCCACTTGCGCTATCTACTGGTTCCCTTGAAACACTTTCTATTCCCTTGAGAAACGGCCAAAGTTGATTCGCTGTTCGGGTTCAGTGGCCTGTTTTCTTCTTTTTTTCTACCCCTGGGCCACTGAGGCCTTCATTTCTCTTTATTACATGGGAGAATACGCTCAAACGTGACAGTACGAGGACTACATAGTCAAACAAACAAAAGAACACACTGAAGTTACGAAAAACACAAATGCATCAAAATTCAGCCAAACACACACAAGCGTTCAAAAGAGGGAGTTTGTCAGGTGGTTGGTCAAGTGAATTATACACACTACGTACAAATTCCAGTTTATCGAAAATACGACTTTGTTAATCTTGGTGGCTCAGCATGCCTATCACATAAGCGACATCGCTACAGACTGTACAAACCAATCAACACAAACATGTCATACGGTGGTTCACCAGGACAGCCGAATGGCAAAAATCTGTGAGAAAGGCGTATTATCCATGTCCTTTTCTGGGCGTTCGCTGCAAAATGTCCCAGAAAAAGAGAACATCTCTGCAGTCTACAAAACAGTGATCAATTGTCTCTGGTCGAGAACACAGCCGACAGTCTGTCGACCAAGCTATAAACAGACCCCGGTCTTTCATCCAAGTTGTAACAGGGAGCGCACCAGTGTGTAATTTAAAGAAAAATGTTTTTAACACCTGGCGGAACACCCATTTTACACACTTTATTGAGGAAATCCTGGTACAGACACTGCAGCTCCGAGACACGATATAAAGGCATGGGGAAAAAGCTCAGAAACCAGGGCATCGGAAATTGACTCGCGCGAAGCATTAAATATGTACTCAAGGCTAAACCGAGCCATGTAAGAAGCGAAACGTGTCAATCACTTTGTTGAGGAAACCTCGAGGACTTCAGACTGCTTCCACAGACAGCGAAGACAACACCATATCAGGGAGAAAATGTGCAAGACGTGTTCGCAGTACAGCTTTCAAAAACGGATGTTGAACGTCTCGAAAGTAGAATAAACGAGAAACAAGCCAACGGCCTGGGTTCGAACCCAGTGGCTTTTTTTTTTCTAAAACCCGACAATTTTTTTAACATGTTCTCTTTGGTCAATTCTACGCATTATTGTCAAAAACAAGGATAGTTTGGTATCTGCGAGGTCGGTTTAGGCTACCAACTCGTTTATTAGTTGTTCCTACTGCTCCAGTACGACGCTAAAAAAATGCGACTGTGTGGTGCGTCTAGGCGGCCAGGTTTGTCAAAAAATGGCAGCATATCCACTCCGTGGATGGTGGCGAGGGTGCGGAGTACGGGGACTCGAAATGACATCCAAGTTGCGCCCCGAGTGACATCCGATTTGCGCCCCGACCGTGATTTGATTTGAGCCGTGAGTTGCACCTTGATTACTCCCTAAATGAAACTGCAACTCACGGCTCAAATCGAATTTCGCTTGATTTTCGCTTGATGGTGGTGTGCGCACGGATGGAACGCGGACGGACGTTGGGAGGTCCTAAGGTACTCCGCCCCGTTACAGGCGAGGGAGTAAGCCGTTTGACTCTTGGGTGCTAACTCACGGTCGTAGCCCAATGGGTAAGACGACTGACACTAACTCTCTCTGGTCTTGCAGACACAGGCTCGAATCCTGCCGGTGCTGTGTGATTTTTGCGATTGTAAATGCTATGCGCACGGACGCAGACGGACATTGTGCTGTCCTAAGGTACTCCGCACCTAATACTGCCACCGGCAAAGGGAAGAAGCAGCGCCAAAGGATGGTTCTGAGCAAGGGCGATGGACAGTAGAACGTTCGTGACGAGCCTTAATACGTCGCCGGGTGCAGCTTCGCTTCCCAGCGACACCACGTGACATGTGTGATGTCATTTCGCGCGTTATTCTATTTAGTACCATGATCATAAGCTGCCTGCTCGTGGGGAGTTCGAACTACGCGTGGCCAACCCATTTCGAGGTAACGTGCGTCCGGTGTTTTCCGTTGTCACGTTTACGCCGCTCCTCTCACACTGCCGCAGCCTCTTTTCTCTTCTATTGCCTCAGCTATGCTTCACTCAGCAGCTCGCCGCGCGCGCGCTCTGTTGCAAGAGAAACTCTTCATCGCTCCCTCCTCCTCATAACTCCTCTGCAATCTGGATTTTTCACGCATGCGCGTGGGGATTCCTGCGTGCACAGGACCACGGGATTTTTGTTTCGCCTAGCCATACAGAGCTTCGCCTTAAAATACGGCCGCGCCCTAGTACCCAGACCTTCAGTAGGATGGTATAAGTTTAAACAGGGAGGAATGGGAGAAGCAGGAGAGGGGGAGCGCCACACCACCAGAAAGCGAATCTGTAAAATATTATTACCGGCGATTGGTCCTAACGAAGCTCTCGAAGAACAAGGACTATCGTGAAAATTCTTCTAGGAATACTGACGTTAAATCAAGTAGGCAGAAAAAAGAGGACCAACCGAGATCAGGCGACCACTTTACAACAAATAAAAGTATCTGTGGCCACAACATCATGGGGCGTAAATTCTTCTGTTTCTACGCAAAAGATATCATTTCGCCCTCTGGCAGGAATACTAACGCCCACGAAGCTGAATGCGCCCTCGTTGGAAAAACGCGGGGGCATTCACGCTCCAAACGAGCTAATTACACACAACACCACGGCTTAGTGTCACTTTCTTTGCAGAAGACATATCGTCAATCCACATTTTCCGCAATAATTCTGCAAACCCACACATCTATCCAAGAAGAAAATAAAAAACATCAGTTTTGCACAATTCTAAAACAGTCTATTTTTTATTCTTTGCACAGTTTATTTTACGCAAATACCCCAGACTGCGCTTACGCGGCAGCGGAACGTTATCTTTTTTTCTTACGCCCGATATATACAGGAAACACGGCTCTTAATTTTCAAGCGCAGGGTCTGATTAATAACTTTGTTGACGGTGACAAATAAATCATCTACTTCGCTTACTTTTGGCACAGCCTCTATATAATAAACGTTCACTGAGACGTTATAGGCCGAAACAGTACGCATATTTATGTAATTAGTCAACTACGGCGTACTCTGAACACTGAAATTTTCCAATATGCTATTACACTACGAAGTTGGGAAAATAGGGCGCCAGATCGCCTCCGTTACTTTCATCACAAATGCTCCCGACAACCCCTAACAACAGGAGAAACGGGCACTCATAGGGCACCACGAGAAGTGGCTCTAGGGAAACACAAGATTTATACTAGAGCTGCACTGGAGTGACAATAGGGCAACACCAGAGTGGCACCAGTGCAGCACTGGAGTGACGCAAGAGCAACACGTTCTTGCGGAAGCGCTTTAGGGCCCTAACGGTGGTCGTCACACGAACGCGACCGCATCGTGCCGAAGCGACTGCGCTTGTTCGACCACTCTGGAGAACGGCTTCTGTTCAAATTCGCGCTGTTCTGGCGAATGCATCGCGCCTCGGAGCTCTCCAAGGGGCCGCTGGCGTCGCTGGAGTGGGAAGGCGACTGCCACTGGCCCTTGCAGTACGAGCAGGTGAGGAACCAGACGAACCAAGCGAGCATGATAGTCATGACGAGCACGAGGAATATGGACAGGCCGTTCACCACGTTCACGAACTTCTCGGGCGTGAAGAAACCTCGTGGCGCCAGGTCGATCGTGGCCGTCGGCCCGCCCACGGAGTACAGGTAGGCGTTCATTCTGCGGAACAGGTACTCCGAGTATGCCTTCCGCTTCTCCACGTTCTCCACGTAGGACACTTCCACCTGCACAGACAACAAAAAGAGCCTCGCAGTTGATAGAGAGAGAGAGAGAGAGAGAGAGAGAGAGAGAGAGAGAGAGGAGCGAGAGAGGAGAGAGAGAGAGAGGAGAGGAGGGGGAGAGCGAGGAGAGGGAGAGAGAGAGAGATGAGAGGGATGGAGGGAGGGGGAGGGGGAGGGGGAGGGGAGAGAGGGAGAGAGAGAGAGAGAGAGAGATGGCCTTTATTACGGCACTCCTGTCTGTACAATTTAGCGCAAAATTTCACCGCTTTCATCACTCTTTTTGTATTTTTGGTAAAAAAACGTATTTCGTGGATGAAATGGAGCTGAGTGCGCTACTAAAAGTTTCTTCTTTGAAAATCCACGGCGTGTTCTTGTCGAACGACAGCAGCACCACCGTCTCTGCGAGTACCAAAGACGACCATTAAGCGGTTAAAGTAGTAGTTACACGAAATTTCAAAGCTAAGATAACTTTGTAAAATGCTTTCTTTTTATCAGGAAATATCTCCCAGCAAGTTTCAACAGTAACCATTCCGTATAACATATTTTAAATGCATTTTAATCTTTGCCCGCACGAGAGAGCCAAGAGCAGGCCAGCATGACATCATCTGCTCCTTGCCCCAAACTGCCGACGTCGGGACTCCCGTGACGTGGACGACCCGCCGGCTGCGGTTGGTGCGCGCTGCTACGCCGTGTTTATCACGTCATAGTTTTGGGACGGAGGTCACGCCCGGGCGCGTGGGGATGGTGAAGACCTCAGCCGGTCCGGGTGCACCCAGACCGGAAGCGGAGCGACAAGAATGGTGACGTCACGTGCTACCTCCTGTCATGGCGGCCGCTCGGCGTTCGTTTTGTGAAAACCAAAACTGGTGACACGAATAAACGACACCGTAAATTATTCTTTACACTACGATCGACCATCTAATTAGCCGTTCTATGATTAGTGGGCTAATAGGCACCCATAGCAGCGAAAAAACGATACACGAAAATTTCGTGTCAGTACTCCTTTTAACCTCTTCTATTGAATTTTCTGTGGGGCTCGAAAAAAATATTTTGCAATCGCTTTTGCTAGTCTGCTTAAAAGAAGCTGCACAAAAAAATTTACACTTGCCCGGGTTTTTGGAAGGAATTTACGGCTATGACACAAAAACAAAACAAGAGGTCACAATAGACCCGTACGTGGTAGATTTATTCAGAAACAAATTATTTACGGCAACTCCGTGTGTTTCAACTAAGTACTTAATGTGGATATATTTTTATTGCAATCAAAATACTTACATAATACGGGTGTAAATTGACGGCCACCGAGGAACGGTGATCATTGGCATAAACCAGAGAAATGGGAGCAGTCAGAACTTTACTGAAAGTGAGATATATGTTGCCACTCGTTCCATATGTTGCTATCAATGTGTAGATTCCATCTGAGCCAGGAGTTGCCGCTACCGATTCTTTCTTCATGGTGGCGCGGCTTACAATGGTGTGATGTGAAATTGCGACAACTGGTTATAAGAGGTTAAGAGAAAAATTCCTCAGGCACAGTGCAATAGAACAGCACACAAGATAGGACACGGAGACAGAGCTCTGTCATCTTACTTTCTTTGTGCGCTTTTCCTCTGCGCTGTGCGTTAAGAATTTCAAAATACCAACTAGCCCACCAGTAAAGATTCGTTAAAAGAAGCGCACGTGTTCCCGAATCCACCAGCATAGGGGGCGCGTACTGCACCCGATTCCAGCTTGTTTTGTTTCCACGCTATTCTGGAGTCGCCGTCGAGAATTGATTGATTGATTGATTGATTGGTTTGGGGTTTGTTGAAACGCGTGATGCATCAGGCGATGAGGCGTGCCGTAGTGGAGGGCTCCGGATTAATTTTGACCACCGGGGATCTTTAACGTGCGCCGAAATGTCGTACACACGGGCGTTTTTGCTTTTTGCCTCCAACAGAAAAGCATCCGCGGCCGGGAATCGAACCCGCGTCCTCGTGCTCAGCAGCACAACGCCTTAGGCACTGAGCCACCGCGGCGGGTCGCAGTCGAGAAGTACGACAAGTAGCCGACTCATTTTTAAGGCCTAAATGAAGGTCATAACTCCTATTAAGGCCAGTTGAATAACCTACACCGGCCCCAATACTGGCTCTTGTGGCAGCCTGGATAGCCGTTCCACGGCTTAGCGTTTAGGCTTCTATAGACGCACTGCTCGTTAGCTAGTCAGACGATGTACAGAATCTAAAATATTAAATCGATTTGAGCGAATGTCCATTTATTTCGGTTTGAACCGACGAGAGGAAGCTCACGCGCAGAAAGCACACGACAGCTGCATCTCCAGCGAGCCTGTTCCGAAATGCACGGCACAGCTCCTGCTGTTGTTATTCCCGTGTCCAATCAACCAGTTAGGGCGTGTGCAGCGAACAACACGAGTTTCCCCTGTCCAGCTAATTTAAACCTATCTGAAACCGCCAAGCGGATAAAACCAACAGCGACTGTGTTGGGACCGTGATAACCAGCCTAGCAAGTCACCCTTACTCTTTTTCACCTCGATCAGGTTCTCCTTTAAAGCTGTCTGCGTCCCTTGCCTTGTGGACTGTTCCATGTTTACGCCAGCTTGCTCTATGACCCTCCCAATCTCCTGGACAAAATACCGCGTTCTGAAGCAGTTCGGACGTGCTTCCAGCATGGGATTCTTGAAATGATGCGTCTGAGCGAAAAATAAAAAAGATAACTGCGTCGAAAGCCCTCGCAGAGTTAGAAAACTTTACCATCCCTTCCTAAAGAAAGTTGAGAGAAGCGATAAAGCTAAAAGTGCGTCCAACCTTCGCTGGAAGTGCGTCCAGTCGATCGTCAGACCTTCAGAAACCGAAATCGCAAACGAAGAACGAACCCATGCGACGATTTTTCGCGCACTAAGTAAACGCATCTACGGACGATCTAAATGTATACCGATACGTGGTTCATGAGATAAAGGTGTACTATCGTACTCCTTCTTCATGATGGATGCGTGTATTGTCTTATCTAGAACCGTTCCTTTTTCGGGATTTTCGAGTAACCATTTTGACACAACGGAAACCAGGTATCCCGTACGCGCCGTGAGTACACAGATCTTATCAGAGCTTTTCGGTCGATCAACCGGTCTATTGGTAAGTGCATTAGTTTTAATGCGTAGCATTCTTTGCCGAATACTCCCACAGCCAGGACCGTGCAACGCCCTGCATTTCCACTAAATGCGGATATCGCGGAAGTTACACCTGTAATCGCTATAATAGTGTAATTGGAGATAACTGGCCGCAAGGAATTTTGAAAAACTAGAAATAACAATTTGAAAGAAAAAACAGAAAATCACGAATCGTTGTAACGCCCCTGCATTTCCACAACGATGCAGATTTCCGAGAAAGTTCCACTTCGAATCGTTATAATAGCGTAAATAGAAATAATTTGCCGGACACGACTTGGAAAAACCAAGAAATTTGACTGTAAAAACTCACACTCAAGACAAGCGGCATAAGAATGCTACGCATTAAAAGATAATTCTCTGAATTTCTGCAGAATTTCTTTTTACAGGACGCCATCGGTCGTACTAAGAAAGCTTTCGATTTAAATAAGCCACGTGGCCTCTGAGCACGCTGTAAGTTTTCCGGGGAGCCTCGCACACCTGAAGATTGGCGAAGTACTCGATGATCCTCCAGGGCAGCGTCGGGTCGTCCACCGAGTAGGTGGCGTTGTTGAAGTCGATTTCCAGTGAGGGCTTCGGGGAATCGAACGACGACCACTCAGTCGGGTCGGCGCTGCGCGCTGAACTTGGTCGTTCGGTAGACCCCCCGCTCTGTCCTGCGCAAGAACACGTGGCTATTTCTCTTCACCCTGTAAACCGCTTCCCTGCGCTGTATACGCTAGATGATCAGCCTACATATTCAAAGCAGCGTCAATAAGGTCAAAAGCCGTACATGCCTCATTATGAGAAAATGCGTCGGCGGCCGGAGTAAACGGTGGCCATCGAATACGTCAACAAGCGCTAGGAGCGAACGCCAAACGGGACAGAATGAACGATAGTGCAGCGGAGTACAAATAGGACGCGTGATTTTCCGCGCTTGCGCAGTGGGGCAGCGCACCGGTGCCCTGCCAACCCAGTGCACTGAAGGCGGCACCCGTTGAGTGTGTCGAAGCTACGGAACGCGACGTGCTATGTAACGCGTCGCATCCAATCGGGATTTGTTATCCGCGCTTCTATAGGACGGTGCTTTTCTTGACGAATGAACCCCTTATTGCTTTCAGAATTGGTCACCGTAGTCAACAACAGCCCACTAGGTCCAGTGCAGGACGAAGGCCCCTCCCATCGACTTCCAACCGCTCCTGTCCTGCATGTCTTGAGTCCATTCTTTGCCTCCGAATTTCCTTATTTCGTCTCTCTGTCGAGTTACCGTCCTTCCCCTTCTTCTATACATCTATAAACATCTAAGTCGTCTCTAGGCACAAAATTAATGAAGCCTTTCACACCCCTTTCCTATTCTTGCCGAATCACTGAAGAGGACGATTCCTAGCCTATCAATAAACATTAGCACTTCTCACAGCTTTGGGGCTGCATACTATAGTAAGCGGAATTAAGGCGTTTTTGCGAACGCGGGAAATTAAACTTCTTAAAATAAGGTCTCGGAGTGCGGCGATTTTCCCGGTCTTCTTCACCTACGATGATGACGACGATGATGACTACCCTAAGTAGTGCGCGCCATTTTTAAACTTGCTACGGGAACCGGAAATTAGCGGCAAGCTCAGCTGGGCTCAGCATGGTTAATGATTTCGAAGGTCACGTGAAATTTCTGTAGACAGGATGCAGGATTTCGATGACAAAACGCTCAGAAGGTTTCGCTCTAGTGCTTGCTTCCCCGCGATATTAGTCTTTATGAGGCAGTGCAACCCTTTACAGGGAGCGCCGGTTACGGTCACGCCAGCTATATAAAGGGGCTTGCGCTCTTCCAACACTTCGGGGTGGATTCTTCTTTTCATCAAGTTGGTGAGCGCATGGAATGATGGCAGGCGATTGGTGCGTTCCTGGGCATTCACAGGCACACCCAACAATCCTACAATGACCTGCAGATCAATACGAGAAGTGGGTGACCCGCAGATGTCCCTCTTAAAGAGATGCACCATGAGTACTTGCCTTCTTATTCTGCTAGACAACAGTTTACATTTCCTCTGCTAGAGGGACCAAGTTCCCCACAATCCCTAGGTTATCCCGAACCATCCGCAAGTTGATTATGATAACGATGCGCTCAGATTTGGGCATTTTCGCTTGAATCCAAACACTGATGATACCTTATCGTGAAAGGGATAAAAGAAGCTTTAAATGCCTTTCACTGCGCATGGAGAATACAATGGGCAACACAAGCTTTGGTTGCCTATTTTCCACCAGTAAGACCCCAACGCACAAGCACGGTTCTAAATATAACCTCCTTGACAGTTTGCAGATCTTGCAAAGGTCATTGAAATGTAATCCTCCTTTTTTCCCCTACCCCTTAGGAGGTTTAAAGGGTCTGTGAGGCGGAACATGGTACGAGCTGGGAATGTCACAGATGGAAAATGCATAAGATGTGTGAGGATTGGTGGACTCTTCGTCCCTCACCACCTCCTTCCCACGCGCAAACCTCCATCAGGCTCCAAACCCGCAGGAAAGAGTACGGACAGTGTAGAGTAAGGTAGTGGTCTATTATCACGGCAACCGTCAGAATTACCATCCGACATTTTTTAAAGAAGTCGCCTGTGCTTGCAAGCACAGGCGAATTCCGTTTAGCCATGGCTAAACACGCCACTCGAATATTCTCAGAAACAAATATTCCCTAAAATCTCGACCCTACAGCTGTTCCTGTGGCGCTGTGGTATAGGTATACTTGCTTTTTACCACGAAGGTCCAGGTTTGAGTCCGGCATTAATGAGGTGTCCTTTTTTTTTTTTTTTCAAGCTTTCCGGAATTTTTGAAGTTTTCGCTAATCACGATTTTGCTTTTTTTTATTCTGGTTATTACTATATAAAGAGGTCGACGCACACGAGCATCTAGAATGGGTTGGATTAGGTTTAATATAGGCTTGTTCTGTGTGTTCGGCTGGGTAAGGTTGGGTTTGGTTGCAGTTGGGCTAGATTTGGGTGGGTTATGATACGTTAGGTTAGGTTACATTAGGTTCGGTGAGGTTAGGTTATGTTAGGTTTACGTTGGGAGCTAATATTATTCAGTGAAATTTTAGGCCAGCCACCTTTTAAAAAACTGCCGTGAGAATTTCACGGGGGTAATTCTCCCGGCTGCCGGGAGATTAGACTCAGCCAGAGGGTAATATTGACACGTCGGCACCACAAAGCGATGGTAGCTGTAGCGCACAAAGGCGCTAACATTTAACACGGAGAGAACGCACCCTTGACGCGACACGGTTAGGGTTCCAGGGGCAATCATTTGCCTGGTGGGCGCGTCCGCGACAGGTTGGAGGGCCCCGCCGACGAGGACGCCCAAGCGCGCGTCTGAACCCGCTCGCGGCAAACCTCGGGTTGCCGAGGGCGGCGCAGAGGCTCTTGAAAAGCCCTGTAGCCTTCGGTGGACGCTCTACTACTGCTGCCGCCGGGAAGCCCAGAGGAGGACGGCGAGGAGCAGGGCCCGCCGGGAGGCCAGGCTTTCCAGGTGCCACCATCGGCCCTGCGCCATCGGTTCTACCAGCGCTGTTGCGAGCATTCCACGCATGACACGCACCTCATGGAGAGATTGGCCGAACGCGGATGGAATGTTTAACGAAATAAACTGTGGTTCATTCCTCTTTCGTGTGAATCGGTAAAACACTAAAGTGAAATGTGCAGCGAAACCTGCAGCTGAGCGTGATTTGCGGGTTGGCGGCTGTCCTGTGAGTGTGCTTGGCGAGCGACGTCCTGCTGACGGGTCGCTCCAGCAAAAGTGTACTGGCGTCATTTCCGTGACGGATATGACGTCAGGTACATCTTGATGTATCCCGGCGTAATACACTTTTGTGTTAAAATAGAAAACCCGAAAATGAACAACCCTAAATATAACGTACTATTTAGTGCTAAAGGTTGCTTCCTCGCAAGAAGACCCTGTGCACCCTTTACAGGCCGCTTGCTTCGTTTTACTGGCGCCACTTCCGTGACGGATATGACGTAAGTGAAATCTTCGTGAATCCCGGAATAAAACACTTTCGCGCTAAAAAAATTCGCAACTGAATGCGAAGATTCAGGAAACAGCGGATCTGGTGGTCTTCACTAACTTTAACCTGACTTTTATTAGGTCCGCCCCTTGCTGGTAAGAAAGATGGTTAAAAATCGACGCTTTCTCCGGGCAAACCTAGTTAAATGAAAGTCTACAATCCAGCCTCCTAAAGTCCAAAATCCAAACTGCCAAAATCCGCTTCAACTCGGCCAAAGTCCGCAGCCAACGTCCACGCATCGAACCGAAAGGAAATGCTGTGCGCCCCGAATGCAATCATAGCGCAGTCGGGTAGACGCCGGTTTCGTAACGCGAGGGACCCAGCTTCGATTCCGACCACGGGAATAAGCGTTTGTTACTTGAGCCGCGCACTCCCCACACCTGCTCGTCGGCTCCTCGCCTCCTCGCCACTTTTTCTCACGCTTCTTGGCCTCGCATTTTCCCCCTCTCCACTTCGCCGAGCCCAGTTTTCTGTTGACTAACTGCTAGGACAGGAGAAAGCTTAAACAGCGCCGCTGCTAATAAGTAGTTGTATTTAACAAAACTTGTTGAGCTAGTTGGGTCATGCTTGTTGGAAAGAATAAAAAGGGGCTGCTAAGCAGACAAAGACAAAGTAGAAACACACCTGTATGTGGTGTATGTTTCTACTTCGTCTGCTTAGCGTCCCTTTTATTATTTCCAATAAGTAGTTGTAGTTTATTGAGCTGTTAGAAGTGGTTCCATACCCCGGGAATCCATGAGATGAGCGGGCAGCACTCGCTCTGGAGGCGTCCAGATGGCTGCCGGTCACCAGCCTCTCCCACAGCTCATGGGTGCAAAAGGGAGGGGGGGAAGGGGAAGGCTGGGGTTGTTCTTACACCCTATCTATGATAAGGTAAGTACCGGGGGTCGAGAACAGAACTTGCGTGCAGCAGGAGATTGGGAAGGTAACATACGAACGAGGCGGACGCGGTGAGGGAAGGTATTGGTTCGTAGTCTGTGGAGCAGTAACTCTTCCGCTTTGGAGAGTTGACGGTGAGAATGACGTGGTGCCTGTCAGACGAGTGAGAGAGAAAAAAATACTGGCTGCATCCTTGC
This sequence comes from Haemaphysalis longicornis, assembly GCA_013339765.2. Taxonomy (NCBI): domain Eukaryota; kingdom Metazoa; phylum Arthropoda; class Arachnida; order Ixodida; family Ixodidae; genus Haemaphysalis; species Haemaphysalis longicornis. Next base: position 19,829,960 of record CM023449.1, read on the forward strand.
ACGCTTAGCCCTGGCCAATACTTCTTTGGGTACGTCCAAACTCAACTACGACTATCATCATCACCATCGTGGTCATCATCATAATCTAAAGCAGCTACCAGTGCGGTAGCAGTATTGGGAGGGTGGCGCCCCCCAGCTATCTTGGGGGCGGAAAGGATTATGTAGAAGTGTGCACGGCGTAAAAGTTGTAGTTCTGTTCCTTCCTCTCCTCCTTTCTTTCTGCGCCGTGTAGGCCGAAAGCAGCGAATCGGTGAAGAGAAAAGGACTGCAGTGTCGAACACACTCATAACCATATCTGACGGTCACCCAGCAGTGGCCCAATTATTACGCCAGTGCCTTTCACAAGGCGAGACGGAGCGACTCTGGCGTCATCGCTTGCCAAGAGTTCTCAGCGATTGCTGTGGACCGACCCAAATAATACCTACGATCCGTTGCACACAATAGACCCAGAGTGTCGATTTCGGATGCCAAGCGGTCTGTGCAAGCGAGATGAAGCTGTCCTGCATCGAATACGACTGAATGTGGCGTACACTAAGCATTTCCTTTTTAAACTACGTCGAGTTTCCTCACCTCTGTGCCCTACCTGTACAGTTCGCGAGGACCTGAAACACGTTCTCTGCGCATGTCCTCGCTACGAACTTGAGCGTACCACGGCAAAGCTTTCTCTGGGCCTGCCCGCGTCCGCCCAGATCTCTTCGAGTCACCTCCTTGGGCCCTGGACTTACAACCGGCATGACAAGTCGCGCAACAACAGTGCTCCTAACGTTCCTCCGGAGCATTGGACTTGTCAGTGAGCTATGAACTATATCGCCTGATTGTGTGTGTGCTTTTTGTGTGTGTCTGTGTGTTTGAGTATTCATGTGTAAGTGAGAGTTTTCATTAATCTTCATCACACCTTCACCCCCATTTGGTGTAGCAAGTCGGGCGCCCCGCCTGGCTGACCTCACCTGTTCATTAAAGATGTTTCTCTCTCTCGTTAAAATACAAGAGCTCGTAACGCGTTCGCATTTATTAGCACGAACATACGGTGACCGCGAGTCCACTTTTGTTCGTGTACGGTGGGACATGATCATTAGTGGAAAAAGAATACGAGTCCGCAGTTTAGGAAAACAAACACTTTATTGTTCCGGGGCTAGAAATTGCGGAAAACGGGAGACTACAAGAACAGTGAATACATATATATGACCAAACAAACCACGCAATTAAAGAGCAGTATATATAGGTTACTAGTTACGTAAACACAGAGATTTGCAATTATAGTTAATCGCAAGTTAAAAATACCGTCCAAGTTTTAACTCCTCGCCGAGAATCAGTCATATTCCGCATCGCACGAGTAGTCAAGAACCAATGCGGCTTTTTGCTAAGACAAGCATAAACGGCCGAGTTTAGAGATAACCCAACTTTGTATCATTTGTGAACGTTTAACCGCGTATAGCATTAAAGAAACCATGTCCCGAGTCTCTAAATATCAAGGCTTTGTAGATATCCAAAACACACACCGTTACACCCCGCGGCGGCTCAGTGGCTAAGACGTTGTGTTGTTTAAGCCCCATTGGACACGGATTCCATCCCGGCCGCGGCAGTCCTTTTCCTGATGGAGATGAAAAATATAAAAATTGCCCTGTGTCGAGATTTTTGGGCACATCAGGGAGCCCATATGCTTTAAATGAACCTGCAACAGCTACCCCCCCCCCCCCCCCCCCCCCAACCCCCAAACAGCGCGTCTCGTAAGGTAGGTGTACTTCAAGCGCACCCCCCCCCCCCCCCCAATAAAAACAAATTAATAGCCCTACAGTTAGCTTCTAATAATTGTGAGAAAGCAGTTTAAAATATGCTTTTTCGTCTCTACATGCCCTTGTCAGGGCTATGCACTATAGAAGTTTTGTACACTGCAAGACGAGGGCTTGTTTCGACATTTTGAGCGTGATGTCCCGTTATGGTGAACACCGTATCAGAATAGTAGGACCATTCAAAAAATACAGGAAAATATGTCCAAAATTCTCGACAGACACTATTTTATTTCTAAATCTGTGCCTGCCACGATGAGCTGATACCGTCCAAAATGTTGGCACTTGCCCGCCTTGGAGGCGAGCTAACCCTCCCACGTCGTTACAAAATGTAAGGAAAACGCCTTACGTGACAGCAAAGAATGCTGGAGCGGGATTCCGATCGCCTCCATTGCGAAGCCGCGCCCCATACCGGAGCAACCAATCAGCGCGCACTGAACGGAAAGGAAATTTCCGCAAAGACTGGGCTTCAGCGCCAGCGGTGGGGCTGGTTTACAGCATCCCTGGCGATCACGCATATAACGACGGCGCGAGAAATATGTTTTCCGAATTTCGAACCTTCGCTTGCTTGAATATTCACAATATCAGGATCGTCAGTGCATAAAAGACTGACACGTTATCAATTATAGTTGGTTGCTTCGCACTGCGTTGATTCCCATTTAAGTACGTGAACCATAAGGAGGCCTATTAAGTATATTTCACTGGACAAACGTCTATTCAGGCTTGTTATTAGCGTGAACAGCGAAGTTCACAAAAGGAGAAAATAGTACAGGGATTTTACTCCGCTCGAAACGTACACCAAAAAAGGGCGGGGTATATACTTGGCACGTTGCGTCGAGCACGGAAGTGAGCACCACTCCAAGGTGACTGTGCTGTACGCGGCGGTGGGAAAAGGCGGCAGTGAAAACTATCTCCATTCGCTTTTCCTCTAGTTTTGTACAGTTTGCGCGTGAACGTTGTGGTCCTGACCAACCATTAGCGCCTTTCTCTAAGGCCGTCCTCAGGGGCGACGCATGCCGGTCGTCCGCAGTGCCCAATCGAACGACGATCGTGCGGTGAAAATGCATCCGAAGCACGGGATCTTGGTTCCGCGTTGTAGCTCTTTCGTTCTAAGTGGCGACACGCCGGAACTTGGCGATATTGCGAAATTACACGAGTCCTGCTAGCCAATGCAACCATCGGAGCAAAACACGAGAGTGCAACGCCCCTAAAGCGCCACGAATACCCTGCGTTGCGGGAGGAGAAGCGGTAGCCGGCCGACGCGACTGCGCAAAAGGGCCGAAACATGATTCGCGCACGCGCACCTACCACCGTTCTGATTATTTCGGCCAAGCTGGCGGCTGATTTCAGTTCAGTTTCGCATGGAGGTAGAACTTAGGCGCCCGACATGGCCACTTCCTGCCTGGCAACATCACCGTCACGTTTGGTCCGTGAAAAAGAACATCCTCCCCTGGGAACCATGACAGCACGTCAGAAGCATGCACAGGCTCCTAGCGATAAGTCTTCGCTGCTGCATAACGCGAGTCAGTTCGGTGAACTCGGCTGCTAATCACGCACAAAAGTTTGCTTTAAAATAGCGCAGCCAAGCGGTCAGCAAATCCGAGGGAAGCTGACCACGGGAGGTGTGTCTGCAGCCAGGGTAACGCGTTTGTGCTGGTCCATAATTTACTTAGGTCCCCCGAGTGACTATATTTACGTCTACTTCCATTGAACAGACGCCTTCTGCCTTCTGACGTACTCGCCAGACGTTTAAGAAGGTGCCGATTGCTTCGAACTTGCGTGGAAGGCTTGGATGGCTGTGCAAACAAAATGAACACACCGGCGCCGGCGTAATGGTTATCCGGAGGTGCGAATACGTTGTGTATCGTCTGAATGAAACATACTGTATAGACTCGCGATACAAAAGTTACGAAAGTTTCCTCAGTTGAAAAGGTAGACGTTCTGTGATCAACGCGTGAGCTACAGCTAAGACCATCAAAATAGTGTTGTCGTGCACCATGCAAGGACATTGACGTTGCATCTACTCCCATTGCCCTTCTAAATACCATTTCTTGCTGCCTTATTGTACTCCTTATTCGCACGTGTCATTTCGCGCATTTTGGCACACAAGTACGCGCAAGGCTGACGGCACGCGACAAGAACGCGTGCAACTGCCAGTCACCACGACGTGTTCCCCTCCCTATTTCCCTAGTGTGGCACGTGCCGGTGCATAAACGAGTGACGCATATACCGCGCGATGTAAGTGGTACTGAATAAGATGTAAACTGCTCCGTTTTTGGCACGCGATCAGGTGGGGAATTGGAAGACGGCAGCAGCGGCGGCGGCGTTGCTGGCCGTCGAGGCGTCTGACGGCTGGCGTCCCCGGCTCGGGCAGGAGCGAAGGCATGCGATCTCCCTGAGCGTGGGAAGCACGTACTTCACGTCGTCCGTGTCCACCGCGCACGTGAAGAAGAAGTACACGGGCCGTTCGGGCTTCAGGTCGGCGAAGGTCCGACGCAGGAACTCGCGCGCCGCCTTGGGGTCGCCTGGAGGGCCCCGGTACGCCGGGAAGTAGGCACCGAGGGGCGAGCGCTTGATCTTCTGTTCGAGCAGGTCCTTCTTGTTGAGGAGAAGGAGCAGGTGAGACTCTGCGAACCACGGGCTCGACGCAATAGTGCTGAAGAGGGCCCGAGTCCGGTTCATCTTGTCCGGGTCGTCGTAGTCCGACAGCGGAGCCACGAAGATGACGCCGCTCACGTCCTCGAAGCAGTGGATCCACTTCTTGGGCTCCGACCGCTGCTCGCCTACGTCGACGAGCCGCACGGGACAGTCGTCCAGCTGGAAGGCGTACTCGAGCACGCCGCGGGACGGCGTCCTCACGCGCAGGTAGTCCTCGCGGGACGGCACGTATCCCGGCCGCGTGACGCGGTGAACGTCCGGTAGGAAGGGTGGCAAGCCGCCGTACTCTGCCCGCCGCGCGTAGCACTCCCGGACGCCGTTGTCCTCCCACAGGCGACGCAGCGCTTCGGAGACGGGCTCCGTGAGCGGCGGTTCGAGCGTTTCGCAGCGCACACTGGCCAGCATCATCGCGCTCTCGGCGTTGGACGGGTCGCTATAAGCGATGCCGAGAGCGTCCATGGCGCGGACGATTCTCTGCATCGCTCCCAGCAGCGACTGGTACACGCTCCGCACGTGTTCTGCGCGGTCGGCCTTCGCGTCGCCCTCCTGGATCAGGCGGATTTGCTTGAGGAAGGTCGTCTTGCCCGCCTCTTCGGGTCCTAGGAGTAGAAACTTGGACTCGCGGCCGGCCTCGAAGCGTTCGCGGCTCAGCTGCCGCTCGATCTGCTCGTTGATGCGCTTCTGCAGCTTGGCTTCTTCGCTCAGGCAGCACAGTACGGGCGGAGCCATCGCGCGCCCGGCCAGTGTCGCTGCTCTGACGCGCAATCAACAAGTGGTCCGAACACCGGTCGCCGCCATCGACGATGCGGCGCGCACCGGTCCGCCCCGGGCTTCTCCGCAGGGATGCGTCAGGTGAGCGCGTTACCTCCTCCGGTCGATCACCCGCACGGCGCTGTTTCGTTTACGACGGACCTGAGAGCCACCGTTCACGCAGCAGACGGCGTAAGCGTTTTGAAAAAGCACCGACGCAAACTTGTTTAGAGTCACGAGCGAAAAGGTGCTACTGATGAGTGCTTCCCGCCGCACCGTTTTCCCCAAATTAACAAGCCTCTCCCCCAACTCCCCAAGTAACCTGCTGCCGCACACCTGTGCTCCAAACACGAGCGCACGGAGAGAAAAAGAAAAATAAAGGAATAAAAGTAAACGGCTTCTCTAGTAAAGTTCCAGACTGTAACTATTAGCCTTTATTATCTGAGAAAATGTTCGATTGATGTTTATTTCCGAAAATACTGGTCACGCAAAATATTTTTTGCGAAGCGAAATCGGTCCGCAATCGCCGCAATCTAGAAAGAGTTCGGCAACACTGTGCGCCGGAAAGTCGCGTCGTTTGCGGCGATCTCTTGGCAGCTGGGCAGGATTCGGAGACAAGCTACCGCCCCAACTTACTTAGGTAACTTTTTTGTTTGTGAAATATCCCCAGCTTTGTGGATTGCGTTGCTGAACTACTTTTATGAAGCAGTAATGGTCGGATTCCCGCGTCTTCTGCGGGTGCTTGTAATAGAGAGAAAAAAAAGAACGGAACGTCCGTCCCGGCATCTCCAGATAGGCGTTTACGGTTTGCGTCCGTTGCAGAAATGACCCCTCAAGCCGACGCCCTGCCGCATGCTAATCTGATTCTTTTGTGGCTTTTCCACCTAAGGTCACTGCAGCACCTATCGAAAAGCAGCCGAGTTCCTAAAATTTATACATTGAAGCAAAGCCGTCAGCGTGAAAATGTGTGTAAAGATTTGAAGAACGGCAAGCTAGCGGCACCCTGAAAAATGTTCAGCTGTCAAAAGCCGCACGCGGCAGTATAACGCTCTTTGGAGTTTCTAGAAATCCAACGATTACCTCCCAGAGTGCAAGGTTAGTTATCGACATAACACGCGTGATATCGGCAGTGCCGACCGCTACAACGTGAACTTTGCCCTGTGGTAAATGCGTCACACGAGTTGGAACGTGCATTGCCTGCACCAAGGACGCTTGCCACTGATCTCCACCAGAGTTTAGTGACGCTTGCTGCTCGACTGTTTTTTTCCTGTCAATATTGATTCGTGCGCATTCTGCTGCAGAAGTACTGCACTTCAACAAAACTTGGAACGTGTAAATAGTATGAATAACCTCTTTTACGTCTATGTATGATCGCATAGGTGCCGAACCGTCAAAATACTACAAAAAGTAATTACAAACCGCATCGCTACAGCTATTTTGCAGCACAAATCATTAAGAGAGAATTAAGCTGACTAAATTTACAGCACAGGAGTTGTACCAAATCAGTGCTTTCTTTGCTTGATTAAAAATAACCTGTTTATGCATTCAAAAATACTTTGTTCTGTGCCGTAGGGAGAAACTTTTAATGTGTGAAAATTACATACGACATGGTAGCTACAAAGCAGATGCAGTCACCTGTACAACCTCTGCACAGCATGCTGCATTGACGACTGAAGCATACTGAAGGTGGCCAACATTTGCAGTCCGGAAAATGCCTGGAGCATAGCCTAGAACGCTTGCCTTGAACAGACGATTATCGTTGATGTTTATGTTCATCAAATCTGTTTAGGATCCTGCTGCCAAAAGACGCTGACGTACGTTTGCTAGTTACGTGATGCAGTATGTTTAGGAAACTTCAAAACCAGTCAAGTGGCCCTTGCCAACCGCAGTTTTCAAAGGTTAAAAAAAAAAAAAAAGCTGTCAAGTGCCATCACAAGCTGTTACCATTACTGGCACTCATCTCAGCCAAGATGATCCCAGCCGTAACAGAATAGCATAACGATGATGCTTTGAAGGAAGCCACAGTAAAAGCGATTGATTCAGCTGGTATAAATTCATCACCTCTGTATGAAAGAAAAGCGAGCGCCGTGCAACAAGCCTTGGTCAACTTGAAGTTCCTCGGGACGTTCCCCAAAGGGGTGGGAAGGAAGTTACGTACAACTATATGTCGACTATTTGAGCTGTCCAAATGGCAGTTTTGGGAGGCTGTATGACTTGTGTCATAGATGCGCTAACTTTGTGAATCTCTTGCTGATATAACGAAGAAAAGGGAGATAAAGGAAGGTGCCGAATCTGCCCAGTAACAAAAGTAATAAGAAAAAAAGGAATCCAAATGCATACATGGTTAAAGAGGAAATAGCCATTTTTCAAACTCTGAAAGAAGGAGGTTGGAACAAATTCGGCAAGACAAGGTACGCGGTAGCAGTGACTGTAAGAGCTACCGAGCAGTGACTGAGCTACCAAGATTTTTTTTCTACCCATTAAAACACTGTATTTGCACAATTCTAGCACGACCCCCAATTGTAATGCAGAGTAGAATTTCAAACCCGTAAACCACACAAACAACTTGGCACTGACTCCAGCACACACACGAAATAAAGCCATTAGCAGATGCCTCAAATTTTAAGAAAACATTTAACATAAATCTGCACACGCTGTGGGCAGCTAAAGCCCTTTCATGAAGCTTTGCACCTAAAAATGCGGTCCCTTTTTTGCTAACACACCTGGGATGCCTTATGCACAGGTTGCTGCAGTTCTCTTCTGTTTCTGCCAATACGATTATTTTGTGTTTCAACGAAGCCTGCATCATTTATCGAGTTGCTTCATTTCAGTTTAGAGTTTGTGGTTTCAGTTCCGAGGTTTTTGAGCTTTGAGGCCGACTGTAACGCGCAGGTATTTTTGAACGTCAATTTTCATTTAAAAATGTGCGTGTTAGAACCTTGCAGTCACGGTACTGGGGTTGTAGAGGTAACAGAGACCTTCCGTTGCAGCCATGGTGGACATCAAGGCCTGGGCAGACTCCATCGTCAAGTGGGCGGCCAAGAGCCCCGGCGAGTTCATCTACTACGTCCTGCTCTGCCTCTCGCCTTTCTTCCTGATCAGTGCGTTCCTCTCCTGGAAGCTCGCCAAGCACATCGAGGCCGAAGAGAAGCGCAAGAAGCAGAGGTCCAAGAAGAAAGCGAACGTAGCCGAGACAAGACGCACGAAGTCGGACTGACCGCAATTAGTGTCGCGCTTTATGGGAATATCGATTTAGACTGCCAAGCGGCTTGGCCTCGAGGCACATTCCGCAACGCGGACAAAGACGAAGCCACTCGTAAGCCGCACGGATTGAGTGTTTGAATTTCGCGACGGATTGACCATGCCTATGCATCATCCCACGTTGTGCAGAAATGTATCCTCTTGTGGCTTGTGTAGTTGCTGCACATGGACTGCAACACGATCGGAGAACAACAACAACAAAAAAACGAAATGAGGGAACAATTCTTGCCACGGTGTTGGCAACGCTGAAATACACGTGTGACCACACTGTTTCATTCCATTGATGGTACGGCTGAATTTTAGATCAGACTGAACTATGCACAGTTTCAGTTACTTTTAAAAGCCGAGCTGAACATGCCCGTTCTTGTTTCGTCCCAAACCAAACCAAAATGTAGTGTAACATGCAGTCACTTGGTCTGCACTGCTGTGTATTGCACCGGGTTTGTGTAAGTGGTGAAAATCCGTATTGGACAACAAGCCAAAGCCACCAAGGTAGAATAAGTTTCTGTGAAAGAAAAATTTGACAGCGACCTGAAACACAGCCATAAGGCTACACAGTAAAGCTTTCTCGGAAACTTTGCAGTTGAAGAAAAAAATCGTCCTGGTCTAGGATCTCGGGTCGATGTCAGATTTTTTCCTTCGTGGGGGTATCTGTGTGTTGTGTGTGGGTTTCACACAGTAATGTGGCTTTACACACGAGCGTCTTCAGTCTAATTTGAAAGAGAGAGACAGGAAATCTTCAGTTTATTCTGGTCCAAGCAGTTTTTGGTGAAATGCGTCTGTTTTCCTTCTGCTGGAAAAGTGTTAAGTTTTTAAAGTGGACTTGCCATCACCCTGTCACATTCAGTGAAGCCGCATCAGCTCATGTGCATGCCTTAAGCTGTAAAGTATAAAAACGAACCAATTTGCTGTTTTTGTGCTATGATTATCCTCTAACGCTATATTTTTGTACTGCAAGATGAATTCTTGCTGTTTTGAGCAAAGTGCCTCAGCTGAACAAAAAAAGCAAATGGTACCAGCATTGTGCATATGTAAACTAACTTGTGTCTTATTTATGCTAAATGAAAGACCATTGAAAAGTGTTACGCCTACAGGTAAATTTTGGCTTCTTATTTTCAGGCTTAACATCCTTGTGATTGACTTCCCTGAAAGAGGTTGCGTCTTTATGAAATCAGCCGTAACAAGCCAAGACAGTGTCATTATTCTCGGATACAAGTAAAGACCTTGTGTAGTGTATCACTCTGTCGAAGGAATGGAGCTGGATGTCAATGTGTGCGCACTCTTTGAAAGGAGATTGCACTTATTGCGTGGAACCATCTGCTTTTTCTGACGTGGTTTTTCTTGTCATCACTGTGGTAATAACTTATAAACAGATTAAGCTTGACAAAGCACGGAAACAACCTGTGCCCGTGCTCAAAATACTCGCAGTAACGTGTTCTATGCGTGCGGAGGAACAACCGGCTGTGGTGATGAGGCACAGAGGTAACTTCCTGTTCTTAAGTTGTACCCAAGGGTAGTAACTTATCAGCCTACACTAACTACGACACCCACCATGATAATTTCCTTTTACGTTCACAGAGCCACTGTGATCGGCCGGATGACAGTGGTACACCTCCTGGTACACCTCTTTACTCCAAAGTTAGAGAATTATAAAATGACAAATAGCATAAATGCTGCATGTAGCAAGCGCCTATGCGAGTTTATATACCTGCAGAGTCTGGTACAAATGCCAGATTTTCTAATAGCCAGTTTCCTTGAAGCCTAGAAACAAAGGAATCATGATTTGGAACAACATAACAGGTTTATAGGAACACTAAATGAAAATGCAGAGGCAACTTCAGCTCTACCAATAGATAGCCTGCTCATTTGCAAGCATAGCAGAACAAGCAACGACCTAGAAAATACTATAACTGCGCAAAAATGGACATCCCCACACTACTGGCTATTTTCCGTCCAAGAAGGTTCGACGCCACTAATAATAAGTGCATTAATGGACTTGGGTAAAAAGCTACTTGTAACGAGCCTTGCCACACAATTCGCCAACCTTCCTGCAATGTATCTGGCAGCATTTGGTAAATGCCTCGCGCCATTGTTGCTAGAATGGGCAGTGCCTTACTCGCAGCCTGAAACATTAAAATGTACGCAACAAAAGGAAAGAATGCATCTTTTAACAGCAGAGGTGTGTAAGCTTGAGCGCCAGCTGTGCCTAGCATCGCTCAAAACTCGGTGCAGAAGAGCGGAGAGGGGGAAATGCTAGGCCAAGAAGTGCGAGAGAGTGGCGAGAAGGCAAAGAGCCGAAGAGCAGGTGTGGGGAATGCGTGTCGGGGAATGGCTGCGCCTGGTGATGACGTAAGCTCTGCCGTGCAGGTGTTCTGGTTGAGAGACACGGTGTGTGCTCAGCGGTATCAGTGTCCGATCTATTAATGAGATGGGCAGGCCTAAGAAGAACCAAGTTAAAGCCAGTGAAGACCACCAGCTCTGCTACTTCCTCAGTCCTCGCATCTAAATTGCGAAGGTGACTGAATGTTGTTGCTTGAAAAAAAGAAGCCCTAAGCATTGAAAGGTCAAATTTCTGAATTGAAACAAATGCTGTTGCTCTTATACCCCTTTTACACGGGCAATATGTAAATGTTACAGCAAGCTTATTTCAGCCAAGTTATTTGACTTTAATTTGTGGCGTTAGTTGAAGTTGTCACATTCTGTGCCATTACTGAGTGGGGACGAGTATCGCCACCTTTCGTTCGATCGTGATTGAAACTGCCGTGTAGCAACGCCCGATCCAGATTGAGCTCGATCGAGATCGACTCTATCGCTATTGAAAGTGCTCGTGTGACAGGGGTATTGCTGCTCTTTAAGAGCATCTTCTGGAATCTGAAACTTGTTGCATTCCTTTGACTCTACGAACCAAATGTCTCATTTGCAAAACGTCAATTTATAGTCATGTTTTGAGCACTGCTCTTCTTTTTGTATACTTCACGCAATCACTAAGTTGTACACAATGCCGTGCTATGGCAGTTATGTTTCGTACTTTATAAAGTTTTGTGTGTATGTTTGTTTTTCCTATGTCACAATGACGAAGCTTTGTTTGCCCTGTACTAGGCAGGACATTGTAATGTTCCGTTCCGACCCAATGCTCACAGCTTGCTTATGCTGCCAGCTTTTGTAATTGAGCGTAGGCAATCTTGTGTAACACAATGCCCCGTCAAATTTTGTTTAAAATTATTTCATGCGCATTATTTCTGAACAAGAGCACAACGATGATATTAGATACGTAATTGCACAAACACAATGAAGCGCACACACTTGTGATCATTCATGGACTATTGAAATAAAAACGAGCTTGCACTCTAGACTGGCATTTTTGTGTCCGCTACCTCTGAAGAATTGTAGTTGCAGTCGCAGCCAAAAGTGCAATGTTATATTGTGACGAGAAATAGAAAATGACACATATACGATCGACGTTTTTGGTGTGTGGACAGTAACTCACAAATTTCATTATGCTCATATGGTTGGTTGTCTTAAAGCTTATGCATCTCACGAGCATCTAGTTTGAATTCTATCTTGTTTATGGATTTATCATCGTGGATTTACATCAATTAATTCATGCCCATTCGCATACTGATCCCATTGCAAGCGTACCTACTTACAAGATCACTGCCTCGACAAATTCATCCTATAATTAGTGTATCTGCAAAATTTGCACAATTATGCCGAGACTATTTCACGCGTAGGTAATAGGCATGAATTCAGATTTCTGCTCACTTATACACACAGCTTTGGAACTCGCTACTATTTAATTAAAAAGTGGTGAAACAATGCTAACAAAAAAGGGGAATTGGGAACAAGTGAACTTTTGTTTGGGAACAAAGTATGGGAAGAAGTTAACTTTTGTGCAGTATCTAATGCGAAAGGTCATACCAGTCAGCATTTATTCGCCATAAAAAATTGTTTCGTTAATTTTCCGATAGAGGTAAAACAAAGCTCGTGGAACTATTTAGTCCATTATTGTCCTCCAATAAATTTACTAATATGTCACTAATGAGATGGCTTCCAGCACAATCAACATTATTAACAATTAATATGCACTCAATATATAAGTAGCACTGTACAAACTACTAACATCAATATTAGGACTACTCCGTTCGATGCTTTCCCGTCGACTGTTGGGAACCGTCGTGAGGACCTGTGCTTCCATCCGTTGAGTGTGTTTGCTTGTAGTCGTCATATGATGGAAAGGAAGCTGCGAGATGATGGAAAATACAAAAAAGGAAATAGTACGTCACTGTTTGTGGCATACTGCATTCCAAACCTTGAAATTACACCAAAGCTTCGTGAGGCAAAACTTCAATGGGCTATGAAAACAAAATACACCTTTGTTCGATTTCAAAGAACTAGCCTTTGGTAACTCAGACAGCTCCGTACCAGCCATGAAAAATGCTTTTTTAACTGGAAAAAGAAATGCAAGAAATACTAAAAAAAAAACTTCAAATTTTGCACTACAGTGACGTAATATGGGCAGGAGTGGCATAATATGCACCATCATTGAAAACATACCATATTTTCGCACGTACAACCCGCACCAAAATGCAAAAATTTCAATGGCAAAGTAGGGCTAGGTAGGGCTGCGGATAATACGCAGGGTTTTTCCTTTAGTGCAGCTTCACGGCAATGCACGTTGTGCCGTGAAGCTCCTACACAGTAACACTGGCTAAGCCTTCCAAGGCAGCGATTGCGCAGAACATACAAGGGCACTCTAACAACTGAATTTGATTAGTAAATTGTGACTTTGCCTTGCAGTCAGTGTGTTCTACTTGCTAAATATACGCTTTTTCTGCCTACACAGTAAGGCAATACGCAAGAATTTTTTTTATTTTCCAGTGGGCTGAAAGTGACAGTGCGGATTATATGCAGGGGCGGGTTATACGCGCGAAAATACGGTAGTTATCAGTGCATTAACTGTGCGTTAGCATTCAAGTGATGCGATGAAACAGAACCAGAGGCTCCACTACAGTCAAACCTGGATATAATGAAGTTGACAAAAGTTCGCAATTTTTTGTTACAACAACCAGGGAAAATTTCTTGACATCATACTAACATCCTCTCCTGATGATTGTGTCCAGAGGGCATGTGCTCCACTAACACGGGTAGATAGTTATCATCCTCCTTTAGAGATAGTGTTTTCATTGAAAGTGGTGAGGCACGTTCCTCGTGCAAAACTAAGTTTCAATTTGACCGTGGGGACTACCTCGGCCTGTATGTGTTCCTAAGGGACTACGACTGGTCAGACGTGCTCAGTGACCACTGTGCAGAATCAGCCACGGCCATATTGACTGCTGCACTGCAAGACGCAATGGCCAGGTTCATCCCGCAGCGCACTGCCCGTCCCGTGTATCCGGCTTGGTTCTCTAAAGAGCTGCGACAGTGTCTCAAGCGAAAGGCACACCTGCACCACCTTCACAAAGTATCAGGCTGCCCAACAGCGTATAAAATGTTCAGCGATTGTAGAAGACAGGCCACGCAGCTGTTGAAACGGGACAGGCAAGCCTACATGACAGAGTTGAAACATCTTTGAGGCAGGACCCCAGACAGTTTCTGGAGGTTCATGCACAGTTATGGCTCACGATCATCTAAAATTTCAAACGATCCACCACAGCTGCAGGCAAGGCATGTAGCGATGCAACAGAAATTGCCAACCTGTTGGCTAGCCACTTCAGCTCCAGTTTTCCAGCTGTTAATACTGGCAACACTGACTATGCAGATAAGACCTTACAGGCAGACTGCCTGGTGGCAACGCCAGTGACAGAGACGGAAATCCGTGAAGCCCTTAGAAAAATGAAGGCCAAAAAATCATGTGGCCACGACGGCATCCCTAGCTTCATTGTTAAGGGCTGTGGACCGATACTTACACCCATATTGAGACACATCTTCAAACCTCTGTATACAATCTGGAGTCTTTCAACCACTTGGAAACACTCCAATGTTGCACTATATTTAAGTCCTGGCGACCCTTCCCTGTGGTCAAATTATCGACCTGTGTCACTGATTTGCTCTCTGTCCAAAGTTCTGGAGCTTATTTTGTACAGCCGTCTCTACTCTTCTTCTCCCAGAAGCTGTGTACACAACAACATGGCTTTATTCCTCATCGTTCACCTGTGACAAATCTGTGTGCTTTTCTTAGCAAAGTGGTCCCTGCAGTACATTCAAGACACCAAATTGATGTAATCTACTTTGATTTGTCAAAGGCATTTGACACTGTGTCACACTCCTTGCTGTTACAGAAACTGGATAACTATGGAATATGTAAGATGTACTTGATGCTTTTTGAAAGCTACTTGTCTAACCGTACAAACATTGTACGAGTTGCGGGCTGTTTCTCTGGTGAATTTTCGCTCAACTTCTGGAGTGCCTCAGGGAAGCAACCTGGCCCCTTGTTGTTTTGATTTTTATCAATGACTTGGCCTGAGCGCATGACAACACTCTGAAATGCTCCTCTTTGCTGATGACATTAAGATCTTTCGGCCTATAGACAGGGCTGGCGAGTGCTCTCTTCTACAAGATGACATTAACCCCGTGTCAGCATGGTGTTCAGCAAACATGCTTTGCATCAACCCATCAAAGACCAATGTGATATCATACCATCGTCGACAGGTGCCGATTCAATTTTTGTATAAGCTGCATGGGGGTTCCATTACTCGAGCGTCCACACAGTGCGGGACTTGGTGTGCACATTGACTCAATCACTAAGTTTTTAAACACCACATTGAAAAACAGCCAGCGATTGCAATGAAATCCCTTGGACTCGTAACACGTGTCACGAAAGAGTTCACTGATCCTACCTGCTATTTGTCCCTATTTCGGGCTATTGTACGTTCCCGACTAGAGTACTGCTCGGTTGTATGGAACTCTGTTCCTCAATACTTGTCACTGTCTCTGGAACGAGTCCAGATGAGATTTGCTCGAATCTATTATGATCGTTACCTTTCCAGGAAAATATATTACACGTATGACAGAATACTCGACCACACTGGATTAAGCAGACTGAGTGACAGAAGAACACTCCTCGATATGTGCTTTCTTCACAAGCTCATTCATGGAGCTGTTGACTCTGCCGATTTGCTAACTTCCATCAATTTCATGTCCCCAAACGATGCCGTCCTAGCCGCTATTTTATCCTGCGGTCAATCATAAAAGTCCTGTCCAGAGAATGCAACTCCTTTACAACTCACTTGAACCGCCTGATCTGAGTATCTTTGATCGTTACAGCACTTTTGTTCAAGCTGTTAAAAATACATCTAAAGCCTGAGTGTGTACTTTTGTGTTGTAAAATCATGTGAGTCAGCCATGTAATGTTTGTTCCATTGAGGTTATTTTCATTTCTCATGCTCTTTTTTCGCTATGGTACACATCTTCTGAGTGTGTTCTTTTGCGTTGTAGAATCATGTGTGAGTCAGCCATATAATGTTTGTTCTATTGATGTTATTTTTATTATACTCTTTTTCCCCCATTGTACACATCTCCCTTTCCTATCCTTTCCTTTGTTTCTTCTGTGCACCACGCTGAAGGCATCATGCTGTCTGTGGGCACTTATCTAAATAAATAAAAAAATAAATAAATGGAGGTTTTCGTTGCATTCAAGTTCCGAGCTAAGGCTGGCGAGAAATGAAGCAGAAACAAAACCAAATGCTAGACATCAGTGACGGTGAACTCGCCCTTCAAGGACTCATTTCACGGTGAAAAACTGCGTGATCTGCGCCTGCTGCTTTCCCACCAGCTTAGTCTCTACACGGCACTTCACATACCCCACTTTTCACAAACAGAACTTAAGTATCACTTTTGTACTTTGACACTTCTTGTTTCAAGGAGCGAACTTATGCTGAAAGGACGCCTTTTCGGAAACATGATGCACTTTTCCGCACTCAGAATAGGAGATAGCTATGTTGCTAGCTGAGATACTGTTCTTATTTCTTCTTTCAATGTTCTTCTTTCTTCTTTCGATGTTGTTCTTTCATGCTGGCGGAGACGGCATTTAATGTTGTGAGCTCTTCTTGTAAAGTCGAAACTTTTCTTTTTCTGGCAGCATAACTCATCACCGACGATCCGACACCACAGATAGGAGTGGAGACGCGCGACTACACGCCGACAGACGGGCCTGGCATCGAACCGACACCGCACTCACACATGGAAACGAACGGCAGTTTGCGGTGCGGACGGAATTCACTAAATTAGTGCGTTTCTACAGCCGATTTTTCAGAAAAAGTGCAAAAAAGTAATGCCTCATCGACGCAGCGAATTCGTTACATCAAGATTAACCGTCGCAATGCCTTCGTTACATAGAGGTCGCAAACACATGGGTTTCAATGGGGCTGCTAATGGGAAATTGAAAAACTTCGCTAAATCCAGGAATTCATTATATAGAGGTTCGTTACATCCAGGTTTAACTATACTATAGTTCAGCCATGTTTCTTGGTAATGGTTTCTTTGGTCGGCGGCGATGTCATAGCGAAATCGCCAAATAGTGGCTGGGCAGTCATTACCGCTTCTTTTGTTTTGTTTCATACCTCGATTATTTGTTCAAAGTTTGGATATAATTGGTACCATTGTTATCAGGATGAAGCAGTGTCTCTAAGGAACCAAACTTGTGTTTTGTCTTTATGGCCCCTTTAGGATCCACTCTGAACTGTGCAGCCATGCACACAATGTTGTACAAATGACCAATGGAGTTGACAATGTGCAGTCATCATGAACCCAATGCCCATCGAGCAAGCGAAACCGGCACAGCGAAAATTCTCACTGAAATTTTCAGAGACGCTGAGAAGGTGAGATTTTCCAGAGTGAGTGAATGCCACGTTTTTACCTGCCTTTTGGAACTGTGTTATCAGAAGGCAAACACATAGGCTTTGTCACATGACTCAAAGGAATACACGTGTGCAGGAAAAAACCTCCTACAGCGACACCAAGGCGTCTTCTTTCCCTCACAGATCAGGTGCAAAGAGAGTTGGTGGAAGCCTTACATATTTCAACATGAGGAGGATGTTAGCACCAGACACCCTCGCTAGTTTTATTAGGGAAAGAGCTCAACATGCTAGCTACGCACACACGTAAACATAGGAGGGCTTCCCCTGAGCATGTGTCATATATGACAAAGTCAATGTATTTGCGCTCTTCTGCCAATAACGGTTAGTTGTTACACTTCGGATGTGTGTGCCACCTTTTCTGTATGAACCAATTTCACCTAGCTTGTCTTTTTGTGGCACGTTCTTGCTACACTGGTATAATTCCAGTCACTTCGTGTGGTTGCACATGGTTAGTCCTTAGAAAGAAGCAACAGCCATGCCGGGGCACTAATATTGTTACTATTAAGCATTTCCGAGCCACTCACAGTACGCTCCAGCTCTTATGGCGAAATAGATTAATCAAAACCGCTCTTTTTAATGCTGACGTTTACACTCCAAAGCAAAACCTGAAGGAGGGTCCCAGGTTTACTTCAAATCACCCAAAGTTTCTAATTGTGCTTCAAATGCGTGTGTTTGTAGTCATCTTTATATATATCACTTCCCTCAAAGATCTGGCAGAATAGGCTGGAGGTTGAATTGAACCAGTGATAATATGTACACAGCATTGCCCCTACATTGTAGTGTTGGTCCAATGCTTTTCACTGCAGCTTTCAATTTAGGTGAACACAACAAGCACTGGGAGGCTGCATATTCAAGGTTATACAGCAAAGTTTTCAAAGTTGGCTAGACCTTGCCAACCTAAGCTTTGAGATTTTTCACATCAAAGGGGCGCTCACGATATAATCGTTCACTCCATACTCACAATGACTTTGCTGAATGGGGGTTTCACCGTGCTGCCTTTGTTCCCGTTCCTGCATGAGAGGGGGTATTCTTCAACACCAAGAGTTTCTGCCAATTACGCCGTGTGGTCAATCCTAAGGCCATGCAAATGGTGGCACTGTGCTCAGCGGAAAAACTCTAGTGATAATTAGGAAAATTGCCACGAACGGTGTATTTCTTTCTAGCCACATCAGCTTTTCGCATTGCTGCTAGAGTGGCACAAAAGGGTCTGAGGGCACCCAAGGACTTATGGCCTGCGAACGCGAAAGCACGAATGTTCTTCTCGACACATGAGCTGCCTTGCTTCCCCCTTGCGTGGTCAAAGGGATTTCTAATCGTGCCTGTTGGGACACTTGGCTTTGCAATTGGCTTTGCAATCTGCCTTAAACGCTTTTGAATGGCTTTGAACTGTCTCCTACATATTGCGCCACTGTTCATTTCTGCTGCCATGTAATGAGAAAGATGACGACAGTGGCAAATTTCCCTGTGCGTTTGGCTGCATTTGTTCACTCCCTTTATCCGCGGTGTACAGTACACCCTTAAAGTGAACCCGGTTTTACCAAAATCTTGGCTATAAAGAACAAATCTCCCTGGTCACCATTTGTATCGAGATATTTTATGTGAAGGAAAGTTTGACATCCACCTGAATGCAGCCATACGGCTACAAAGGAAAGCTATACAGCTTTCTCGGAAACTTCGCAGTTGAAGAAAAATTCGTCCTGGTCCAGGATTCGAACCCGGGACCACCGCTTAACCAGAGCAGTCGCTCTACCAACTGAGCTAGCCCGGAGGCTAGTAGTTTGTAGCGCCAGAGCGAATTGATCAACAACACGATGCAATGGAGGGGTGTTAACCGACCAGATTTAGGGGAGATCCCCAGGGTTTAGGGGAAATCTTTGAAGATTTGTGGGAAATCCCCAAACTTACTCCACCTTGGCGATTACCCCTAAATCTGGTTGAGAGATATTTTATGTTCAGATATAGTGAAAAACAGTTATAACAAACTGATTTCCATTTCCCGATGGGTTCATTATAAGTGGGCTGGACTCTGGCATGAACAGCCACCTCCCGCGACTGCCAAGTTTAAATAGCGGGTGACGGTAAGAACATATTTATTGTCAGGTAGACAAAAGGCAGCAGGGGGGGGGGGGGGGGGTGTATAAGTCGTAAGCCGTTGCCACCTTCTCACACAGTCCAGGGCTTTGTCTTGGTTTGCAGGCGTTGAGCCGTGTTTAAGCTTGCACTACAGAACGCATCGTGCTATGGAATGCCTTGTACTAAGGAAGGCTTCCCCAGCAGCCTTTTTTCTGTCCCAGATACCGACTTTTTCACCCAAGGAGCCCACTAATGTTTTCACATTAAAAAGAAAACAACAACGGTGAGGTTGGGGGTTGGAGGTGTTCTAACCGAGTGATCACCCTCGTAATATCAGAAACACCAACAAACCCATGTTTCTTGCTCGCTTTAGGAAGGTATTCACATGCAGTAGACCATTTATGTTATTGTCACACCTCTTTTGCGTGGGTGCCAACCACACCAGGCACGTTTTTCAGCTTCTTTAGTGCCGCAAACAGTGATAAGCATGCTGCATTTAGAAACTTTTCCCAACCAATGTATAACCGTCTGCTGATGCATTGGAGGAGTGGGAGAGAGGGAGGGAGCAGTAGTCACAGTACCGTTGTTCAATTTTGCACAGTGTCCACTCAAATTCTTCCCCGACTAATATAGGCAGCAACACGCAAGGCAAGTCCGTTTTTAAAAGTGACCACTATGTTTCCCAAAAACACTACGGAAGGCATCTATTGAAACATCACCAGTGTGCCCTGCTACGGTAACAGTGAACGTTTTATGAGCGCTTGCTCAAAGTTTGATGCCTCCATTCATGCTGACTGCGACACGTTGCAAGAGCACGACCTCCATGGCTCTACTGAAGCAGGAAAGTGAAATGGCCACATTTTTCCTTACCCTCGCAGCTTTTCCCTCCAGCAATGCAGCCTTTTGCTTCTTAGATTCCATGAGGGCTTGATTGTAGGCAATTTCCTGGAAAAAGAATTTCAAATCTGCTTCACACACCAATGGTAGCTTCCTCTTTCTCATCATCATCGTATTTTATTTCCTTAAAGCCCCACAAGGGGGTATTACATAATGGGTGGATATACAGAGTATAAAGAACATTTGCAACATAATGAGAGGGTATACAAGGTGTAAAAGCATTGCCACATAGGGGGTGAATATAGTAGGTATAAGAACATCGCCACAAACTCTCACTGACAGAGATGACTGGTCAAATTGCATTTTATAAAACTTATCGGAGGAGTGCGCATAGGTACTGTCGGCCTCAAATGAAATACGAACACGAAAATATGAACCAGAACGTGTAAAATTGAAAAATACTGTTCAGAGTTCATATAATGGCATGCTATTGGTATATTTGGAAATCCACTTTTCCCAGCTTTGTTTTTGTAACTAAGCCATGCGTCATTTTGGCTTGCATAACAAGAAATCACGCTATTTGTGTGTTCAGGTTCATATTATCGTGTTCGCGTTTCATTTGATGCCAATAGTATATGCTGGCACTATGCTTTATTTACGCAATGTCTGGGTGTTGCATGGTACAGTTGCAAGATCAGAGGTTAGATAAGATAGATAAGGTTTACGCAGTGTTTGGGTATTGCACGGTACAGTTGCAAGATCAGAGGTTAGATAAGAGATAAGATAGATAAGGTACCTCTTGTGTGGGTGGAACAGTTCGCCTTCCCCGCAGCCAAGCTGAAAGAGAATGAGACCACTTGTGAGAGAAATCAACTTCGAAGGCTGATCACCAGGCTTTGATTGATTGATTGTGGGGCTTAACGCACCGACAATACACAGGCAGTGAGGCACACCGTAGTGGAGGGCTCCGGATCAATTTTGACCACCTCGGGATCCTTAACGTGCGCCGAAATCTCGCACACATGGGTGTTTTCGCTTTCCGCATCCATCAGAAAAGCATCCGCCGCGGCTGGTCACCATAACCATACAACGACACTTTGTGACAGCAATGTCATCGACGCAGTGGGAAAATAAATTCTTACTGCATCTTTTTGACAAGGTAGAATAGTAGCAGTTTGGTATTGTCTACGTTCTCTTTATGACGACCCATAGGCATCCCGTGACATCTTTTGGTGCAGGTTGCGGAGTTCAGCCCCACCCTGGCCCCCAGCTTCGCCTTGTCTCGGCTCCCGATCATGGCTCCAAGGTTCTTAGATTGCGTCGGCCCGCCCCAGCCCCGTGTCCCCAGCCGAGACCAACCAATGCAGCCAGCTGCGACCACAACGTCGTTCCCCTTCCCAGATCTCCAGTGCGTCTCAAAGGACTGTCATCCTCATTTGTGGTGGCAAGGACTTCATATTTCCTGCTTCCTCAGCCAGGATGGTCACTTGCGACAAGGGGGATGTGTCAGGGGAAGAAGACGACGACGAAGAGAGGTGTGGGGCCAACCGCGGGCTCATTCTTGGCCAACATCGTGTCAGTACATCACTCGCAACTTCTGTGGTCTATTTCCTGCGTCCTGCCGCCCCTGTAACAACATTGCCGAGAGACGCTTAGCAGGACAAGAGTACCCTGGTGGCACTGAATGTGAACATCTTCGACAGAACTCTGTCTGGTTGGGTTAAACTTGAAGAGGCAAATACACCAACCAAGGGTGTTTATTCAAAGCGGTCCCAACGTTTCGGAGCCAACTCGGCTCCTTCATCAGGGGTGACTGTGTACGACAAGAAGCAGCGGTTATATAAGGTGTCTTTCTTTCTTTTTTCTTACTGGAATTTTGCCCTTGTGCGTCAAAGGCAGTGGCCGTAGATGGTGGGAAGGGCTCTGGGGATTTATTCAGGACTTGCCGGATCCCTTGTATGTGCCAGGACTCAAGGAGTAATCTTTGTGAGTAATGGGTTTCGGTGCCAATCACCTGCACGCCGTCAAAGTTAATCCTGTGGTCAGCCTTTTTGCAGTGCTCGGCCAATGCACTGCGCTGAGTGTCGGACTTGCGAACGTCGTTTTTGTGTTGGCAGAGGCATTCCGGGAAGTTCCTGGTCTCCCCAACGTAACGAGCGGGGCATTGTGCGCAAGCAATTTTGTAGACGACCCCTTGGGCTTTTTCTTTTGGCGGCCGCTGATCAGGAAAGCCTACAATGCTGCATTACAGGTCCCCTTGTACACTTCCACTGCCCGACTCGAGAGCTTGGGAATTCACAACCTCGCGGAGGAGCTGATGGAGGCCCATTGCATAGGTCAGCTGCAACGGCTATGAGGCACCTCAGCAATGGGTGAGCACTCGTTCTATCGCCAGGGTCAGTGGAAGACGGAGGAATACAACAGAGGTCACAGCTCATTGCCCTCAATGTTAGCTACTCATCCATTTGCAGTCAGTGCTTTTATGGCAACGTGTGCTGCTTTAAGACGTATAACAAAACAAAGGCGAAGTGAAAAAATTGCGGTTGTGGGAAGAGGCACTCGATGCCACTGTCAGGGTAAGCGTGATGCTTTCTTGCATCAGCTTGGCTTTCAGGTGTCCCTTCTCAGGCGGATACTCAATTAGAATTATTTTGGAGCGATCGCTCTACAGCATCCTGGCTGTGAAAATTATGGTGAAGTGCAGCGCGTCTGGTGCAGTTTGAGACTTCTTGTCTTTGAACCAATTACCTTAGGCGTCAAACTGGGAAATATAACCGCACCAGTTCAAAATTCCGCGCGTCTCGGCAATGACCCTAATTCGAATGAAGCGATTTCCCTTCAATCGTAAATTTCGTTATAGCGGTATTGAGTGCTATTTCCACCTTGATTTACGAGATGTATGACGCTTACTCACCTTCCCATTCAGCCGGCATTTCGGCAGTGAAGTTTTCTTCGATGCGCGGTTCAAACCACCTCCTCGGCTTCCGTTTCCCTCTGCTAGGGTCTGAAATTTAGGAAGCAATGCGAGCGCTCTCGTCAAGCACGAATGAAATTCAACAAAAAATGTTCTAATGTCGACAGCTTACCAGCCGGAATTTCAAAATACTTGTTGCCGAAATGATCCCGGCCAACTTCTTTACCCGGCAACCGCTTCGTAGTGATGGACGCCACGAAATTTTTCAAAATCTGAACGATTACTCCCCTGCCTTCCCTTGCCATGACGACGCTTTTGGTCTAGCGCTACAAGCAACGTGTACTAGGCACGTTAATTAATAAAATAAAACGCTTCTATCTTGTATTCATAGATCACTAGACCACGAGTACATACTCGTGATCGCGGCAAAAACGAAAGTAAACCACAGAACAGTGAGTAAACGGCGTTGAGGAGGGCACCATGGGAAAACCGGATACTATGGTGGCGCGCTCTGGCGGACTTGCTTCGAAAGTTGAAATTCCATTTCCGGTGCCGTGCGCAACGCATTTCGCGAAAATGGCGGACAAGCATCGGCCTGCGCAGGATAAGCAGCCCGTTGAAAATGACGACAGTAGCAGTAGCAGTAGTTCGGAAGGACACAGCGATAGCGGCTCTAATTCGAATTCATTAAACGCCTTCGCAAATGACGGCGGCTTTCTGGAAAGGTTTAAGCAAATGCAGGAAGCCTGTAAGCAGCAAGCCGCTTCTCAAGAGGACGCGCAGTTCGCTGTACCGCAGTCCAACAATGTAGCTGCACCTCCAGCCACGAGTGCTGCAAGCAGTGCTTCGGAACCCGACGCAGCTGCCACGGCGAAGAAACGGACTCTCCCATTCGTAAGATAACCTTCGCGACTGACGGCGCTTTTTAAGCCTTGTCCAATAACGTGAGCGCTACAGTTAGATCGTAAGATGTCCATGTCACAACCTCGCGTGTCGAGGAAGCGAATTCGCTTTGGCCAAATAGTTACTGCATGTGAATTTGATCAGTGAAAACAAAGAAAAGTAAAACAATTTTGAGAGCCCCGCTCTTTTTTTTTTTTTTTTTTGCATTTTTCGCTTGTGTCCGATTGGATCCTAGATTCTGTGCTACACTTTAACTGGATTATTCGGTTGGCCTGCTTGAAGTCTTGCCTGACTTTTCTGC
Source organism: Haemaphysalis longicornis (assembly GCA_013339765.2). Taxonomy (NCBI): domain Eukaryota; kingdom Metazoa; phylum Arthropoda; class Arachnida; order Ixodida; family Ixodidae; genus Haemaphysalis; species Haemaphysalis longicornis. The sequence continues at coordinate 19,854,299 of CM023449.1, forward strand.
GCACGACATGAAGCAGTGACAGACGCAATTGGCTGTCAGCATAGCGTTTGCTTCGAATAGCAAGCAGTGCAGCTGAAAAAAACGTCGCTGCTTCAGCTGTTTCGAGCGTGCCTCTAATGTCCTAGTACTTATTTTCTTTAGGTGGGTAAAAGAAGGGGTGGAAAAGTTCTAAAGACTGGCATTGTCCACAAGCCGAAGGTCGATGATGAGGTAAGCCCCATGGTCCACGGTGAATTCTTACTTTTTCTCTTTTGCGTGTGCTACATCATTGCTTTGATCCATGAGGTTTGCGCACACTGATGCATCAAAGTGAAGCAATTTGTGTGGGCTTTTACAATTATTCTATACAAAGGGAGAAATATCGAACATGAAAGACGTTTTTATATCTGTGTAGTTCTAAACCTTACAGCATTATAAGAAGGTAGCATTGTCTTCCTGAATGACCTCAAGTAACTGCTGTTTACTGTCCCCTTTCCTTTTACTATTGTAATTTGTCGGCTCGTTACAGCAGATTCGACCTGAAAAATAATGCCATGCAACGAAATAAGTGAAAGAGTCTGCAGTTCGAGTGTTTGAATGTCGTGTAAATGCAGATTTCTCTATTACTAGTCGCAACGATTGCTCTCATGGTGTTGGGTACAGCAATATGACACGGACTTGAGAATGAGTGCACAGGGCAGGCAAATCATGGCAGTGTCCTCTTTCGCTCGTATGTGCCTTAATTGTTGTACCCTACACAATGGAATTTGATCACCAATTAGGCCAACAGAAAGTGCTGCTTGCTCACAACTGTTGCTGTCCAAGTTTTCCCTTTTGTGGCCGGTTTTCTTGTAGTGACCCACTTTGGTTCCATCAGTGACTGGTTGCATCTTATGCAATTTAAAATTTAATGTGCACCATTGAGATGTAGCTATGACCATCCTTGTTCATAGCAGCAAGTGTATGTGTCTTCATTGTTCACTTAGTGCAGCAACCTATTTCTAATGGCTTTTAATCCCTCAGGAAGAATGCTTGGTATTAATGGTTGGGCAAAAAATGCGAAGGCGTTCTTTTAATACCATGCTATAACTGCTGCTGATTCATTGGGGCAGAAGACTGTACAATTCCTGTAGTAGTGCCATACGTATTGGCATGACTAGCCATTCAGATTAAGAAGTGCAACCTTCCCAGAATTGGCCATATAGCATGGGTTTATGATGCCACAGCCATTTGCAATTACTGTGCTAACTATCAAGCTAAGTGTGGCCAGTAATAAACTGGGAGCTTGTCCGAGAGTGTTCTGGGCCTTCAATGTCATCGGCATTTGTGCAGCCACAAATGCTTTCCTTGCTATGCTAAGCCCACACATTTCACGTACTGTATAGTCAGCCTAGTTAGTCTAATACCTGTGCCATGCAAGGCCTTCGATCCGATGGACCTCTCCCTGTATGTAAATGTAAACACCTTGATGTCACGAAGCGCACATGCCCGACAGAGGTTGCCTACTGTGCGACCGCAAAATGCGGTGGTGGTTGGCAAAACGCGCCTGCACCGAACAGCCCGGCCGTGCGGCACCCGAAAGGAATGATGTGCCATTGGTTCAGACCATTGCTGGCTGCCTACATTACAGATGTGGGGTCTAGCTTCGAACAGTTGCACCTCCATGTAGCTTTCTGCACCTGCCACCTCCGCAACACCACCATGTACTGTGCGGTCAACTGATGACTGGGGCGTAAATGCTTTAGGATAATTAGTGCGCGACAAAACAGCCTAAACAGGTCATTCTGAAAGCTGGTGTTTGGTGTTCTTGAGATGCGTTCGAAGAATGTTTTTTGAGGATGCTATGTGTTGGCTACATACCGAGGAAAGTTCACACATTTTTTGTTTTCGGGGTCCGCTTAATTAAAGGAGCCATGTAGACAAAATACACTTTTGTGTTATTCTGAAGATTTTGTGTTTTATAGTGCCCCCAGCACTTGTCCAGATGCAAACAATGCTTTGTTCACTGGGAAATTAATTATTTTAAGTTAAAATTTTGATTTCCTTGCTAAATCGTGCCTTTTCGTGGTCTGCAATGACATCACAGCCTTGTTTACCGTTAGTGAACCTACATGGCGCTACCACACCGTGGCAAGCCGTTCTCTGCCTTTGGTTTGTTTTTGACCGTATTTGAACCTGGCTTGTTTTCAGGGAGGAAATAATCGTTTCGAGAAACAGTGCTCGCTCGACAAATATAGTCACATAAGACACCGTTGCTTGCGTCAATCGACCAGTGTTGTTTGAGACAACCCCAAAGCCCCAAACTCCTGTGCAGCTAAACCAAGCATAGTGCGCACAGTACCAACAGCAGTACGCATCGGTGCTTTCGTAACTTCCGCTGTTTGTCCCACCATTCTTACGGCTTTAAAAAGAATGTGCCCTAAAATTAAAGGGACCCTGCAACACTCTTTGAGCAGTGCAAGTAAACCTGCGCGACGTTTAGATTACACTCCGAGCCAAATAATTTACACATGCACGTGAAGCGGTGAGCGCGCAAATCGATGTGAAAGACGCGGAAAAACCAACCGCTCTCTCTTCAGTTGTCCTCATTATGCATGGCCTAAGGGACGTCACATCATAGGCCATGGCTGCCCGATCGGCTGTCACTGGTCAACTTCGCGGCTAGATTCTCCCATTTCCGTCGTCGTCATCGCTGTGTACGAACCTCTTCTATGTCTGAACCTGTAGGCACAGTTTTTGCCGTTTCTTTTGTGTTTGTGAGTGCGCGCGGAGTTGAGTGATGAGCTCAATACTTCCTTTTCAACGGGACCACTCGACTACAAACGTTTATTGCTTCAAAAACGCCCTACCAGCTCGAGCGCGCACTTGCGAGCAGGCACCCATGCCTGCTTTTTTTGTGGCACCAAACCGGAAATAGGCCCCTCCGCGTTGCGGAGAAAAGGAGAAAACTACCCGGCATGTGATATATCGAAGGCCGCCGAAGAGAACGCCGCGAGCCGCCCCCCTCTCCGGGAGAGAGCGCGCAGCTTTCGTTGCGTTCCGCGGTCGAGTTGAGAGGGAACGATTATGCGCGATTTCTCATCGCGCGTAGTTTCGTTAATTGTGAACGGATTTTCATAATTCTTGCGGGAGGAGATTTCTGGGACAATAGACTTTATCCCAAAACACATTACTAGTAGTCGATGACAAGTGTTGCAGGGTTTCTTTAAGCGCAAATAGCTCCTTTGGCATGCTTATAAGCTCTGCCTAATTTGAGTTTGCTTTTGCCGCCCTCCACCAATTGCAGAGCTGGCTGGTATGGCATCATAGGTTCTGTTGCGGGAAATGAGCTAGTGAGTAGCATGGCCATTCCCTTTTTTCCTAATTATGTAGCTTATTTGAGCCAAGTTTACCTTAGAAGTTGTGTCAGTATGATTCTAACGAGGCAATCTTTTGAATGAACCAAACTTGTGTTTTCTCTTCATGGCTTGTTTAAAGGCCAAACTGCTCGCAATATTTCAATTTCCTGAAAACATTATTTCAGCATAGTCACCCTAAAAAGACTGCAATATACTAAATATGGCAGCTGAAATGCGCATATGTGTGGCAAAAACGACCATCAAAAGTGGAATTGTGGAGTGCACAGCCATTACTGCCAGGCGGAAGTGACGTTCGTTCCGGCCAGGTCAAAACGCTTCGCCCTCGCCCGTAGTCCTAGGAAAAGCGCTCACAGTGGAGGTCGACTGGCGGATATCGCGGATTGCTCGTTGAAGCATTTATTTCGCATCGCATAAGCAGGCTAGACATTCATCATCTTTTTTAATACAGTACCCTGCTTCGTCAAAACATGACAATATTTTGCAGCAATATAAAATTATACACGCCCCCGCCCCCCTTTTCCCCAGCACTATTTCACTGGACAAAATTTCTGCTGGTGCTGTACGATAGCAGATGATTGACAAACAATCGTTTCACGAGACACAAATCAGCGCGGACTGCGAAAGTGGACGGCATGACTGTGTTGTGAGGAACAGCAGAAATTTGAAAATTGGAAATGTTGCTGTGAGTAAGAGCAGACCATGTCGCTGCTTTGGCTGCCAGCCTCTTTGGTGCTGTGCGCGCATTCACAATACTCGCTGAATTTACCTTTTGGAGACGCGAAAGAGTCTGATGCCACTGCCTTTTTGCTCGCACGACTTACACAGCCGAAAGCACAACAGCCCACCGGCACCAAAAAAAGCAAGCACATAAACAAAAACTCCACTCTTGCGCACATTCAAAGCAGCCTCACTGAATACACTCCGCGCGCCACTCCGAATGTTTTGCCAAGCCACCCACCCCAGCCACACCAAGCACGTGCGCTGGCTGTGACGTCACGGTCGCCTTGTGACGTTGTACCCCGGGAGAGGTCCATTATCTATCGAGCGGCGGATTGATTTTCTATTAGCCGCACTTCAAAGTAAGCATTCAACTGTCAATTTGCCGTGTTACACAGGCATACGTCTGTTGGCACATACGTCTGTTGGCATAGTTCTGTTGGGAGCTTAAACATGTGCACAGTTCTGTCAGCTGCTGGAACCCTTTTTGGTGCCTAGAAAAGGGGGTGTGATTTACTTTTTTTAATCCAGCTGTGGTCAACTAGTCCGTCATTTAGTTCCACCCTTTACTGCGATCTTGCCTTGATTCATGCCTGTTTTGGCATGAGTTGATCTGGTTACTTTGACCTGCTCAGTTCACCATACTAGTCCTTGAAGGGTCACAGCAACGGAAGCTGACTGTGGTAGCTCCAGTTGAATAGGCCGGTTTATCCCGTAAATCTGATGAATTTTAAAGAAAGAGAGAGCTGCTACCACAGGTTTGCTTAGCTTCGGAGGCATGACTGGGGTGAGGTAGGCAGTTCATAAGCGATCACTAATGCGCTAAGGAGCACAAAGTAATACCTGTGCCACACATACCCGAAAAATGACCTTAAGCGCTTGAAGCCTCAAGAAACCGAATGACATTATTTGGGGAGGCTGTGGTACAAGCCAAAATGCCAAGGCATTAAAAGTGTTGGTGATTATGACTAAAAAGAGCAATTCACTCACATTTTAGAAGTTTTTAACAGGAAGAAAAACATCTTAGATGGTTGAAAAATGTTTTTTTGTGAAAGAAAACGTAGGCTACCACCAAGGGGTCACAAAAAATTGGCTTGCTTTGGCTATGCTTCTGCGTCAATATTCTGGTGCTGGGAGTTTCATTGGTTTCGTTTAGTGCCCATCGGGTTCGAGAGTAGACAGATTTAACGCGGTTCTGAAGGCGAATGAGCTGTGCAGGACTTGTTTGTGTGTAGCAGCGAATTAATGGCATGATGATGATTGCTATTGGTTTCCCCTTTGTGGCGGGGTGATAACGTGTCATCTTACCAAAAAGGACTAATATACCCATGTTTAAACTTAAACCTATGCATTAAAACTCAAGGCCTTAAGCACTTAAGGTCATATTTCGGGTACACGGGTATAAGGCAGGCGAACTCGGCAGTGGATGGGTCGCTCGCTACCAAGACGCAGGGGAGCCTCCCCAGGGCCCACAGAGGCACCACTACAGGGCGGAAGCCAATCTGGTTTGCAGGAGGAACTCCCGAAGGATGCCTGGTCACGCTACTTGGCCGAAGTGCGCAAGTACCGAGAGCGCTCGTGCGACGACGAAGAGAAGACCCGGCCACTCGTCAAGTGATGCGTGACTCTGCAGCAACCCCCCTCGACCAGTGTGCCGCATTTCTGTTTGTCTTGTGTGGTGCAGAGACTTTCCCAAGCAGACCAGAGTGCTCCGTCGGTGTGATCTGTGCTGAAACGCTTGTGTGGCCCTGCTAAGCTGTGGGTATTATTAGGTAACGAGATTGGAAAAACTGCCATGAACAGTAGAAAATGGAAAAAAATTGCTTGTTCTAGACACACTGCTACGTTCGCGAGCTGTGGGAATAAATGAGGCAGGTGGTATTGCCTGCCAGTGGGACCTTCATTCCTGGCAAGCCACTTGTGCAACAATTACTTGGAAGCTTTTTTTTCTTTAATTTGTGTTTTTGTACATTTGCTAGAGCTTTCGTACAAGTTTTCCCAAAATCGTTTAGGGTGCTTACGCATTCGAATGCTGCGTGATTGTGTTGTGCGGCTGCTGACTTGTCGGAAAATTTATTGGAATTCAAAAGCAAAGTCGCAAGTGTGGTAAAGGCAATTTTGGAGGTCTGTTCTAAGGTTAAAAGTGCTGTATTGTTTTTTTAGATGAGCAAAAAGTTTTTGTATGTTTTCAGTTTTCCAACTGGATTTATCTTAAAATTTTTCCGTTTGGTGAAAACCCTTGTAGAGCAGCCATAGCAAGCTGGTTTCTTGTGCAGCGAAAGAAGAAAAAACACGCCCTTCTTGCCAGGTGCACCAAAGTTGCGTGTGTGCAATGCTTCATACAGATGTGCTGTGTACATAAGCTTCTGGTTGTACTCCTTCCTTTTCTGTGCCTTGTGTTGTTGTGTAAGCACACTTGTCCCAAAAGCAGATTACGACTGGTTGAAAGAAATAATAGAAGACACTCGTCTACGAGTCAAGCTGATGAGTCCATGTTTAATTTTGTTTTTATTTCTGTCAATTTCCTGCACTTAATTGTTCTTTTGGTTTTTTTTTCCTTTGCTATTTGATAACTACAGTAATTTTCAGTTTGTAATTTGACATAATTCTGCCTAAAGGTGCCGTAAAGACAAAATACAATCAAGTCCAGTTTGAAAGACCTAGCTTTTGGTAGCTCAGCTCTTCCCATCCATGAGAGACTTCTTTTTAGCCGGAAAAAATGTGAGAACTGTTGAGCAACTTTCAAACAGCATGCTTCGATCTAGCCAGTCAACCAGGCAGCACAAGTCTGCGGCACCCTCGACTGAGGGCCTGAGGTGCCGCCATAGAGGACAGACAACCGATTTTTGTGGAGTGCACATATTAAAGCGAGCGTTTCGTGTAGTGCGGTGACCGCAAGGAATTTCTAAATAGATTGGTGGAAATAGTTTTAATTTGGCATTAAACTTTGCGGAGAATGAAAGGTGGCGCCATGTACTGTCTAATTGTAACACTACTGTACATACACAAACAGCTCTATCAGTTTCTTCAAATCCATACAGGAATAGGAAAGGCTTCATTTTGTTATTTTCTTAGCTGGTGACAAGTTTTTAATTCTGTTTTTATCCCACGTACAGTTAAAATCGTTAAAAGAACTTTGCTGTGCAGCTCGATGTCATGGTCGCCAACATTTCTTTTGGCAGCCTGCGCAAGGCTGGTAGATTTATTACAGGGTCCTATCTAGGAAATCGTTTTGGTTTGAGGTGTTTAAGTGGTGCCCCTTCATTTGGGATAAAGAGCACATGCTCCACAAAAATCAGTTGTCTGTCTCTTTGACTGATTGCGAGTTTAACATGCCGATGCTACACAGGCGATGACGTGCATTGTAGTGGAGGGCTCCGGATTAATTTTGACCACCTGGGGATGTTTAGCGTGCGCTGAAATCTCGAACACATTGGGCGTTTTCGCTTTTCGCCCCAATCGGAAAAAGCTACCCGTGTCCTTGCACCCGGGAGATGCACCCGTGTCCTTGCGCTCAGCAGCACAATGCTTTTGGCCACGTGGTCCCTTTAACTGCACATTAGTGAGTGATCTGGTCAAACTAAACTAGAGGCTCTACTACAATCACCCAGTCATATTTCTTGGTGAGGTGGGCAACTACCATTTGCACAAAGAAGATGGTGATGCTGGAGAAATTGCCAAAAGTGGCTGGGGAGTCGCCACTGCTTCACATCTCGATTATTTTCTTGATTTTTGCGATCAAATTGCTGAAATTGTCATAGGGACAAAGCAGTCATTCTAATGAACCAAACTTGTATTTTGTCTTTACAGTCCTTTTAAAGAAACTACCGTAAAGTTCAGAGGTAACGCCCTCCCCCGAAACAATCGCCAACACCCCCCGTAGGGGTGAAATATTAAATTTACTTGAAGACGACAAAGATCACCCACTTCCTAAAGTTGCACTAGCTTTGATGCCTTCGAAAGCCCAGGGAGCTCCCTCCGTGAAAATGTCTTGCGGCCGTGACCACCGCCAAGGTCTCGATTTTGCACAAGAGGCACACGCTGTCCTTATTTTTTACTTGCACGCCAATCAATGCGGTTACTTTTTCGCACCTGACCTAAAAGTTTGTCCATCTTGTATAACTTAATATCTCTGTAGTTTAGGTGGGTGTTCTTTCGGAACTTTATGGCAGGCAGGATTATTTCAGCGGACAAACATGCAGCTGTTTTACCAGTACGGTGAATAAGGCGAGATCACCAGAACACATTGGCGACAGCACCGCTACTGTTATTTGTGCTAAAACGGGGTGCTGATCGTGTATGGTGCGAGCCGAGATAACATTCCCCACTGTCGTGGAGTCATCTTAGCAGACCAATGTCATGTAACTTGTCTTAGGATGCCCATTGTAGAACACAAATTACAGCCATTTCTGAAAAACATAACCCTCCTGGAAGCCTGCCTGTGTGGAGACAGTGGACAAGAATTCTGAAATCCTAACTCCATTGCAAACTAGGAGGCCTCCAAATGAATTTTGACCACCTAAGGATCTCGTGCTACGAGATTGTGGCACATTAGCATTTTCAGTTTTTGAATATGTTGCACTTTTTGGGGGGAAGTTCTAGCTTCCACCGTAAGGTTGGCTTTACCACAAACGGCACCCTGGTGAAAAGGTGCGAATGAAATGCAAAAGGTCCCTTTCCAGTGTCACTGTGAGAGCAAACAAGTTTCACCGTATCTCTGAAACTGCAGTGATCAATCTTCCGTCAATTCCAGATTTCATCTTCATTCGCTCCCTCCACTGCGGAGAAAAAGATTGTGAAGCAATTCTGATTTTGAACAGCAGGCAGTCGATGTCTACATGAAAGAGCCATGAATGGGGTCTAAAATGAAGTTTGAGAAGTAGGATACTACCACTGTTGAGAGCAAAGCACGACCCTTCGTGTTCTGGCTGTACCATTTTGCCATCACTTTGGTGTACAACACAAAAAAGTAGGCAGAAAACAGGACTAGCCCTTGCCCTCTGTTGTGGATTGCTGGAGGAGAAAAAGATCCAATACAGGCTAGGTTTCAGGATGTCTTGTAGCCAGGCGATTGTCTTTCACGGAAGACTGTGTGCTCTGTTGATGTCCATCAGTGTAGTGCCAGCCATGCTTAGATGCAATGCAAAAGCATGAGGCTTGATCTGCGAGGCTTCGTTTATGAAAATGTGCATACCTGCGGTAGTAATTAACGAATGGGCATTTAATGGCCCATTGAGTAACAAATTTGGCATCTAGCACTGAAATGGCTTTTAAACCTCTACTGGCTGTGATGTGCGTCTCAGTATCGGCAGAGGTTCGTTGGCTAACATCATCCACCGAGTTAAATGGCCCGTCAAGCAGAAAGCAGGTGTCCGTAGCAGCAAAATGAACCGAGCCTTTTGGAAAACATTGCTCCTGGAAAACTAGAAGCAGTACTTATCAGCATTCAGTAGGACATTAATGCTTTCACATTCACTACTACTAAGTGTCCAGTGACCTTTTCAGAGCTTTTTCTCTTTTGCGAGATGGCCAGCAAAGGCAGTGGAACCTTCTGCATAGAACTGAAGGGCTGCAACCTGAACACTGGTACAGAGTTGCAAGTTTTTAGGCCGTATTTGACAAACATGTCCACCTAGAAGCATCCCACCAGCATCTCTCCCTTGCATCGTACCAGGAGGATTGCAAAACCTTTAGTAGGTTACACCTGACCTCAACGGTACCAAGCTGTCCATTATTTGCCAAGATAGTATGCACAGTTGACCAAGCGAACAACACTTAAGGCCTGTTCACACTTGCAGTGCAACTGGAGCGACAGCGACAACCTATTTTTGCTTTTCTTTTTGTCTCCCGCTTGGAATGCGACTTCATGGGAGTTTCAGTTTCAACATCGCACAGTATCCAGGTGCTAGGGCAGGATGAGACGTCGGGAGCTCTTGCCGCCGCCTCCTGCTTCGAGGGCGACAGGAACTGGTCAAGACATCGCTCGTCGAGCGACAACTAACAGCAATTACATCACGTTTGCCGCTTTTGGTTCACTGCAGTCGCAAGTGTGAACAAACCTTTAGCAGAAAAAAAAAAACTGGTTTTGGCACAAAATACCCAAGTTGCCGGGGCTCGAATCCAGGTGGTTCAAGTCAAAAGTTGCAACTCTACCCTATGCGACTGACGCTGAACAGCGTAGCTGTATTAGCAATTACTCGAGAGTGGAAATGGTAGGATCGAACTAATAGATGGCTCTAAATGGGGGGAGGCAAGGCATCTAGGCAATCGGGTTTGTCAGACACGCTTCAAGCATGGCAATGATCTCTCCACCCATGGATCCCGTGGGTTGCCTTGTTGTCCATTTTCTTGCAATGAATTTTTAGACAGGGTTGCACCAATTTTAACGCCAGAGCTATTAGGCTTTTAGTTCCGCGTGGAGCATTACCAGAAAACTCAGCCCAGCCAAGCACACCTGCGTGTACCTTGTGAGTAGCACCAGGCGTTGTACAGGCTTGTGCCTGTACGTGAGGAGCTCGGGGGAAAAAAAAAAACGTGCACAAGTGTTGCCATCATGATGAGCACCCAGCCTTCAAAAACACTCTGCCAGCGTTCATAGCGTGAACTCTCGCGTGTTGTTGCCTCGCTATTCACGCGTCCGTTCACACCTGAAGTAGGGAGCACAGATGCAGAGTTCGCCGCTAACAGACGCCAAGTTCACAAGGCCAGTTGCTGCAGGTTCTAGCGCGGTCGCTCGGGGCAAGTTCGGAAATTCGTGTGAGGTGCTCCGCCTGGTCTCTGACGAAGGGAGATGGGCTGCTAGGTTTGCTGTTTATCCAGCCTTGCTCCACTAGTAACAAGCAGTGCCAATTTTTTTATGCTGCGAATACAACTTTTACTGACAGCTGCTGTTGTAAAACGGGACTAAAAATTTGGTGAGCTACATGCTCGCACGATCCAAGAATGGCTGGCACTGCACATTCTCGTCTTGTCCAATTGATGTGATGTGACTGTCTTTCGCTTGCAGCATTATGGCTTTTCATGTGAAAGGTTTACACACATGTATGTTCCCGCTCGTGCGACAACTGACAAGTCATGCATATTTTCTCTGTTTAGAGAAGTGCTTGGGTATACAGAGCCTTAAATAAACGTTCTACTTATAAACTAGACACAATTCTTCAAGTCCCTTCAGCTGTGTAAACTGAGTTTCCGCCACAATTCAACTTATTTTTGTTGTAGAGAAGCTGCAACTGGCAGCCAAGTGAAACCCTAGAAAACTTCAATGAAGACATACAGCAACAATGTTTTACTGTCTCACTTCCCCATTTGGATGGCTGTTTGCATATGTACAAATAAATATACACTCCAGGAATTTGCCACACTGAACAAAGCATTTCGCATAGCATTTTTTTTTTGCTCGCACAGTACTGTACAACTATGTATGGCTTACATACACAGGTAAGACATTTTGCCTTTGCATCAGCAGCAAGAATCTAAATATGCGCGATCACGCCTTACCACGGGGATTCGAAAAGATGTGCTAAAACGGTAACTACAATTGTCAACACCAGTTACTCTACTAAAGGGAATTCTTGGCAACCACCGGACTAGAAGAAACAACAGTTAGCAAAGACAAATAAAATGGTTTCACATCGATTTCCGTTCCAACAATAAGTGTTCAAAACAAAACAAAAAATGCTCCCAGCTTAGAACATCTTTGGATGCACTGGCAGCAACAGTGGTCCGACACAACACCTATGACCTGGTTAGACGAAAACCCGGCGCACACGTTCCAGCAAGCACAATCACCAGACGTTGCGTGGCAGTTGCAATGCCCCTTGGGTTTCACAGATAGGACACTGCTGCTGGCTTCTGTCTACGGGAATGTCCAACTCGGGTGCAGCAGCTGAATGGGAGGAGGGGGCCAGGGGCAGTGCTGCAAAGCATAAAGGCAAGACGAGGTGTGTCAAAAGCAGTAGCAACAGAACTTCCTTGTCTTCGCCCACACTGCGTGGTATACAAAGGGTTGTTTGTTTTCGGGTAACACCTGATTCTACCCTATTCTTACACCCCGAACATGCTTCAGGAGATTTGGGTTAAACCCGATTTCTCCCCGAATGGACCTTTTCAAAGGAGCGTTCTGCACAATTGTGGTCTGGCATTCTGCCTTCCTCATCAGTACCGGCTGCAAGCAAGCCCCACAAATACACCTTCCGAACTCGTTAAACTTCAGGCCGGCAAATGCTACCCTGACATTATTTAGCTAATAGACGCGGTGCTGTCGAGAGAACCTTCTTCCAGCTGAGATGCGTTCAACGATCAAACAGGCCGCGAATGAAAACCGAGAAGTTGCGCAAGCGGATCGCAATAATGTATGTAAGCAAGGAGGAGGGAACAATCGATGACCAGCTTTTCATGAATGAAATGTTTCTTTTTTTAGAAGTTGCCAATGCTATTTTACTGTCATTTATTCATTTCCAAACAAATTCCAAATTTCGGAGAGCATTGTCAAGGAAGCCCTAAAGTCCCTCCGATTACTAGCTAAAAATAAGCACTACTTTTAACACATTCCAAATAAAAAAGCTCGTGATAACCTCTAAAATAAATTGAGTTATTAGAATAACCTTACTACATCTATCGATTTAACCCAGGGAAAAAAAAAAAGAATTTTGAAATTGTTTCGCAAAAGCACCTGATTTCTCCCCGAACATCAGTTTTTAAAATAGCACCCAATTTTTAACCGCCCCTCCTCCCCCTGCAAGATTTTGAAAAAATATAAAACCCGAAAACGAACAACTCTAGGTATATAGGATGCATTAAGAAGTCTGCAAAATCATCACTAGGGCTTCTTGGGTCTCAAGCGAAGCTAACGCAACAGAATGTCCAGGGACATCCGTTCAAGCTACTACAGCACCATCATCAAGATGCAGAGTGCAAGTGTCTGGCCACGGGAAAAGCTACCACGTCTAATTTTGGAAGCAACACCAAAGAGCGTCGTCGTTCCGCCATCAAACCATGTCAACATTGTCACTGTACATGTGGACAACTTAAAGCGGCGCAAAATCTCAAAGGTAAGCCACAGGCTCCTTCGTGTTGAAGCCTGGGCAGCTTAGTTGCATTTATGACTGTGCAGATTCAAATGATGCGGTGGAGTTGCTATTTACTAGGTAGCGGCCAATGCAATGCCCCGACTTGCCTTCCGAGATGCAAGCTCGATGCTGCTGCTGCTCCCCGCACTAGCCCTTGATGGAGTCACCCATGCTGATCTTGGCAGACTGCAAGATAGAAAGGTCAAAGGTGACACGGGGTAGAACACTCCCCTGACGTTCCCCACCCTCTCTCTCGAAACAACAGGTTATCCGACCCACGTGCCAAAGGCCAGATAGCCCTCGCTACCAACACGACATACACGTGCAGTTTTAACTTCAAATAAACTCTATATGATGTAGCATTTACTTCGTCAAAGTAAATACTGGGCCTATGCAATTGCCGAAAAATTATGTCTTTGTATGCCGAAGAAGGGAAAGAGGGAAAGAGAAAATAAGTTTGTTGGCTGCAAGGTCTGATTGAACAAAGCAGTGTACAAGTATTGGCATCACAAACGTTAAAGTAAATGTGACAACCTGGCTAAAGTGCCCTTCACAGGGACCTCCTCTGTTTTGCATTGGATGCACACAGTTGCCAACTCAGCAGAAAAGGGGGGGGCTTCTGCTGCGGCTTCTGCTGCAATTTAGTAACGGAACTTAACAGCATTTGCACAGGCCAAAAAATGTGCACCGCCTTTCAAGATAGCTCAAAGTCCAGCCCGAGAACTTAAGACGCTGTGATGATCAGCTCCGTATGACATAAACAAGCCCTTTCAGTTCGTCGGTGGCAGTTTGTCACCAAGAGAAGATAAAGCGGTGGCAGAATCGACTGCCTCCTCACCCACACTGGTCTTCTTTGCTGGCTTTTGTTGACATTCTCTTAAGGCACCGCACATGTCTGAGTGCTCAAAGAAGAAAATGAAAATGCCCCGAAACAGTGAATGCAAGGAAACTTAGTACTTTCACAAACGAAGAATCATTTTATAAGGTGGTTGCAAAACTGAACATACAGCGAAAGCAAAAAGTGAATGTGCTGCTATTTTTTGAAGTTCAAAACTTTGAAGGCTGAGATATAATAATAAAAATAATAATAAAAAAACATTGCAAACCAGTGTGACGTCACTTCGGTAGTCGGCGCGGTGGCCACAAACGGTGCATAGCATTTGCCTCTCCTACCATTCTTCAGGGGGCCATTTGCTTTTCACGAGTACATTTGTGAAATTGCTTTTTTGTGCTGGCCTTTTCTCGCAAATTCCTGAGATAAAGAATCCTAACTGCAGGTGATGTTCCATTACGAGCTCTAAATCACAATGCACACCTAGGAGCCAAGAAGTCAGCTGCAATTCTGCATCGAGAAAAAATGTGTGCATTGACAGTAATACTGCTGGAGTTTTAATGAGCGCAACTGCAGTGAGATGTAGGTACGAAGTTATACTGAACCTTTCCCCACATGTGTGGCCTAAAAAATTGCCAAGAAAAAATGGCAGCATCTGCACGGTCTCCATGGATGATGGTGAGGGTGTGGAGTACGGGGACTCGAAATGGCATGCAAGTTGCGTCCCGAGTGACATCCGATTTGCGCCCCGACCGTCATTGGATTTGAGCCGTGAGTTGCACCTTGATTATTCCCTAAATGAAACTGCAAGTCCCGGCTAAAATCGATTTTTGCTTGATTTTTGCTTGATGGTGGTGTGCACACTGATGGACGCGGACGGACATTGGGAGGTCCTAAGGTACTCCGCACCGTTACAGGCGAGGGAGTAAACCATTTGACTCTCGGGTGCTAACTCACGGTCGTAATCCAATGGGTAAGACGACTGACGCTAACTCTCTCTGGCATACCAGACACAGGCTCGAATCTTGCCGGTGCCTGTGTGATTTCTTGCGATTGTAAATGCTATGCACATGGACGCGAACGGACATTGTGTGGTCCTAAGGTACTCTGCACCTAAAATTGGCATACCCGCATACTGCCTCAGCCAGGCGAAACTGAGAAGGAAAAGTGCAGCCCCTTCAAGAGTGTGTACCTACTACAGAAGTAATTTGTTGCTATAGCTGGTATTCGTTGAAAAGTTTAGCTGTCAACTTCTTCGCTTAGCAAAACTGAAATGGCCATGGACATGGCCGAAGCGCCACGGACCTGGCGCGGCTTGTTCCACTGCGGCCGTACGCCGAAGAAAAAAATAACACCGGCGTGCGTCGTCTGCTCCGTCAACCCGATTCTCAACGGTGGTGTCAACAGGGTGTTATTAATCGCACTCACAAGTCGAGGCATTACTTTGCGTTCGGCGGGCTAGAGCTTGGAATGTCCAACCCATATCATGGCTTAGCACAGACAAGTACCGCCATCCCGCGGAGCCCGACGTAACCAGTGACGGCGCACTCACATGGTTGCCTACATGCGTGCCTCGCTATTGAATACAGGCTATAAAAGAAAGGCGCAAAAAGTTTAAGGTGGAAGATAAGCGCTGGTGATGGGATGCTAACGAGTGATCCTCCAAGGAAAATGTCTTTCAAGTGCAGCTAGTGCCATCTTTGAATACAGAAACTGACTGCGCTTCATTGGTGGGCAGCTTCTACTGTGGAAATGCACATTTTCCAACCCATCAAACCTTCCATCCTGGTTGCCGAAAACTGCCAGTGAGAGCAGCACGTCTGCGCTGTCTGGCAAAAAAATTCCACCGGCGTCTTAACAAATGACTCAAGCAGTTTGAAGCCAGAAGATTTATACTGGACTATGCAACTGGATCGATTGATTGATCGTGGGGTTTAGTGCGCCAAATGACAGCTGGGCTTTGAGGGGCACCACAGTTGAGGGCTCTGGACTAATTCTGACCACCTAAAATTTCGACGCACGGGCGCTTTCGCTTTTCGCCTCCACCGTGGCCAGGATCGAACCCGCGTCCTTGGGCTCAGCAGCACAACACCATAAACACTGAGCCAACCACGGCAGGTATATAAAACTGGAGCTCGTCAATCCTCCTGCTTCCTATGGTCTCGTAGTAGCCTTTACGAGGTTAGAAGAATCCGTGGAACAGTGTTTCAAGGCAGGTGGTGTTTCTTCTTGGAATGATCTGAGAGCAATCATTTTGATGGACCTCTGAACAACGAATACCTCCAGCCTGACATGCCAAACATGGACGCGAAAAAGTAGCTGAGAACACCATCAAGTCCGGTGACACAGGAATGTGCACATAAAAAAAAAAGCTACCAACGTTGTTCAGTACAACATGGTCACGTGACTTTCGTGTAATTGTGATTTATTTTTACGTTATGTCAGCTAAATTTCACTTTTAAATCCCCTTACGCCTGCTAAGGGTTTGAAAGCCTGGACAGTAATACGAAGGCAGAGCTCCCCTGTTCCTCCTTATTCCATCTACCGCTTTCACTGTCAAATTTCACCTCACACATAACTCCTAACATATTTTTGTTTTTTAATGAACTATTGACCATGTCATACTGAAGGAAATACTGCATTTTCATGCATACAACCGGCACCAAAAACTAAAAAAGTGTGTTTAAAAGGATAGGGGTGGGGGTTATCTGTCGAATATTAGAGAAGGAAGAAGGGGGGGGGGGGGGGGGGGGGGGGTCACCTTTACGGCACACAGCAATCCATGGCCTGCGCTTGTCGCTGTAAAGCCTCGTTGACATTGATGTGTGATGCATTGTGATCAAACATCGGTGAACCATGAGTCACGTGCCGATTCTTGCATGCCCAGTTTGCACAGTTGGTCAGCCTTGTTTAGGCATAAGTGGCAATGTTTCACTGCGAAAGAGAAACTGAGGTCCCTAGCAGCTGCGGAGGAAATCGGCCACAGAGGCGCTGCAACTGGCAGAAGAAAAAAGAGTGCCTTGAAACCGTGAACAGGACCAGGCAACCGTTTCGTGGCCCAGCGCATACTGTCCCCGAGACACCACTTGCCAATTCAATCAAGGGCAAAGGAGCTAAACCAGGATGGTTGCAGTGCTTTACGGCCAGGCATGACATTTTGATGCAGCGGCGGACCAGCCAGTGACAGCGGCTTCTTGACACAAGGTGAAACTGCTCCGCTTTCAACATTACGTCATTGGACTTGGGAAAACTCACGACACCCGTGTGTTCAAGATTTTGGCACACATTGAAGATCCCCAGGTGGTCAAAATTAATCTGGAGTCCTCCAGTACGGCGTGCTTGCGGGCGCGTTAAACCTCATAATCAATCAACCAACGATTATTATTTACCATTGCAGGTAGGAAATTCTGCCCCTACTCCAGTATATTTTGAGATGCCTACGGACACAACTCTGAGGAAAGGGGCTCAAAATCTGCTAGCGTGCTGAATGGCGGAAACGCCATGCATTGCTGCACGGTTAACGTTGCAAGGTTTGGCTGACGGCACCAAAGTGCACCTGTATGTGATATTCAGTGCAAGACACTACCAAGTACACCACCGCTTTCAGGAATTGTTGCGTGGAAGGAAGTTAATGCCTGAATCAACAGTGACCTCATCAGTGACTGGATTCCAGCAACCTGAGGAAAAAGACCAGCTGGTGGGGCTCGACTTGTTGCGAGGCCACCGCACTGACAGTGGAACAGGCCTTGCGATAATACCGGAAGGCATTACTCCAATGTTCCAACCACACCACGCGCGTCTCAGTAAGCTGTTCAAGGACCACATGAAGTGGCCATGTGCAAAGGGATGGCTGAATGCTTTCACGCCCTCGCACTAAGAGGACAGGTGCGAAGGCCGGTGGATCATAGGCGTGTGGTGGGGTTGATCCGAGCCACCATGGTGCACAACAGCTACAAGAAATGCGCCATACACAACAGCTTAGATGGTTCCAAAAACACATTACGTCTTTGAGAGAGGCGATGGAGCTTTCGATGGCTGCAGTGAGAGGAGCAATGATTGACAGGACTGGACTTCAGTGCCGACAATGTTGTGGCGGTTGTTTTGAAATAACTGTCATTTGAAAACAAAATGACTGCTCGCTTCTTATTGCTAGCTTCTTATTCCTTATTCTTTTCGGTAAATTTGCAAGTTATGTGGGAGAATTTCCTTTCTTTTTCTTTCTCATTGCATTGAAAGTTCAGGGTGCAAGTTGTATGCAAGGAGGCCAGAAAATGCAGTATGCAGGACCTCATCTGTACTGCTTGTTCGTTTTCTATGGCCTCAACGGATTTCTTAGGTGTGGCTATACAGTCTACAGGGGTGAGACAGCTGAATCAGATTTGGGAGAAGTTTTTGGAGCAGCGAAATCTTGATTTTGGAGCAGAACAACGACATTTATTATGTCACCTGAGGAGCCTAAAAAATCAAGTTTTTGGCAACTCATGGGCGAAAAGCGCATTTTTTAATAGGTTTTGAACGTACATAACACTGAAAAAATAAGTTTTTTCTACCAGAGTATCACAAGGTACGAACTGCACTACCTTTTTAGAAACCATTCTTAATTCTTAGGCTCAATGTATAGATAGCGTGGAGTGCCGTTGAGAATACCGAATTGAAAAACTAAGCAATCGTAAGGCATTTTTATTGTCATGTAAATGCCGAAAATATTATTTTTGTATTCCCAGACGGGGCTTTACGCACAAGTGTAGAGCAACGGCAAAAGTTGCGCAAAGCGAGGTGACAGTCGTCATAAACCCACCAGCCACTCCCATTTCAATCTCCAAAGTGCACGTCACTACGATCGTAATTTTGAGTAAGTGGTATGTTTAGCCTCCTCCCTCTTGGCATTAAGTTTCACTCTTCAGATAAATGAACCATATTACTAGCGTGCAATAATGCCCCGTCCCGCTTTCGGACATTGCTTGAACTTTTTGCGGCGATGTAGCCTGCACCACCACTTCTGCAATGTTGATAATCCCATTCCCGCCGCTCACAAGCTCGCTGTCAAAGGCAGCCATAGCTGAGCGTTTTATAACACCGCAATGAGTCCGAAATTTCACTTCAAGCACGCACAGCGCCTCCACTCAACGCCGACACATGGCGAATTCGCGGGCACCCCTTTGTTTTTGATGAACTCCCGTCTTTCCAGTCGCGCAACTTCCCGCAACAGATCAAACGACTAAATGTGCACCTTGCCACCCCCATAACCAAAACCACGGTAGAAATCGGCGAAGGGCCCTCTGCCTGAACCACGAACAACTGCTTCGCCGGGCGGCCATGTTTTCCAATCTTCACCACACCAAGATGGCGGCGCCCAGTGATGTCGTTCCAGAGATACTGCGCTCCGAAAATTGCCGTTTTTTCATCAACTTGCACAAGTACCTTGCATATCAGTACACATAAGTATTTTTTTACAAGACTTTTCAATGGTTTTCGGTGAGAAAACTTTAAAAAACTCCAGGATATAACATTGCCAACCCCTACGTTCGAGAAAACTATCTCAGGGTAAATTTTATGCGGGTTTTTTATTGAATGATCAATCATTTACCTTTACAAACAGCATCACCTCGGCGGTTCTTGAAAATTATGCCACCAGTAAGCATTTTTCCGCACTGAAACTGACAGGAGCGATAAAATCCTCAGCTCTCAGATTGTTTCGGAGCAGTTTGGCGCAATTTTCAAGCTTTTGGAGCAGTCTGGCGCAGGAAAACAAATTTGTATCAAAACTGCGCAATATGCGCAGCTGTCTCACCCCTGAGTCTATAAAACCACTCAGGCCTGTACCACCTTTCAGTTGTGCAGACCTCGCTTTAAGCTGAACTGTCTTATTGTTTTTATAATGCTGGCAACAGTGCATTAACTCTTTCGTGACCTCGCCTATTGGCAAAACTGGTAATCTCAAACCGCCACATTTCTTCCAGGGAACCACCCGAAATTGCACATTTTGAAATGGAGGTTGGGCTTCACCGCATGGCACAAGCACCACGCATGCTAACATTTTTTTTATATCTGACAAACTGGTCTGCGCAAGGCGACATTTTTTCTAGGGCGTGTTTTTGAAATGTTTTCCTAGAAAATGTATATTCTAATTTTTTTTCTACTACCGGTAGTTTATTATACACAACTCATTTTTTTATCATTTTCCTCGACAACTTCACAAAAGTTTGATTTTGGTTTTTTTTTTCGCAACTATGATGTAAGAGAACATTAACCTTTCGGGAACCGCTCCATAGGCCCATTCGATTCCCATCATGATCGATGGTTTCGCGAGCCTGCAGGATTAGCGACATCCCGAAATTGCACATTGACATGGCGAAATAAGAGGTTGGGCGCACCGCATGCTCACGAGAACATCATCACGCTCATGCTATACTGGTTGGTTTATATTTGTTCGCTTGTTAACTACCTAATCTCCTGGATCAAGTTTTCGCCGAGACGAAAACCTGGGCAACGACGCCACAGTTTTTTCTTATGGGCCTATCCTGGTTTACGCCTATCTTTTTCACGAAGTTCGTTTTCATGGTTCTATCGTCAAATTATGTCAAAGAACATATAATTAGCTGCATTTTGGTATATGCTATGGTGCCTTTGCTTTATGGTACCGAGATTCATCACACGAAAGAGTTAAAGGAGTACTGACACGAAATTTCAAAGCTGAGATAACTATGTAAAATCCTTTTTATCAGGAGATATCTCCCAGCAAGTTTCAACAGCAACCGTTCAGCGCATTTTAATCTTCATGACATCTGCTACTTGCCCCAAACTGCCGACGTCTCCCATGAACACGTCATTTTTTGACGTCATGACTGATAACGTCAGGTGAACATTGCCGGAACCGAAAACTGTAAATGTGCTGCGCTCGACCGTCTAATCTGGAAAGGCCGTTAAATCTGCACTCCTTTTTGTGTTATCGGAAAGGCCATCAAATAATCTGCATTTTGTGTTCCTGTAATTAGTGCCTAGCCATTCTTTTAGCAGAAAAAAAAATGTTTTTTTTTTGGACCCCTGAAAATCGGTCAATTTTCCCGCGGTCCCGAAAAAGTTAATCCAGTTATAGCATGCATGCAGCAAGGACACAAACATCAAAAGGTTCTGCAAGAAAAGGCACGGTTTCTTCTTTTGGCCGGCCAAATAAAAAATTTAAGGGGGCCCTTACAAATTGTTAAGAATGTGAAGGCGAAGAAAGCCTAGTTGGACCTTCTGTGCGACCTGCTGTTGAACTTTCACGTTGCTCTCCTTGGGGCACCTACCACAGCTTCATCCATAGACGCTTCCTCCTGACTGTGGTTACGACGAGTGGCCTATCGAGCTGCCTCTAGCCTCTTCTGTCAAAACTTACTTTTTCATTCTTCCCGTCCAGGACTATGGCCTGGTGTGTCGTCACCCATAACGGTGTGGCATGAAGCTCCGAGAGCCCGTGGTGATGTATACTACCGTATTTACTCGAATCTAACGCACACCTTTTTTCTGGAAAAACAAGTACCAAAATCACATGCGCGTTACAATCGAGTACGATTCAAAACTGTGGCGCCGTATCGCCATCAACATTTCAAGATGGCCTCTTGACTGACGACTGAATGCGTAGCCAGCGCTTCATAGTCGGCGCATGTTTGCCTTTGTTATCTATCTGCATAGTCTTTTTTTGCGTTCCTCTGTTCTTTCCGCCATGGAAGACACGGTGGGTTCACCACGATGCTGCGTCTAAGAAGAAAGTGATCTTGTGCGTGGAAAGCGATAGAAACCGGGCCGTGTCACGTGCGTTCAGTGTTCTGGACACTTGCGTGCAGGACTGGCACAGACAGAAAGAGAAAATTTTTGCAAGCAAGGCGACACGGAAAGGGTTCAGCGGACCAAAAGGGGCCAATATCTCCAAATAGAAGACCCACTGGCGGAGTACGTACAGCAGCAGCGAGCAGCTCGGAGACCCGTAACGACAGAGCTGCCAGGGCGGCGCTGCCCCGGACCGTCGTCGTGGTGACTGTCTTGCCGGCAATAACCGGCACATTTCATTTCGTGCCACTTTTGGAATAAACCTTGCTTGTCCCAAGTGAGGAAAAGTTGCATTTTTGTATTAAATAATGAAAGTCTCGTGCACGTTACAATTGAGGACGTAGCGTTTTTTCTCCTTCGGAACGTGAAAAACGGGTGCGCGTTACAATCGAGGGTGCGTTAGATTCAAGTAAATACAGTAGGAACGTCCAAAATGGTCTAAAGATTTGTTGCTCTTTTTCAGAATCCTCCTCTGGAATTGCTGTTTCCCTTTCTTGGCAAGTGTTCCCGATTTCTTGTGCGATTCTCTGTACCTCACAGCGATTTCTTGCACCACCTCACAACATGTGTGCTTGAAACAGAGGTTCAAGGCCTTAAAAACTTTACCCAGACAGTATCAATGCTTTTGCTGCAATTGAAACAACTCAGCAGTCACAGTGGCTCCACCTAAGCAGTCCTGTCGCACAACTGTCCAGTGGATGATACCCTAAAATCTTCCTGGTGCTGTGCAGCAAAGAAAACTAGGACCTTCATTTTAAACGACTCCTGCAAGAAGACCATCAGCCTAGTCATATGGACAATGACAGACATAGCTAAGAAGAAATACGGCGACACAGAACCAGTGCCGGGTATAAGACCAAATTACGAGAAGGAACAAAGCTACAACTGTGCCTTGCAGCACGCCACAATTTTGAAGGGCTATGGATTAAGTTTGGCTACTAACAGTTCTTTAATAAGAGCCGAAATCTCGTGAACGTGAATTTTTTGCGTAGCTGGCTATATGAGGAATGCAGCTCCTACAGCCAGGAACCCATTGCGCAAGCTAGCCCACTGTGACAAAGTGCTCGGGTTACTGCACCATCACGGCAGGTGGAACAAAAAACTGCCCGAGGGCAAACCCAGGCTAATATCTTCCTCGAATTTGGTGTACTGCTCATAAGCATACTGGTGGGCAACAAAAGGCGCAACAGGTAGCCAGTGCCGCTGCTCAAGCGACCAAACGTGACCAACTGAGACGGTTGCAGTACTATGCACTGGTTGGCGCAGTGTGCCAGGAAGAGGGATGAGACGTCGCACATCCCCAAAAATCCACCAACAGACATTTCATTCAATTTTTTCTACGTCACTGCGACAAAGAGGTGTTTGTGGTTTAAATCAAAGCTGCTCTCCTCCCACATCACGTGAGGCAACGAACCGAGGAAGTTCCACTCACCATGATGACGGCTACGATGAGGCCGAACAGGCCAATGGCACTGGCAAAGATCTCCACGATGAGCAGCTTGACGAACAGCGCCGGGTTGGCAGCGTCGGCCAGGGCCGCCCCAGACCCCACCACACCCACGGACATCCCGCAGAAGAGGTTCCCCAAGCCGACCACCAGGCCGGCGCCAAACATTATGTAACCTGCAGGGACGGCACAATTCAGTTCTCACCTCCCTGGCTGATGTGTACGCCCCAAGCAGACTAACATTACAGTGCTGTGGATGCAAAACTTCCAGCGGTGGCGCCAACCAAAAACCCACGACGTCACCCACGTTTGCCAAATCGTCTCCTGTGGTCACACGTGATCCACGCTTCTACAGTGGAGCAGTGACCCATGCTTTTCTTCTGTTTGGCACACACAGCTTGCAGCGGCGACTGGGCCGCAGGAAAGTTGAAAAGTAATTTGCAAATTCGTGTCATTTGCCACTACTTACTGGGTTTCATTTTTAACGAGGACACATTTAGTTCATTTCTGCTTGTAACCTTGGCTTTCCATTGGTTTTTGAAAGACGATGCCGTCAACAGACTGACCACCTGGCAAAAGGAGACCACCGAGAAAAGCGGTGCCGGAGGGCATTTTCGGCTCCCGAAAGCTCTACACGACATCAACCAGAACTGGCTGGTTCCCGAAAGCACAGGCTAGTTAGTCTGCCATCGTGCTGATAGAAATTCCATTAGTGGTGGCAGTCTGAGGTAACTCAAAGACAGGGCAATTAAAATTGATTTTCGATATGCTTTTGGTCACAGCAGGCTTCACTGCAAAGCTCGCAGGACAGCAACCCTACGGACTACTGAAGCCAATTATATTTTTTGTGTTTCTGAATTTGTCCCAGCACGCCTATAACTTTTTTTTTCTTTTACAGCAACGCTGTACTGCACTAAGTTCTGACCAAAATTAGGTGCGTCTGTCGGGCTGTGTTGACAAGGAATCGTACGTGCACATTCCACGGCTACTGCAGAAGGCTCTGTAGCTCTCAATTTAAGCATCTTAGAAAAGATCGCACAAAAATTGGCCACTGGGTCAACTCAATTGTTACGCCGTCATTTACTTGCCATAATTAGTTCGCAGTGAAGTTGTAAACGTTGCAGAATTACCGTCTACAGTCAATACATGGCCGTTTACAGTGAGAGCATGGTCACACAAATACGGCTGCAACTCTTGCTTTATCGAAGCATCCTGAAACAAACTACAGCAGAACCCCGCTCTTACGTTTCTCAGGGCTGCGCTTTCCTGGCTGCTACGTTGTTTTTGTCTCGTCCCGGCGCAGCTTCCATAGAGCACCATGTACTAAAATCCTCACTGTTACGTCGTGGCTCAGAGTACGTTCCCGGATCAGTCGTCACAATATCTGACACTCCGAATCCACCCGGGCAACATGCGCGGACCGTCATTTTGACGTTTGATGAGCCCTGGCCACGCTTGGTGACAGAACTGACTGCATGAAGCCGCACACGGGTGCGATCTGTCACCACTATTTGGTACTACGTTACTCTATGCTATCACCATCATCACTGCGCTTACAACCGAACTTTTACTTTGGAATGCGGGAAGTGCGTGTTTACCATAAAAGCACCACCGCAAGAATAGCACGCGCTCTCGTCGTCATCGTGCGCTTCAAGCTTTGAGAACACCGTTGAACTTGCAACCGCGAACTTTGTCATGCCCTGATGGCAGCGCGAAAACAGGAGGCGCTTTCCCTCCAGGAAAAGCTTGACGTACTAAACGCAGTAGACAAGCAGCCACCGCGAAAGAGAGTCGACATTGCTAGGGACCTTACATTGACACGCGTGGTGTTTCCCAGCAATCGCAAAAAGCGGCAATCCTACATTCTCGAGTTTTTTAAAGTTCGAAAGCCAAAGTTGCAGAAATACATGGTTGCAAGTCAAAGCTACACTGCTTTCGTTCATTTTCGAAGGTTTCCTCACTGCTACATTTTTCTGGTTGTTTCGTTTTGTTGTCCCGGTCTGGTGAAAAACGTATGAATGGGGTTCCACTGTATATGAATAATAATCCTCAAGATGTCATGTGTATGTGTCTCTACTCTATCAATATAGTAAGTCACCATACATAACTAGATATAGTTATCTACCAAAATGGCTTCCCTGGTCTTTTGTCTTCACTGTAGTGGAAGGGCTCTAAATTCAATTTTTTTCCCCCTCAATTGGAGTTAAGCCTACATGATATTACGTGATATGGCAAAAAAAAAACAAGAGGGGGGGGGGGTGGAGGGGGGAGGGCAAGGCAAGCAGTACCAGACATGTAGTTGAGAGCCTTCTGCTTGTAGTCGAGCGTGTCATCGTTGAACTGGTTGATCTGGCCCTGAAGCACGATGGCCATGATGATGCCGTAGATGGCAACGGCCTCACAGAAGATGATGGAGACCAGGTTCTTAGTACGGATGCGTGGCGCCTTCACACCTCCACCCACGATGCTCACTCCCGTTGTGAAGATGCCACTGCACAGCCATGCACACACACGGTGGTCAGTGAATTTCACACACGTATTTACCTAACTTATCTGAATGTGGCTCGGAACCTGCCACGGTGGCTCAGTGGCTAAGGTGCCGTGCTGCTGAGCCCAAGGATGCGGGTCTGAAAAGCGAAAACTTCCATCAGTCTAGGTCTATGCTTGTTAAATATCCTCCAGGTAGTTAAAAAGTAATCCTGAGCTCTCCACTATGCCGAGCCTCATAGCCCACGTGCAGCTCCGACACGTTAACCACCCAAAATTGTTTATGTGGGTGGGGTGCAAAGCTTTCTTATTAACAGATGTGTGAAACGTAGAGAACCGTGGCCTGCGATCTCGAGCCGGGGCGCGCTTCGGGAGAGACACGTTGCGCTGAAACCGGTCCGGTGCTCCACCGGTTCGTCGGCGCACCCCCCGAGAGATGGCATCACCGGCCCGTGCGACGCATAGGCGCGCGGGCGGCGCGAACGTGTGCACGCGGAAGACTGAGAGTCTCGCCGGAGGCCCAGTCGGGGCAGGATCGGCGGAACAGTGCGGCGATGATGCGGACATGTATCTCAGGTGGGAACTATTGTCGCGCGCCGTGAGTGCCTGCCTCTCGTTCGCGATCATGACCCAGACGGCGTGATTCATGAACCCCGTTGAGCCTTGTGCTCGCATGCTTTGGAAGTTCCGAAATAAACTTGTTTTAAGGACGGCCGCAGGTGTACGCTGCAAGCTGGAGGCAGACCCAGAAGCTCCGCGTCAGCACCAGTTTATTCCAGGATCGGTTCTAGCAAACTCCTCGCACTCCCTTTCACGTGCCATGTCCACGATGCCGCTGCGGATGCCACGCTACCTTGGAGGTTGACCATACAGGCAAAGGCAAGTTGATATCGTTTACCTCGATTTTGAAAAGGCATTTGATTGTGTTTCGCATCCTAAACTTCTTTTGAAACTAAAACCCATTTCACAAAACGATTCGTTACTCTCGTAGTTAGAAGCATATCTCTCATACCGGGAACAAGGCGTTTATATTGACGACGTAAATTCCAAATCTGCATTAGTTAAATCTGGAGTCCATCAGGGATCTGTGTTAGGGCCTCTTTTGTTTCTAGTTTTCATTAACAATATCGCTAGCGACATACCAATAAAAAAAAGTTAAGTTATTTGCCAATGATTGTGTGCTATACCATGAAATCGAATCTGCTAACGGTCAAGAAATTTTAAACATGTCACTGAACAATATGCAGGAATGGTGCCTGAAGTGGCAAATGTCTATTAATCTAAAACAAACTGTTTCAATGACTATAACCCGTAAAAAACATCCACTGAATTTTCGATATCATGTCGGTAATTGCTTTTTAGACGCAGTGTCCAGTTACAAATATTTAGGTGTTGTTTTCACTTCTGATTTACGGTGGAATGAGCATACAACGTATATCGCAAATAAGGCAATGAAAAAGCTCGGCTATTTAAGACGAAAATTGGGAAATTCAACGAAGGAAGTGAAATTACTAGCCTACAAAACATACATTAGACCCGTACTAGAATATGCCACGCTGGTATGGGACCCGTATACGCGAACGAACATCGACAAACTAGAAAGAGTACAGAGAAGAGCCGTCAGATTTATTTTCAATTCTTATAGCTGGCGCGTATCCCTATCAAGTCTCCTTCAGGCCGCAATTTTAGAAAAATTAGAAATGCGACGTCACTGCGACAGGCTAAAGCTGTTCTATTTAATATACCATGATAAACTTGGCATAGACAAAGCAAACTACCTCACAATGACCGATCGCCGCCAACGCATTCATATCACACGAAAAAAGTTAGATTTTTCTTGTCGCACAGACGTATTTAAACATTCCTTCTTTCCTCAAACAGTCGCTAGTTGGAATTCCCTACCTCAGGGTACAGTCGAATGCTGTATTGTGGGAATATTCATGAGAAACCTCTCTATTTAAGTAGCTGTTTTATTGTTCTCGTCTAACTTCTTCCTTAAGGGTATATTTATTACTACTGTGTGCTAATCGCTGCTTCTGACTTTCATGTTCTCTGTGCCACAGTGGTTTCTTTTCTGTAAACGGTGCCTTTCAAAACAGTTGTGCGCATATCATGTTCTCTCTTATGTAAACATTGTTGCCGTTTTTTTTTCTCAGCGATGCGTAAATGTTTCTCTCCGAGTACATTTTTTAAAAGTTATTCCTTGTATGGCAATTTTTGTCATCGTGCCGTGGTTTTCTAATTGCAAATAGTTGTTATCGGCTCAGTCTTCTGCAGTGGCACGTTAAGCGTCATGCGCGTAAAATTCTGTGCAGGTGCTTTCTGTGCTTTCTCTGTTGTGTTATCTTTTGTTTTCTTTTATTCTTTGACAAATGTAATCAATGTGTGTCGTGTTATTTTGTTCTATTGTATTAATATGTACCCAGCTAACTATTGCGTCCTTGTAAATGTAAACATGTAAACCCACCCTGCCCAAGGTCTGGCTCTCAGGCTGGCAGTATTCAATACATAAATAAAATAAACGGCTGTGCTTCGGCACTACTGTCTACTCTGTTCTCGTATCGGCAAACCTCGTTGGGCTGCCGTAGTAGGCTCGGGCGCCCGCGTGGTTGACACGCCGGGAGCTAGCGTGGTGGCCTACGCCGGAGTACTGGCCAGGTCGCCACGAAGAACCCCCACGATATTCCACACAAATTAATCTAATTAATTCATCGTTATCCTTCTTATTTTTCATTTAACTCAGTGTTATATTAGCACAATAGCCCACTCTGTCTGGTCGTATTGTCCAACATGGTGGCATGTCTTTGCTGGCACTCATTGGGGCTAACAGTCCACTGTACCATGTCATACTGTATAATACTTTGAGACACCCTGTTTTCTGTTTCCATACACACGCATCTGTGAATACTAGAGCCAACCTTTAGACTACGCACTAGCTCTTGGACTAGCAGCCACTTACTAGTAGGCAGCTGGTAATGTCAAATACCGGCTGTGTTTTGATAAAAGCTAGTAGGCAGTCAGCGTCGTGTCAATGTGGCCCCATTTCAGTCCCTGCCCTGAATGTGGGCCATCGTTTGCACCATTCAGTTGCAGCACTCAGTTCGCTAGTGGGGAGCCCAACTGGTGCATCTCAATAAATGCCATGCATACTGACCTGGCTGCACCTACGACAGAGAGAGAGATGGACAGACCGATTCCCAGGCAGCACCACATGTACGGCGAAATGCCTTCCAGGAACCTGCAGAAACCAAATGCCGCAACTCAGCGTTCGCTCCCAACATATTGCTGATGGAGAAGGCTGGCTGGAGAAGACCAGTGTAACACGAACTGTCCGCCGTGGATTTAAAAAAAAAAAGGTTCTCCGCCAACTAGTTGAACTCATCCCTAGTGTGTTGAACAGCTGTAGATGACAATTCAGATATTTCTGAATTTGACCCGCACAGGAGAAGGTTTTAAATATCGGCTACACCAAAATTTCGGGGTCACAACAGGGAACGGAGCAGGTTGGTGGAGAATCAGCAGGTGAACCTAACCACATTGCATAAAGTCAGGATCAACACGGTTAAGTTTAAGTGCACGTTTAGTTCCTGCTTACCAAGCTGGGCATGGAAGCATTTGTCAGCCCAGCCCCCCCCCCCCCCCCCCCCAAAAAAAAAAATATATTAAACAGCTGGCTCGGGTTACTTCCGGCAGGAGTAACACCACCGGCCTGGAGTTCATCAGCTAACATGTTTTGAGACTCCGAATCGGTGTACCAGGCGACAAAGTAATCATTGTGGACAGTAAAATTGGGACTCGTGTGCATCCTTGTGAAACTTGCAGGACGCTGGCGAAACGTGCTACTCACCATCCGAAGTCTAGTCTCGATCCTTTGCCCGAAAGAATGTAGTACACCGCTAGAAAATAAAGATAAGCGAAGACACTATTACGATGAAGACCATCTGAACATTGCACCGTCGTTCAACAAAAGCAACGCTGTAAAAGAAAAAGAGCTAATAGAGAAGTAGAGTGAACGAGAACGCATAAGGAGACGATTCCGATATTACTTGAAACGGCAATATTTACGGGATCGGGAATGATCTCAGTTTTGTTTCTGTTAGCTGAACTGGGGTACCGCCTTACCGACACAGAGAATCAGGAAGCTGGTAATGCTGTACACGGTGTACTGGGCGTTCGCTAGGAGTCCCATTGTGTCTCGCTTGCTTCCCCTTGCAGAAAAGCGCTACTAAACGAAAGTTTTAAGCGCTTTCAGCGTTGAAAAACGCCGGTGGTAGGGCCAGTACAGTACAGCAGTCAGGTCTCATGACATTCACCACCTGAAAAACGTGATGCGTACCGGAACGGAAGAACTTTTTTGTAGCAGTCGGGTTTTTTTGGTGTCTCTGTGTTCACGTGCATAGGAGCATATTAAACGAGCTGAGCAGATCTCATTATATTGTTATCAACTCAAAAAAGCGGTTATTTTTAAAATTAAACTTACTTCAGTCATATGTATTACTATTTTTTTGCGTACTGTTATTAGAAATTTATTGCCCCTCCGGCCGAGTCAAAACGCATCGGTTAGGGCGGCCATGATGCTCCCTCGAACCGAGCTCCCGGGCCAAACTGAGCCGCCGACTCAACCGACTGGTGCAGTAAGTTTTCGTAACAACAGTGTGGTGACCACTGTGCGAAGCCCTCTGCCGAAATACGCTACTCTGTGAACGTCCGGTGTATCTAATTTGTGTAATATAACACCTTCGTGGGCAGCATGGTGAAACGCAAAAACCGGGTAGTGTTGGAGTCGAGCAGCGGGGAAAGTGACAGTCCCGATGACTTGGACGGCGAGCTGCTGCTGCTCGCTAAGAAAAAGAGATCTGAATCGGAGAGCTCGCCACCGAAACCGCAGCCCGAAGAGAGCTACAAGAGTGGCGCGGCGGCGTACAGCGACTCCGAGACGTCGGAGAGCGACGACGACTGGACCGTCGACGGCAAGGGAGGCGCGAAATCGCGCAAGGGCAAGCTGTCCAAGAAAACGGTTCGGAAGAGCCGCTCGTCAGGTAGCGAGGCCGAAAACAAGAGCGGTGCATCGTCCTCATCGGAGCCCGAAGAGGGCGAGGTCTCGGACTCTGGCGGTGGCTCCTCGGCGCCGGCCGGTGGCAGCGGCAGCGACGACGACGACGATGACGACGACCCCGAGGAAGAGGAGTTCAACGATGGGTATGACGAAAACCTTCTGGGCGATGAAGAGGACCAGGCGAGGCTGGCGCAGATGACAGAAAAAGAGCGCGAGCAGGAACTGTTCAACCGTATCGAGAAGAGAGAAGTGCTCAAAACTCGCTTCGAGATTGAGAAGAAGCTGAGACTTGCCAAAAGAAACGAGCAGAAGCGGAAAGCCAAGAAGGAGGAAGGCGGCTCTTCCACCAGCAAAGGTGGGGACGGCGTGCCGGCCAGCTCGAGGTGCAAAGAGAGGCGCCGCATGGTGGAGGAACGGAAAGACAAGCTTGACAAAAAAGCGCAGGCCATCAAGGACCTCAAGGCTGAGCGTGAGAAGAAGCGCAAGCAGATGCAAGAGCAGCTGCAGAAAGAGGAAGAGGAGAAAGAGAAGCGCAAGTCGCAGGAAGATGAGGATTCCCAGGCCCAGACGTCTAGGAAGCTCAAAGCCAGCGACATTTATTCGGATGACGACGACGATGATGCTTCTGACAGAGATGACGAAGAGGACAACAAGGCTGGTGGCGACACGTCCGAACGCCGCCGTTCTTCCTCATCTTCGTCCTCGTCCTCAGAAGATGAGGAGGAGGCCAAGCCGCAAATTGTCTCCACGAAGGAAGAGGTCAGCAAGATCCGTCTGTCGCGTCACAAGCTGGAGCGCTGGGTGCACGCCCCATTCTTCGCCAAAACGGTGATAGGCTGCTTTGTGCGCATCGGCATCGGCTCCAACAATGGTCGCGCCGTCTACAGGGTCGCCCAGATCACCGACGTGGTCGAGACGGCCAAAGTGTACGCCCTGGGACGGTCCCGCACGAACAAGGGCCTGAGGCTGAAGCATGGCAAGCAGGAGAGGGTCTTCCGGCTCGAGTTTGTGTCGAACCAAGACTTCACCGACTCGGAGTTTCAGAAGTGGAGGGAAGTGATGAACCTCGAAGGGGTCGCGTTTCCAACAACGGAAGAGGTGACGCGGAAGCTGAAGGACGTTCAGGACGCACTTAACTACCAGTACAAGGAGTCCGACGTCGAGACCATTGTGAGTGAGAAGCAGCGCTTCCAGCGAAACCCGCGCAACTATGCGGTGAAGAAGACGCAGCTCATGAAGCAGAAGGAGATGGCGATGCTGAAAGGAGATCAGGAAGAAGCGCAGAGGTTGGCGGGAGAACTGGAGCAGCTCGAGGAACGTGCGAGGGAGCTGGACAAGCAGCGCACAAGCACAATCAGCGCCATCAGCTACATCAACGAACGGAACCGTATGAAGAACATCGTGGAGATCGAGCGTGCTATCCTGGAGGAGGCGAAGCTGAACAAGGAGAAGGCGGATGACCCGTTCACGAGACGGAAGTGCGCGCCAAGCCTGGTCACCAAGACTCGGGGTGCGGACGTGAAGCCGGCTCCGGTTGCGTCGCCCCCCAAGACGAAGCCGGAGGAACCGGTGGTCAGTAGCCTGCCCGTGATGGAAGTGCCGACCCGCAAGCAACAGCAGGACCCACAGCAGCAACGAAGCGAGGAGGACATGTTCTCCGCGCACGACTTCGACATCAAGATCGACTTGGACATTTCGGTCTCGACAGCGCCATCGGCCGTGGCGAGACCATCGACTGGTGCGAGGCCGGCGCCCCCGAAGCGCTCACTAAACCTAGAAGAATACAAGAAGCTGCGCGGGCTTATATGACCTTTCTCTAGCCTGTGCTTGGCAGTGGGCATTGACTGTTTGCAGTGTTCCTCATGAGTGCCACCTTTTTTTTTCCCCCTCCCCATTTCTGGAGTGTGGCTCTAAGTGATCACTTCGATGTCCCCTATGCTCCTTGCCACCTGAGCTTGTTTTTGTGTCGGCGCGTTAACTCGCTCCTGATGGATTGAACTCGCTTTGTGCAGGCATTTTGATTGCATGCAGTGCCGTGCGCTGATGTTCGAGTATCCACAGCATGCTGGTGCGTTTGGTTGCTAAACACCGTAAAGATTTTTTAGTCTAGGGGCATTACATGCAAGCTGTCGGAGGTAGTGTGTTTGCCATGCTTCGAGAACTTTAACAGCTGTGCCCAGAGCAATTTGTCTTTTTTGTTGAGATGATTATTTACAGTTGTGTTGTCCCTTTCTTTACACTTGATTCCTGTTCCATAGTGTTTGACTTTTGGGCGTAACCAAACGCATGCGGGTTGTTGGTGGCTGTTAGTGGGCGAGTTGGCACAAGTGGGTGCGGTGCTTCAAGGTTTTTTTTTTTTGCGCTGTCGACGAGACAGCTGTTGAAACACTGAGAAGCTGCAATGCCTATGCAAGGGGCACAGACTGACGATACGATGGTTGTTTTGGCAGCCATGTTGCATGATATAACATCATAGCGGAGATCTAGCATGGAATTATGAAATGGTGTTGTTGTTGAACTAATATGGAATGGTGAATATCGTGAACATGCCCATTGTGAATTGAGATGAAGTGTTACCAGAAGAACACCTGCATTCGAGGGTGTCAAATTAGGCACTTTTAACTTTGAGGTGGAAAAGCACCTGAGGAGATTACCGGTTTGACATGTGCTGTGAATTGTGTTGATGCGGAAAGCAGGAGTGGCATCTACAAAGCATTTCTGCACGATCTTTTCGGCGGAGATGAAACCAGTAATTTTGGGGTTGCTAGCCACGAGGTGTATGTTGCATACTTACTATCGACGTGCATTGTAAATAGTGATTCATGAAACACTAGTGAACTAGCGACTTCTTGCCAGTAAAAGACGGGTGGCGACTGGCTGTTTTCGTTTTGTGTCTTCCTTTCGTTTATCATACGTCATCAGTGTTTAGAATAGTCTGAGCACTCATTGCCACAATAAAGCAAAGCATGACTCATTGCAGTGTATTTATTGTGTAGCCTTCATTGTCGGATCGTTTTCACCAGATGTGCTAACTAATCGCACTTGGCATGCAAAAGAACTGCCGGCGCTTTCCAAAATCCACGAAACATTTTTTGTAGACGTGATAATAAGTAAATCATTTATTTTACCCTCAAGGCCAAAATATTTAGAGAGGAGTGGGTGCGAATAATCTATAAGGAGCATACAACAAAATTAAAATGTGGCAACTATTGTGCAGGCCTTAGTGACACCCTGTGTCATTTGCCTTAATGGTTAATGCAGTGCAGAGCTGTGCAATCATAAGTGCCTGAAATTTGTCTGGGAAGGTGGTTCCACTTCTCTGATGGAGGATGAATTCACTTTCTAAATCTCTATCAGCTGAGGACAGCTGCAGATTTTGCTGATGGGAGGAGTGCGTTATGTAGTCCTATAATACTGATAGGTCAGCCATGAAAATGGCCTTGAACTTGCACTCTGGCATTTTGGAAAGCTGTGAGAGCTACCTATGTTAAATTGCACCAGCCGCCAGGGTTTGTAGCAGAACCTTGAGTATCTTGTTTGCTGGAAAGTGTCTTGAAAGTGCTCAATTTGAAGAACTAGTGTCACTATAGGAAAAGCTAGCCAAAGTTCTTGCAGTGGTGGACTGGCAAGTTTTTACAGAAGCTCTAACCCTGCTTTAAATGTGTCCCTTCAATCGTAAGTCTACCATTCTTTAATTCATTCTGGTCTTGATGACAAGCAGTGCGCAAGATGTCGGCAGCTTTCCTGAATGGACGTTATTAATGGAAACCTTACCATTCCTTTTTAAAGAAAGCTGAGAGAAGTGCAAAAGCTTCCTGACATCAAAACTGCATCAAAACCTTTGCTGAAAGTGCGTCCAATTGATCATCAAACCTTCAACAACCCGAATTGCAAATGAAGAACGAACCCATGTAATGATTTTTTGCGCACTAAACACATCTACAAACGATGTAATGTATACTGATACGTGGTTTATGAGATAAGGGTATACTATTGTACTCCTCCTTCATGATTGGTGCATCTACTGTCTTATCTAGAACAGTTCCTTTTTCGCGATTTTCGAGTAACCGTTTTGACAAAATGGAAGGCTGGTTTCACGCACGCGTTGTCTATCGAGACATTTTATCATAGCTTTTCAGTCGACCAACCTGTCTATGGGGAAATGCGAGAGTTTTTTTTGACAGGACTCCATCAGTCCCACTAAGATAGCTTTCACTTTGAAAACCTAGAGCACATTTGCTGTATTGCATAATATAGGACACGGCAAAGAGAGTTGGCAGCTTTGCAAGCTTCTCACGTGGGAATTTTCAAGGGGCCATGAACACAAGATGCAAGTTTGGTTGGTTTATTAAGAAGACTGCTTTGCGCAATAAAAATGGTAACGGAAATAATTGTCAGAATTAGTGGGGTTATATTAATTCTGTCAATTTTATTGCAAACTTGAACAAATAATTCAGATATTAAAGGGGCACATGGGTCTTTGATCAAAGACATTATTTTACAGTTATGATGATAAAAATTGGGAGGCATATGTAGTTTTTCGTTACGACCCGCCGCGGTGGCTCAGTGGCTAAGGCGTTGCGCTGCTGAGCACGAGGTCGCGAGTTCGATTCCCGGCCGCGGCGGCCGCTTTTCTGATGGAGGCGAAAAGCAAAAACGCCCGTGTGTACGAGATTTCGGCGCACGATAAAGATCCCCAGGTGGTCAAAATTAATCCGGAGCCCTCCACTACGGCGCGCCTCATCGTCTGCGTTGCGTCGGCGCGTTAAACCCTACAATCAATCAATCAGTTTTTCGTTACGATTGTAGATAAAAATTTGTTTTTGTGTAAAACGAGTACATTTAAATTTATTTGGATTTTTATATTTGATTTTCTGACAGCCTTCGTTAAAAAAAAACTGCTGGAGGGATGCAGCTGAACAACGTACCAGTGAACTGTGCTCAAATTAAGGAGTGCAATAAGACTGACGGTATCATTCTATCTGGTCTGTAGCAGAAGTTACCACTGTTGGAAACCTGGGCCTGGAAGGCAAAACTGGTTTTTCTGGTTGCCAATTTCAAGCCCAAACTTCAAATGGTTTTAAATACTGCTACAGACCAGGTAAAATGATGATGCTAGTCTTATTGCACTCCTTGATTTGTTCACAGTTCACTGGTACCTTGTTCAGCTGCATCCCTCCAGCAGGTTTTTTTTACTAAGGCTGTCAGAAAATCAAATATAAAAATCCAAGTAAATTTGAATGTACTCATTTTACACAAAAACAAATTTTTTATCTACAATCTGAATGATAAACTACATGCGGCCCCCAATTTTCATTATCATAACTGCAAAAATAAACTTTTTTGGTTTAAGACCAGTGTGCCTCCTATTTAAAGCAGTGGGGCTTCACAGCCACTTTATGGCAAATCTTGTCTGTGC
Organism: Haemaphysalis longicornis; assembly: GCA_013339765.2. NCBI lineage: Eukaryota > Metazoa > Arthropoda > Arachnida > Ixodida > Ixodidae > Haemaphysalis > Haemaphysalis longicornis. The sequence continues at coordinate 19,890,472 of CM023449.1, forward strand.
AGTTGGCGGTGCCAACCTAATACCCCTGTTACACGGGCACTTCCAATCCGGATTGAAGCAAAGCGCGATTGACTTTTCGAGCGGGCTCGACGCACCGCCGCTTCTACACGGTGCGTTTCGGCCGATCGAGAAGTTGCACCGGTTGCACTCACGTTTGCCAGATGGCGCTAAAAATGTACTTCGCAGCCGGCGTCTGGCAACTTTGCACGGTCGTAGTTATACGGAACTACATAAATGTTACTGCGCGCTTATAAGTTAGTTGATACAAGTTGGTGTTAGTTGAAGTGACACCTTCTGTGCCATTACTCAGCGGCGACGAGAGTACCACTACTTTCGTCCAATCGTGGTTGGAACTCTCAATCACGTTTGAGAAACAAGGATTGAGTTGGGGCGTGTTCAGGCTCAACCGCGATTGAAAGTGCCCATGTGAGAGGGGTGTAAGTCCATGTTCCATTTGATTGCATCACTTGAACGTTAATGGGCAGTTAACGCACTGGTAACTGTGTTTCTAGTGCTGGCCATATCACATCCCTGCTGCCCATATAACATTGCTGTATCGTTAAATTTGAATCGCAGTATTTCTTGCGCTTTTGATGTTAAAATGGCTATTGGAGATGGAAGGGAGCTTTGCGAGTTACCAAACATTGGTCCTTTCAAATTGGACCAAGTTGTACAGTTGAACCTCATTATAACGAACACTGATATAGCAAATTATCGGCTATAACAGACTTTGCTTGGTGACGCTTTATTTCAATGACACCTATTGTTTTATAACGAAACTGAAACCGTGAGAGCCGCGCGATATCGGATATAACGAAGAAGTATTTCACAGGTGGCTGAGAAGCTAATTGGAAAAACCCCCGTAGTCCTAAACTGCCGAAGTATGAAGGCCTTCTTTGTTCTTGGACACTGTGTAAAACTTGATCCTGTTCAGTGCTGTGAGTATCCACCAGATGAAGATCACATCCTGCATCAAATAAATAAGGACGCAGTCTTGTTTTGTCAAGGGAACTCTGTTCTGCTGTAATTTCACGTACTGATGTTCCGGTTCACTGAACTCGAAATGCAACAAGGAGAAAGCTTTTACCATGTGTATTGTGGGTTCGAAGCCTCAAAAAATGCATTTTTGTATCAAGTATATTTGCGGGAGCGAGATTCTCGATTTTTTATAGCAGATTTTTACCTCTACTGTTATAACGAATATCGGCTATAACGAACTAATTTGTCTGTCCTAATTCTGCTTCGTTATAATGAGGTTCAACTGTATGTTGTCTTCATGGCCCGTTTCACCCTTGGGCAGGAAATCATCGATCCGCATAAGGGCATAAAAATCAGTCTTCATGTTCGCAATCATGATTAAACGCAAATAAAGTGCCTTTTGGTAGCTGACCAAGTTGTCAAGCAGTACATTGGAAGTACTTGAGGATCATTGTTTGTGCACAGGGGTTGTATTGTTAGAGGAAGTGGAAAGACCACCTGTGCTTCAGTGTGCTCTAGGTGCACCTAGCAATGATCACGTACTTCTGACAATGTGTTGTGGAATGTTTGATTAATTGATTGTGCGGTTTAACGCGCCAACACATCACAGGTGATGAGGCACGCCACAGCGGAGGGCTCCGGATCAATTTTGACCACCTGGGGATCTTTAACGTGCGCCGAAATCTCGTACACACGGGCGTTTTTGCTTTTCGCCTCCATCAGAAAAGAGGCCGGCGCGGCCGAGAATCAAACCCACGTCCTTGTGCTCAGAAGCACAGCGCCAGAGCCACTGAGCCACCGTGTGGGGTGTGTTGTGGAATGTGAACTCACATGGTCATTCTAGCGTAAATTGAATGCGTCTGAGTCTTTCTCAGGCGTCTTTTTGCTTTTTGGTCTCTGATGGCCACACATCAATAAAGACTGTGTTGGTAGTTGGTGCACATTTGAATGTTTGGTCAATCCTTTCTGTCAAGAAAAATTAGTGATTGCGTAGATTTAGCTTCTCGGCCAACCTATTCAACAACAAAAGGTGTGTCCCTTTTATATTGACACAAGTTTGGCTGAGAGTAACGTGTTAGCAGCTGGCCGATTCCTGACATTGACAAAGATGATTGTGGTGCTGGCAATGACGATCGTCATTTTTGTAAAGCCAGCCACACCTATTTGCACAGGTTTCTCAAATCCAGCTCTCGCGAAAAAAAACCACAGCCGAATTTCTACTACCTGCAGCGTTTAACATACTCTGGACATGGTTGTGCGTACCAACAAATTGTTGATTTAAGAGGATTTACTTTCACAGGATGTCAAGTCTCTTAGTTGGGGAAAGCATCTTTACTTAACAGGCTAATTCCCACTTGGGCCTCTTTCTGACATGGGCTTTTTTCTTGACTTCTTCAATGGTCCACCAAAGCTGCACAGCAACATGTACCCTTGAAACGTTGCCCAGCAGAAAGCTTCTGAATTCCCAACCACCTACCTGTCTCTATGCCTCAAGATGCTGTGGCTTTTATTTGTTCTTTTTCAATTAGATGAGCAACTCCCTTATTTCTTACAGTCTTGTTCATTATTGACAAATTGCAGGACTCTGGGTATTATCAAAGTGCTTTTAAATTCAACGGCATAAATGCAATAACGATGTGGAAGTATAAGCATGTTTAAAAATGCTTTCAAATGAAGCTGCTCTAAAAAAAAACATTTTAGCGACCGACTCCAAAAGGGGGCCCGTGGAAATTTCGAAGTTGACTTTAGTTATTATTGATTGAAAGTGAGTATTTGATGATGTGGGGGGTCAAGCATGGGGTCAAGCCGTTATTTAACCAAACTTTGTTCCATGCTCTGCACAAAAAAAACTAGAGGGATTGTCCAGATAGCTCCGATCCGTTGGCAGCAGCACAGTCTTTGCTTCTGGATTTGGCTTCACAATGTTTTCCTCCTTTTTCTCCACTGGCACAAACTGCAGCGTCATTGTGGCATTTTCTGAAACCCCAATGCCTTTCCCTAACATTGGAATTGGCAGCCGGTTCCATCAAAAGCACACTTTTCGTCTTCAAGCCTGAGCTCGTCTTTTGGTAACTGCACAATCTTTGGCTGACCCATTCCTAAAACCCATTTAGCTCATGGGCCAATGGCGAAATACTAAGGCAGTGCCCATAAATACGGACATATAAAATGTTACCTTGCCATGTAGTTTGCCATTTACTCCTAGACTAACTTACGCTTAACGAAGTTTTCGCACTTAGTCTATGCCACTTTTCTGAACTTGCAAACGGTTGACTCAGCTTTGGCACGTACTCCTGCATTTGGTTTACAAATATAATGGTGACAATAATGAAGAACAATCCCCCATAGCCGAGGGCATTGAGAGTGGTGAAGGACTTCTTGGCCGATGCCGTGTCGACAAAATGCCTCAATTTCACCTTGTACTTACCTAAAATACCCAAAGAGCAGCTTGGAAGTTTCTCTATTGCCCAGGCAGTTTGTGGACAGTCCACGAACTATCCAGAACTATTCCCTTCTGGTAAATCGAGACCAGAGGACGGCAACAGTGATAAGATGGATCGTGCATTACAGACAGTGTGAAGGTTCCTTAATGAAGTGCGCGTCACCTTGTGCCAGTGCTTGTCCTAGGACATTCCACCTGATTTGCCCCCTGTTCCCGCCCTTCCAAGCGACTCCTCAACAAGAATACATGCATTTGCATGCCAGTACCACACTGCTCCAAAACGACGCCCATGTTTTAGAGAATTCCACCCCAGGACGGCTGAGTCCAACCAGCTAAGGACATGTTTTAGCCCCAAACTCAATTTGAAGTACTCCTAACCGTAACCTTTGTTTCTGCTGACAAGACAAATGCGATATGCTCTGAGTGATGTACTATATGGTAATTGGGCAATGGCATTCAATTGGGATGCAATATTGGTTGAGGTGAGAGTTTAACATTTTTGTACGTTGAGAAAGTGCAGCAAAAAGAAAATTTCTACCGGTTGGTTGAGATTGAGATTCGAACAGCTAGCCCAAATAGACAAAGTCAAAAAGGAAAGGCTATTTCCGTGGAGTCTCTCCTCTGTCTGGTCTATCTGTGCCGTTTACACATTCAGGGCAGCCATATCATAGTGAAAAGTGAGAAACTCATTCCGGGAACCTGAGCTAAAGAATAGGACTGGTGCTCTGTGCTGTGCTTGGTGACGACTTTGTCTATTTTTTTACTGTGCATCAGTGTTTCTCGCCTTGCATCGTGTTCGCACACGTGACACGAATAAAGAGTTCAAGTGTGATTTGAGCTGGCGTCTGGTCCACAGGGAGCGGTGGTGGCCTGGCGGGTGGGGAGAAAGAGGTGGCAGCATGGGTGGCAGAATCGAAGGTGACGTCACAGTCCTGTGAGGGTGGAACCTCCCCTCCACCCGAGGTGCGCCTCCTTGCGCTGTTGCCATGACAATTACAAACGCCTCCAAAGCCAACATGGCGGCAGCGTTGCTATGGAAATTACAACACACTAATGCTTCTTTAAGATTTCAGACTGTGCAAACCTCTGCGACAGCCTCTGTGGTGACAGTGACCTGTCAAACTTTTGAGACTACTGTGGACTTGCAGAACAAAACCATGGACGAAGCGGAGATGGAAGCCCTGCAGTTAGTAGGCTTGATGTTTAAAAGTAACTGGAAGGCAGCATAGGGAATGGCACGGTCTCCGCGTTTGTGGCGCTTTGTTCTAGAACGTCTTCTTTTAATTTAGCCACAGCCAAGGCATGTTATCATGGACTGCAATGCACTTATAATTTCAATTTCATGGGAGCATGAAAACGTAGTGTAATAGATGACTGACTGGAAAAGAACGCAGTGAGGTGTGTTCCCGTCATCCGTGCACATTCAAGCTGCCTTTTCCTTGCCCCTCCACCAACCCCCTTTGTTGCCAATTTCATGTTTGATAATTTGGTGCCACACGCTGTAGTGCGGTAAGACGCTTTTTGCGCTACAGCTGCTGCTGCTACCACTAGTTGTGTAGTCACATGGCCAGCAGACTTTACACATGGTGTCAAATTAAGCCTAACATCAGCTGCCGTGCAGCCGCTCAATGGCAACCTCTGCTATCCTTACTCAACACTATTCAATGCCTGTGCTCTTCCACGTTTTCATTGACCCATAAAGACCACCAGCTTCCAAAACCACGTGACGACCGGCATCTCTCACAATGGTACGTCGCGCGATGTATCACAAAGGGGTGAACGATATCAGCGATAGCCACGTGGCTATCGTGCACGGACAACGCGACAATGCGACACAGCACGTACGGCGGCGGGTCGTCACAGGAAATGCGAGAAATAAGCTGAGAAGTTGACCGAGGACAGCCAGTAGAACAGCCATGGCTGAAATGATGTCGTGTAGGCCATGCCAGGGAGCATAATGAGGAAAAGTGAAGAGAACGCGGTTGGTTTTTCCATGTCTTTCACAGTGATTTGTGCGCTCACTGCTTCCCGTGCACGTGTAATATTTGGCTCAGCCCTGGCAGTTTAATCTAAACATCGTGCAGGTTTACTTTCACTGCTCGAAGAGTGTTGCGGGGTCCTTTTAAAGGGGAAAGCAGTTGGGTCCCACTAGAGTACTCTGCTTGCACTGTTTTGCCCGCGCACTGTTAGGGTGCTGGCTTGACTTCCAGGATGGGAAAGTTTGCTTTTAAACTTGGGTCGGTTCCGCAATAACGCCTCTCTCTGCAGTGCAGTGCTACCTGACCAGAAAGAAGGCTTGGGATATCTCACGTGTGCCCGGTCTATATTACCTGTGTCTTTCAACTTCCTGACGCGTAGATTTGGAAGGTGCGGCCTGCTATACGACATTAAGGACTCAAGTCCACTGCTTTCGGTGAAAAGATCTTTGGAGTTGGGGTTCCCTTAGAAGTGGCTAGCATTAGAAGTGACAAACTGGCTTGATAATGGCAGAATTGTAAACCATGTTGACCGGCTCCTTAGAGATGTGTACATGTGGGAGGAAGCCATGTATCAGCGCATTGCCTCCACCCAGCAGCTTGGCCCCAAAGTCCTCAAGGCGACGTTGATGAGTGTGTTTCTAGCACTTGCTTTAAGCTGTCGATTTAAAGTTTTTCAGAACAACTCACTTGGGAATCCTGGGGTTTACACCAAGGGCGATTGCTAACACGGGGGCCTTCTCCTGCGGCTTTGGGCAAGTCTAGTTCCGATCTCACATAATTCCCTCTCCGTGTCTCATACAGGCCTCGTTGGCCAATGTTGCAGCCGGTGTGGTTTGAATTTTGTCTGTTCAAATGTTAGCTGAAGATCTTGCAATGTTAGCTGGGGCGTTAGTTTTTCAGCTCTGTTCGAGGATTAAAATTATGCGATAACATGTGAGTACCTGTTCAGTTCTGAGATATTTCACCTAGCAATCGGAGGCTTCTTGTTACATGGGCCAAATTTAGCCAGTGTTCTTTTTAGCCACTTGGAGCACTCCTGTTCTTTTACACAACTACTAAGAGAGCCTCATCGTTCTACCTCAGTAGCCTAGGGGTATAATCATTGGTTTTGTAATGAACCCAGATTTAAGCGAATGGCAATATTTTTCTCAAGACCCGGGATTTTTTTTAATTGTAACATTTTCTCTTAGCTCAGTTCTGCACATTCTTTTCATAAATAAAAGTGGTCTGGTATATTTTAGGTCAGTTGAAAGGTGGGGCGTGGCATATGAACATATTTGCGGGCAAAACGCTTGCGGACAAAATGTTCGTGGACAAAAACGCTTATCCGCAAGCCAGTACAGGAAGAACTGTGTGCAGGTTGCAGCAGGGAGCCTGAAACCATGCGACATATTGTAACGGAGTGCAAATTAAGGTATCCGTCCAGTCCTCAGTGAGGGAGACCTCCAGCTTCCGGAAGCGCTTGGCTTTAAGGTTAACGGAAAAGTGAACTGGACAGCAGTAGAGGTTAGAAAAAGAAGGTTAGAGTGTTGGTGGTAAAAGAGCAGAGAACAATCTAGGAAGACATGCAAACAAAGTAAGGCTAGCACAAAAACTCCGTAAAGGTGTTTTTTCTTTTCTTTTTTGGCAAGGTGATTGTATACAGTGGCGTTACAACTAAGGTCACTGTGCAACACCACCCCATTACAAAGCGCAAGTGCCTAAGCATCATCATGGTTTAATTAACGATTTGCATTGTGCCGGATGCGCAGGGTTTGTACCAATCTTGGAACGGAATATTGCATTTACATCACCATAGCGACCGAGTGCTCGCTACCGCAACAAGCATGCTTCTCGTTAAATTTCAAGCCACTTGGTGTTTCTATTGACATTCCATTCTTGCGCACAGCCTGAGCCAGGTCTCACCGTCCTGCAGCGCAGCAGAGAGCTGTGCGGAGCTGCACTGGAGCTGCACTGGCCAAAGCTGCAGTGCAAGCAGGGTCTTGTTCTGCCTGCTTGTGCCCTCAGGCTGCACACAGAGGAGGCTGAGCTCGCTGCACAGCTCGGCGCTGCCTGCTTTGCACTTCTGCCAATTGCGCCCGACCCACACGTGGATGTGCTGCATCGACCTAGCCGGCACGCAGCCAAGCTGACGGAGGAAACGGTTAGTTCCGCGCACGTGTTGCTGCTCTCTGCAAGCTTTTTTTTGGAAGGCCTGTTTCTTCATTTTTTGTAACGCTCTCCTGTGGTCACTGTAGCCGGGTAGGGGGTGATGAGTGTGCAAGCATCGCCTCCTGTATTTTTCAATGCCAAACACATCAGCCCAGACTGGCCAACCAAGCCCTCTCCTTCTACTCCGGCCACTCTCCCCCAATCGGTAGCCTTCCCAGCGCTTTAGTCACGTGACCCGTTCATCTTGGGGTGACGCGTGGCAGAAAGCGGTAATGTTGGTGGAAAGCGGCAACGCTGGCGCAAGTGCTGTTACTTTACCAATCTCAAACATCGATTGCCTTGGCAAACAGGCACAAGCCGCTCTCGATTTCAGTTACGGTTGCTTGATCCCGCTTCAGATTGGGGCCCCACCTTACGACATGTGGGCAGTGCAGGCATACCACTCACTCCCATTGGGAAGCGGGCAATGCATTTGGCATAGGCGATGGTGCAAGCCACCTGCCGCAGTGGCTAAGTAAAGCGTCGTGCTGCTGCTGAGCCTAAAGACGCGGGTTCAATCCCGGCCGTAGTGTCTGCTTTTCTGGTGTAGGCGAAAACCGAAAACGCCCGTGTGTTGAGTTTTCGGCACACGTCAATGATCCCCAAGAGGTCAAAATTAATCTCGAGCCCTCCACTATGCTGCACCTCCATGGCCAGGTGCAGCTTTGACCCATTAAGAATCTAAATTTGTTTGGTACAAGTTTTGTTCCCATCATCTCTGGCCTTTCAGCCACAATCCCATAATCTCCCATTATGACCATTTTTAGATTTGAGTATAAGGGCCCTGTACACCCGTATATCCCAGTTAAAAAAAAAATTGAAGGTCCACATGGACCTGCTGTAAACACAATCAGTTCAATTGGAACAATTGGGAAATGCAAATGGTTCCATTTGGAACAACTGTATTTTCGGCAGGTCCATTGTTTTTTTTACTGTGGTAACAGCTTTTAGTAAGCGCCATGCTCATCTCACACACACTTTAACCACAAGCTGTCTTGATGCGCGATGCTGGGGAATAACTTGTGCAGGTTGCCTTTAATGCGAAGCATCGTTACCAAATGTTAATGCAGAAACTCAACTGCCCTGTGTGATTTTGAAATATCTCTGTGCATGCCGATGCTGTTTTTGGCCACAAACATATGTGACCGCTGTTTGGGAGCAACCTCGTGTTACTAAAAGCCACTTTTTCTCTCAGCTTTTAATTAGTGGGAAATCACTATTTGTTTAACAGTTGTGCTTGAAATTTGTGAAGCCTTCCATATTGTCTGCTTTGCAAGTTGCTTTCGCAGGGGTTTATGTATGAAAGCAGCACACACCCGCATCAGTGTATTGCACAACTCTTTGCAAGAAGGAACGTATGTTGCTTCCGCAGAGTGTTTAAGTTTCGTCGCAGCCAAGCCACCTGTCAGTTCTCTTTAGCCTTTCCCTGTTGCATCGTAGAATAAGAAAGCCTGCCTCAAGCAAGAATTTTTCCGTACGCACGTCCTGTCATATCATTGCCTTGACCTACCCCTGGCTGATTTGCGGAGTGGAGAGAGAAGTAGGGTCGAGATCCTTGTACCAGTTCCTTTCACATTCGTTGGGAGTGTAATGAGGGGGGGGGGGGGGGTGGTGCGGTTCCAGTCTTAATTCTTGTGGAGGGCTTATTCATTGCTTTTCCCCTTCCCCCTTCACAAGAGTCCTCAGTTCTATCTCCTACCTCCAGCTCCAGTGATTGCACTCAGGCCTCAATGCTGCCGCGCCCTATGCGGTACGCAAGGCCCCTTTAAAGGGGTCATGAAGACAAAATACGTTTGTTTTATTGGAAAGATATCGTGTTCTATAGTTCCCCCAGCGCTTGTTCGGAAGCAAACGATGCTTTATTCACTGCGAAATTAATCAATTTAAGCTAAAATTTTGATTCTCGCACCAAAACGTGTGTTTGAACGATGTTTGCAATGACATCATAAGAACAGGTCTTTCAGATAAACTTGGTGTGGAGCGGAGACTTGCTTACTGTTAGTCAACCTAGATGGCGCCACCACACTGCGGCAAGCTGTTTTCTGCCTTTGGTTTGTAACCATATTAAATGCAGAGCATTTCAGTAACTCACGACGTCACCTGCGTTGACGTCCGTAGTCCGCACCGCACCCCTCCCTACTATATAAAAAAAATACTATCCGGCGCCCGGTTTCGATCCCTCGACCCTGCGGGCGGAACGCAATGTACATGGTGCTCTACCCACTGCGCCACAAAGCCGACACAGAATGGGACGCTACGAACGCGCCTTATATCGTTGACTCATTCAAATTACTGCTGACGAGCGCTCTCTCGTCAGCAGTTGCCACAAGTGCAACAACATTAACGTAACGCAAACTACCGTAATTACCCGATTCTAACGCGCACCTTTTTTCCTGAAAAATAGGTCGAAAAATCGCATGCGCGTTAGAATCGGATACGAAACCGAAACTGCCGAAACAACGGAAATTTGTTCTCGCCCATCGCAATCTCAAGATGGCGCCAAAGCTTTTAGCAACAATTTTTCGGACGCAGGAAGCATAGGCGCCCAGGCTTTTCTATATCGGCGTTCACACAAATCGTCAAATCGTTCCACTTGCGCACTTGATAACAGCAATGGCAGCAGCAGCTCTCGCGCGTTCAAAACGAGTGGTCGGCTGAAGCGTGCGCCTCTGGAGAAGTTCGCAGGATGGGCGTGCGAGGCGTGGGCCACGATTTCATCGATCATGGTTGAACGTTCGTTATGAAGTGTGGCATCGCGAACGCGCTTGACGGCATCAAGGACGAGATGTTGTGGTCAGCGGAGAGCGACGAGGAGGGAGATGGGTGAGATTACTTCGAGAAATAAATCGCCCGTGTATCTCGCATTCGTTTTTCTTGCTCACAAAGTTCCGTGCGGGTTACAATCGGAAGTGCAAGATTTTTCGGTTTTTTTCGCCAGGAAAATAGGGTGCGCGTTAGAATCGGGGGCGCGTTAGAATCGGGTAATTACGGTACTTAACGTCGTGCGCCCCCGGAAATGCTCTGCATTTGATCGTGCCCCTCGCGAGGGTGATGTTTCACTGCGTCTTCTCTCGGTCGCGGGACCGCGGCACAAGGCGCGGAGGCGCGGCACAACTCGTAGCACTTTCTTTGAAAAAGCGCCTCTAAAGCGCGGCAAATATGAATTTTTTTCTGCGACTCAGCAGTTCGTCCTTGGGGAGCATCGGAACAGACCATCCGGGTTGGGGACTAACCGTTCGTCCCCTCGCAGTTAGTCCCCAAAGGAACTAAGGATTGTGGCAGAGGCTGTTAGTCCCCCAAAGGACGAACTGTTAGTCCTTTTTGCTTAAGAGTGTACGATTGAGAGCGTTGGTCAAACGCCTTCGTTAGCCTTACATGTACTCTTAACGCAAAGTAACGGTAGCGTCGAGGCTTATCACGTGCAAGCAACACGAAACTCAAAAAAGCAAGGCTGCGAGTACCGTTGACGAAGTTGGAGCTCAAAGCTCAACGTTAGTCCTAAGGTGATGCCACCACATTGTCTCGTTCCTGTCGCGAAGCTAAACAAACATCAAGCGAAACGCGCGTTTCGGCCTCCTCGGCATTTAGCACGCTCAAATCAAACCTGGTTGGTTTTTGTTCATGGAGAAAATAATCGTTTCATGAAACACGGTGCTCGCTCGACAAATATGGTCACGTAAGACACCTTCGCTTGTGTCAATCGGCCAGTCTCGTCTGAGACAATCCCATAGCACCACAGTGCCGTGCATCTAAACAAAAAATAGTGCGCGCAGTACCAAAAGCAGTACGCAACGGTACTTCTATGTTTACGTGTGCTTTCGTAACTTCCACTGTTTGTCCCACCATTCTTACTTCTTTAAAATTACCCCACCTTCCCGCGAGGGGAACCCTGTGGAGATGCGACGCATCTTGGGGGTTCACTTGCTGTTTCCGTTGGGTTGATTCTATAATTGCGTGAAACGTGTGAGGAACGCGTATGATGTATTCTTTATTTAACACGCGGCGTAACGTTAACGAAGACGGCCTTGTGGTCGCTGAAGTGTACGGGTAGTGGATGGTGAAGTAACGGGACCACCGTGCAATTTGCAGCGAAGATCAAGTCTATGCACGTGCCCCGTATCGTTGTTGGGGCACTAGTCGTCATGCACTCCAGCGAGTACTTGACCGCCATGTGACGCATGAACCAATCGTCCCTGCGCACATCCACGTTGAAGTCTCCGACCAAGAGGAACGGTGTGGTCGAGTTGACGCTGTAGTGAGACTCCTCCAACGCGTTGTGCACGTACTCTTCGATTTGAGCGCGTGAGAGGTTGGGTGCGAGGTACACGGTCGTGACCGTAACGCTGCCACTGCCGATGGAGACCGCGCAGTGCTCACCCGTGCTAGACTGGCCCACTGCCACCGAGTGATGTTGTGGGGGGAAGGTGGGGTTGGTCAGCAGAATTGTTAGGCTCCATTCAACGCATCGATGGAAATCGGAACGCCGGTGCTGGAACGACCGCGGCTATGACGCAACGTGGCGCGGCTATGACGCAACACAATCCACTTTAATCCAATCCAATCCAATCCAAGCCAAGCCAAGCCAACCCAATCGAATCCAATTCAATTCCCCTCGCGAGAGAGTGTTCGCTATCGGAGAGGAGAGGGGGTGAGCGGCGGAGAGCGCAGCTCGCGCGGCGAGGAGAATCGGGGAGGGGTGTGGACGGACAACAACAACGCCGTATGGATGGACAAGGCGAGTGAATGAGATGCAGTCGCATCTAATAATCTTTCTGAACTCGACTTATGATGGTTACGGACGAAACGAAATTATCTGTTTAATCCAATCCAAATCCAAGCCAAGCCAACCCAATCGAATCCAATCCAATGCCCCTCGAGAGAGAGTGTTCGCTATCGGAGAGGAGAGGGGGTGAGCGGCGGAGAGCGCAGCTCGCGCGGCGAGGAGAATGGGGGAGGGGTGTGGATGGACAACAACAACGCCGTATGGAGGGACAAGGTGAGTGAATGAGATGCAGTCGCATCTAAAAGAATGTGGCCTAAATTTAAGCATGAATAGCTCGTTCGGAAAGCTTATAATTTCTGCCTAATTGGTGTTTGCTTTTTCCGGCCTCCACCAATCGCAGAGCAGTCTGGTATGACATCATAGGTTGTTGTCCTCATGTACCGCCGTACGCATGTGCGACGGTCACACGTGCTTGATTGTTAGGTCTTGGTGTGGTATAAAAGTGTTTTCGATTTTAATAAATCTTTCAGTTGATAATAAGTGCTGGTGTCGTTTTCCTTTCTCGTCCCTGTGTCTGTTTGCGCTTAAAGGGACCCATAAAAGCTTTGTGAAGGTGGCAATCAAATGCATTCAGGTTGTAGAACACATAACACGGGATTTTTGAGCCAAGTGTGAGCCCCATACGTTGTATGGATAATTTGTAAACAATTTTTGAAGATCGCCCTTCTCAGCTGATGAGCGCGCCGCCGCAGCGAGCCGACCGCGGCTGACGCAACGGCGATCGCGGCTGACGCAACGGCGAGGCGCCCCCCTGATTCGGCCGATCGTCGGTCGCCGGCAATGTCACTGCCATTGGCTTCCGGTTGCTCTTCCTCCTTCCTGCGCGATCCCGAGGCCAAGGCGGGTCTGCAGCACGGTGTAAGAATATTTAGGTGCTGACACTGCAGCGCGCGGCGGCGCGGCCAGATCTTGTTCGCCGCTCCATTCGCTTCTCCGGAACGCCGCCAGAGTGCGCCCCGCCACGAGGGCCTGTCTGCTCGCCGAGCTACGGCAGCCGTAATGCAGGTGTTGTGGGATCGTTCGATGGAGCGGCGTGTACGTGAAGTTTTTAAATTGCAGACAGGCACAGACAGATTGAAAATGCTGTCGCCACCAAAGAATTTTGGGCTACTTTCATTTTTACTCACAGAAACTGCAGCACTGCGCGGAACAGCAGCGAGAACGCGGTCGTGCGACCCTTTCGAGCTCGTTGTCGAAACGCTTCTATTGCGAATATTTTTTTTTGCTCATCCGCACGACTCCCGAGAGCGTGGTTACTTTACCGCATTTTAAAATAAAGGGTTGTGCTAAACGCACACGCTCGCTGTTTGGGCCGAAGGGCCTACGCGTAGCATAAAATGTTGCTTGAGCAGTGTAAATCGCCCAAGGTGTGAGGTGGTAATGCCCGCCGTGTAGAGAATATGGTGAAATTCGTCCAACTGTGGTTCTTTAACGTGTCCAGAGACGTCAGTGACCCTTTCGTATTTCGCCTGTATCAGAAATGCTACCTCTATAGCTAGGCACACAACCCGCGATGTTTTGCTGTGTAGCGTGATGCCTGCGCCGTTGTATGCGCGATGGCCCGGAACGAAGCTAAACCAAGACAATACATATGCGACATTTTAATGGCTAAGGCACTGCAGTGCTGCCTACTCGACGCGAAAATGGTCAGTAAAAATATCCCTGGCGTTTCTCTATCAAGCTCGGCTTTCACGACGATACCGACGGTGCTGAGCGGTTGTCCATCTCACGGAAACACAGGCGTGCACGCCCAGATATAAAATACTGACGCGACTCTAAACTGGGATTGGCGGATGTCAGCCACCCTCGTCCGGAAACTGTTCCTCAGGACATCCGCACGCTCATCAGGGTTGCTCCGCTACTGCGAAACATGCATCCTGAGCATCACGTACAGCGCAGACAAGCACGGGTACAATTCCTGCAAGGGAAGTACTCTGACCACCCGCATGTGCGCTTCACGGACGCGGCCCACTATGCGTCCCATCCAGCCACAGCAGTTAGTGTCATTGACGGCTCGGGCGATGTCGTTCGCACTGCGACCGTAAAAACCAAAAACATCGTTTAAGACGAAGAAACGGCCATCGCACTGGCGATGACGTCTCCAACTTCAAATAGCCCACTTCATATAATAACAGACTGCCAGCAGGCATGCAGAAACTACGGCAACGGTCGGATCTCAATATGCGCTCTCCGACTACTAAAAAAGCACAGGGACACCCTAAACCCAACTGTACTAATATGGACGCCAGGTCACGCAGGGCTTGACGGAAATGAGCGAGCACACGCTACAGCCCGAGCATGCACCCTCCGGGCACCGCACCAGTCGCTCCGTGACCCAGAGCCTATCCAGCAGCAGTACCGTGCACTTCTGCAAAACCACCACCTTGCCAGATGTGCCTACCCACCACCACACCAGAAGCTCACCCGAGAGGAGGCTGTATCCTGGCGGCAACTACAGACAAACACATACCCCCACCTTAGCTTCCTGCACATCATACAACCCACAATGTATCCACCAACATGCCCACACTGCAGCGAACATCCAACACTGTACCACACCACGTGGGCTTGCCAAAACACACCAGCAGCCCCCATTATTCGCACCCCCACCCTCGAGCAGTGGGAGGCTGCGCTGTGCAGTTCGGATCCTGAGGACCAGCGACAGTTGGTGGACCGGGCACGCAGAACCGCAGCCGCCGTAGGGGCCCTGGACTGAGGGCTTCTCCCGCTTTCAAGCGCGAACCTCTTTCGCTTCAATAAATGTTTCTCCACCACCATCAGTTTGGAATAATTGCAGTCGGCGTGGTAAGGCGACTTCGTCGACCACAAAATTCTCCACCGAACTTAGTAGGGTCAGGGTAAATTATACAGCTTTATAAACGTATTATGTTAAACCAAAATGTGCAGCGGGTAAAAACTGGGCCCGCGATTGCTGTATAAACTTAACCGCATCGCTGCCATGGCATACGGCGTGTGGTGTGCATGTGTAAATGCTTCTTTGAAAACACATGGGAGATACCGGCATCGGTAGCCTCAATTATGTCTAATAAATTTGGAACTTGGGGTAACTGATTCTGTCGCACATTTTGACAAAAAAACTGCACGTAGACAAGGGTGAATAAAGAAAAATACAAGAGCTCATGTTTCTGTTTCCTTTCTTTGCCCTTATCTATGCACGTTTTCTTTGTCAAAATTTGTGGAAGCCTCAATTATTTCGTCCGGGGACCTTGTGACCTCCAGACTTTTGATATTGTGAGATTTTACTGATCAGGGAGCTCAATCGAACAACATAAGTGTAATACTGACTGCGACATCAGCGAAAGAATGCAACTGGTGCCCGTGTTCTGTACGATTTGAATAATCCAATTTGGTTTTAACTTGCGGTGTCTATTATTTCCCACAGTGGCGTATCCAGAAATTATTTTCGGGGGTTGCTATACGCCACAGGTAAAAAAATAAAAGAAATAGATCCTGCGGCGAGACAATTTTCGTTTTTCTGCTTCAGTAATGTCTGTGGTATTTGTTTCGTAAGCGTAATATCTGCACACAAATACGGATACGTATAAGAACCATACTTCTGAAAAACCAACATTCTTGTTATCCTGGTTTTTACATTTTAATATAAGGATTCGCTGTGTTAATAGCATTGCTCTGTCTAGGCTCTTGATTACGCATGTATACATTCAGCATAGGGATAAAAAAATTTTTGTTCCACGAAAGCCAAAATAGCCGTTATGTGTAACACATATTTTTAACTACAAGTCGCCTTTCTTGCTGGAGAAAACACAATGCATTACAAGTGTCGTTCGCAGAGATTTGCCATCGAAAAGCACATGGGCCGTGATATCCTGGCAGCGTCGCCTTGCTGTACCGCGTGAGTTCCCCAACGCTCACTGCGGCTGGTGCCGCAGTGATCGGTGACGAACACAACGTGGAAGCTGAATCATAATGTCTACTCCTCACTCTGGCAGCAGAAAACACCGAAACGCAGCGTGAATGACACGGAAAGTCAAGCACACCGCGTATCCACCGCAGCTGCGCCCGCTACTTCGCAAGCGATAGCCGGCCTCTCGTTCGCAGCGCCCCCGCGCCGCTGCGGTCTGCGCATGTACTAAGGGCGAACACGATCTGGCCGCGTTCTCCGCCGCGGCGGCCGGCGAGTGTCAACACCTAAATACTCTTACACCGTGGTCTGCAGCGATTGACGCGCGCCTAGGCGCAGGAATGTAGCAAGCGGAGAACGAAAGTCGAGCGTCGCGATGTCACATGGCTATTCCCAGTGTTTCCAGCTGCTTTGAAAGAAGCAGAGAGGGAGGAGGAATCGATCGGCAAGGGGGGAGAGGTGCATTGGCGCAGCTAATACTGAATGTAGATCAATAATTCCAATGGCATTGCATCGCTATATTGGTACTACGCGACAATAAAGGCCTTTTGTAACTTTTACAAATAGCTTTTCTGGGTCCCTTTAAGTTTCACCAGAGTCCTTCAATGCTTTATTGGTCCCGAAACTTCGGCAGGCGCCACTACAGGCGCCACCGCCACACGAAGGCATCCAGCCGCCGCGCGTGCGGCATATTGGCCAGCTCTTGGCATGCAAACGCTCACTGCTTTTGGTGTTTACGCGCTTATGAAGTGTAATTTTTTTCATAGTAGTTAGCGATGAATAGTCCAGTCATTGTGTATATCACCTGCCTTCAATGGGGTTTTATTATTCAAAGTGAAATACCGTAGACTTCGGTCGCGAACGGCAACGGCTTCTGCATCCTCTAGCACAAGCGCTGCGCCGTCGTGTTTACGGATTTGTAAATATCTATTGCTTCTTTTCTTAAAGCAAAAGTTGTAAATACCACACATACGGTAGCTCCGTAGTCACGGACTGCTGCGGGCCTATCGATAATACAATAAAAAAACTGAAGGAAACCAAGTACGCGTCGTTCAGACTTCGCTTAATGAATCCGCGTACGCGTTGATTGCTCTGGAATGCACAAGACGCTAAAAGAGATTGCCCAATAGTATTGTCGTTTCAATGTGTGTGTACATACTCGAGAACATCTAAAAACGCCGCAGAAACGCGAAGGATCAAAACACGAAGAGATATATGGTGCACCGTGTGTCTTTCCGCTTCCACGCTTTGCAATCCTTGTAAAAAAAGGAAGCGAAAAAAGAGCAACACGCAACAAAACAATTTCAATATTACGAAGGGAGACAAAAGAGCGTGGTTTAGCGTACAAAAATTTATTTTTTTCGCGCTGCGATGTGCAGCACACGCAGGAAACAGAAATATTGCCACGTATCCAAGAACGACGCAAAGCTTTTCTGAACGAAGTTTATTAAAGCGACCTCCTGCTCTACAAAAGACTAGAATGAAACACAAACGTCGAAGAAGCAGTCCGCAGTGTGACGTGCACAGATGAACGTCGATAAAGTGAGTTGCGCGGCGTTTGCTAAGCATGCGCATCTCTCGGAACATTAATAATTTGATATCCATGGAAATAGGAACAAGAACATTGTCGAAGAAACAAAAAATTAAGTTAACGACGAGGTGACACCCGAATTCAATATCAAACAATATTGCCCATGGGACGTACGGAAAAAAGAGCAAACGGGCGCTCCGGTTGAAACGCCAGATAAGAAAACCGGAATCGGCCACGCGTGGTTACAAAACAAACAAAACGAACCCCAAGGGATAATTCGCGGTAATATGAAAAGTAAAAGCACAAGGACGTCCCAAAGCTTTTTTTACACGCGAGCCTGAGCGCAAGGTAATACAAGTTTGCAAACAGGTAATCAAGCACCGCTACCGCCTGACTGATCTGACAAAAATACGGCTTAAAGTTAGCCTAGTACAATTCTAGGTCCAGGATGCTCTCAAAAGGGTACATTGCTTTTTTTTTCATTCTCACACATAGTGCATTGCCACACACTGTCACACACGTATAATCGAAGCCGAAATCTCCCGTTTCTTGCATTAGAATGGCGCGCCTCCATTTCCCACGCAGCTCCCCGCGCTCGGTCAACAGAACAAGGAAACATTTTCTGTTGTATGGTTGTACAAGGAACAACACCCCGGGACGCAACGCGTGTTCCGTATCGTCGTTGCACTACTTAAGTCGCATCACAACAGCGCGAGATGCACGTTACATTTTTTTCCCGCACACAACAAACACAACTCGCCGCGTCTCCGCCGTTCGAGCCAGCGCAACGCCGCCCTAGGAGTGACCTCAGTGAGATAGTGGCGCCACCGCGCGGCGGCCAAACGCAGCATATGAAGCTCTCCCATTGAGTTACGGAGCAGTTTCGTGACCAGTAAAGCATTGAAGGAGAGTCCTTCAATGCTTTCACTCATATGATGTTCACCAACTAGCTCGCCTCTCAATTTTGCTTCAGTTTATAAACCTTCAGCATTGCACAAACCTGCTCAGTTGAGAAGCTCAATGGTTGATCATAGCTGTGACAGCAATTATACATTGGTTTTCTTACTTCCGGACAAAGGAACAGTTCAACAGTTTTTTTAATAACGATTAATTCTTTCAATTTTATATTTCAAAGCAGACCCAGTCGCCCATTGACAAACCACTACTGACCTCAATTAGGTCATGGCTACTTACGTTTCCGTGTTTTTTTTTTGTTGTTGTTACGACTTAAACAGCGGCTGAAAGAGCTTGAGTACAGTAGAACCCCGCTGATACGTTTCCGGTTCAGTCGATTTCCCGGTTACTACACTCCCAATCGTGAACACTAAAAATGCCCTATTGCACGGTTCCTCCCGGATAGTACGTTTTCCCAGATATTGTACGTTTCTCTCTCTCTAGCTTTTTTTTTTTTTTCTTTTTGAACGTGTCAACGAGGTTCTGCTGTACTACTTCAGCATGCTGTTGACAGATGGCAGGCTAGTGAACTTGCCCCTGTTTGTCTCCAGCACGGGGGCTAACCGTGCACTAGTTTTTGATGCATGGGGCCTCCGGGGAGTTTCACAACTCATCTGTACTACTACTGAGTTACCCTGAAGCAAGCTGCGTTAGCATGTCACGACAAAGGGGTTCCTGCCTTGCCCAGTAGAACGGCCTATCTATAGGAGATGTGGAGGGGATTTGGCTGAGGTTTGGACGTGCTTCTCTTTCCTCTCATTTCTGTGTTGCCAGCTGAAGCGGCAGGTCACAGACTGCGAGGTGGTGCTGAAGCAGGAGAGGATGCAGCAGTTCATCACGCTGGCCCAGGATGAGCTCTTGGTGTGGTTCCGCTTGTGCCGTGTCCCCGAGCGCGAGACCCTGTTTGAAGAGGACTGGCACTCCGAGGGAGTGCATTTTTTTTTTGTTTGGCCTCTTCTCTCGACGCATAGCACTGCTGTAAACAAAATTTGTGACCAGGTGCTGACTCAGTTGAGCAGGAGGAAAACTGGATGAAAGTGTTCACATGAAACTGCTCTCACTTATGGTATTCTTTTAAATGCAGAGCATTTCAGTAACTCACGATGTCACCCGCGTTGACGTCCGTAGTCCGCACCGTCGTTGTCCGCACCCCTCCCTACTATATAAAAAAAAATACTATCCGGCGCCCGGTTTCGATCCCTCGACCCTGCGGGCGGAACGCAATGTACATGGTGCTCTAACCACTGCGCCACAAAGCCGACACAGAATGGGACGCTACGAACGCGCCTTATATCGTTGGCTCATTCAAATTACTGCTGACGAGCGCTCTTTCGTCAGCAGTTGCCACAAGGGCAACAACATTAACGTAACGCAAACTACTTAACGTCGTGCGCCCCCGGAAATGCTCTGCATTTGATCGTGCCCCTCGCGAGGGGGATGTTTCACTGCGTCTTCTTTCGGTCGCGGGACCCGTGGCGCCATCTGGCGGAGGCGCGGCATAACTCGTAGCACTTTGAAAAGATGCGGCGCCAGCCAGCTGTGTGTGTGCGTGCTGCACTTGTACAAATGGCGAGTGCATTCATGCTTTTTTCACTTTTCTTTCTCGGTTAGCATCATTCCTTAAAGGGGCCATGGAGATAACATACAAGTAGTAGTAGTAGTAGTAGTAGTAAACTTTAAAGGGGCCCTGAAAGGCATTTTGAGCACACTAAATGAACTAGCGCAATCGCTAGATTGGGTCGCCAACGTCACCTGTGCCAAGTATTACTCTTTTACGCGCAGCGGAAAGCTCACACTTTTGTTGCAAAGTTTGTCACTTTTTTCTCACCCTTTCCTTCGTGTTTTTGGACGCCGCCATCTTCACATGTCTACATCATCGATTCCCAGATGTTCGTCATGAGCTAGACATCCTGCTATTGGGCGGCTTTTTCACGCACTTCCGGCAAAGAGATGAGTCGTCTGCTCAGCGTCGGCTCGCCGGCTGATCTGCCAGCGGAGTGCCGGAGTGCTTTGACATTTTACGACAAACGAAACAAGTGTAAACAAACGCTTAACCGTTTGTATTGAATGCAACACGGCCATAACACGACGTGGATTTTATCTTACGTGAGTACGTACCATAAAGAAAGTCCCGTGGCACTTCTTTGGTGCAATCGCAGAGAACGCCCTGAGCCGATTGCCCGGGTTTGACGCGTACATTTTATTCAACTTCAAAACAATCCAGAGATGCGTTTCGAACGAACGCAACGTCACAACATGCGTTGCAAGTCTGAACCGCGATTGACAGACGATGAGTTGCTTCCTCCTGCCCGTCGTAAATACGGCACTCACCTCACACCCGGTTTGCGGGGACGAGCAGCAAGTCACAACTCTGGCGCGCAAGCGAGAAGGCTTTTAGCCAGGCACACTGCACATACCCCATGCGAGGTTGAGTGGTACGTCGTTCGAGAAAGATAATCCAGACCATGGGAAGCACTATCCACCCGCAGAAGTACAATGTCGCATTTCATCGCGAAACGAACGTGTCCACAACACACAGGAGGCGATGCACACACACACACACAGCTTCGGTCGCTGCATTGGCTTAGCTGCAAGCTTCGTTCGGACAATCAGCGATGCTACGACGATACAGAGCTGCGTGAGGACGACGTGCTAACCACTTCACGTATTTAAAAACACAGGGGCAAAGAACTAGGTTAATCGGAAGCAAAAAATCTTTCCTCCATTATAGTGCCTGAAATATACTGGCTAGTGTGCCGAGGGTGGGCTCCAGGCGGGCGCCGGGAGCGATGTACGCGGCCGTCTGCCGCTTGGGGCGCTGCCGTGCGGGAGTGTGCGCGTTCATCCGGCCCGAGCAGATCGCGCGGTTACCTCCGAGCTGCGTAGCAGACGGCAGCGGCAGAACTTTCCATTCCCGCTTGCGACGAAAGCGAGCGAAAGTGACGGGAATTCTGTCGCGCAACCAAAATTTGTCCCGACCATTCGACAAAAACGATCGTCGCGCGACAAAGCGACGGAATTCCTGCCGCTCTCACTCACTTTCGTCGCAAGTGCGAACGGGCCTTTATGCGCAATCTCAGCCCCACATAAAACAAGCTCTTGCTTGTCGCCTGAGCATACGGTTGATATCTGACTACGTTACACTGTGCTTGCCAGTGTATTTAAAGGATGTCACTAGGTTTGAAACGTACGCGCTCGGCGTGCAGCTTTGTAAACGCAAGCGGTTTCACATACGCACGCTATTTTGCCGCTAATAGAGTTTTAGTACAGCGTTTGTGGCCTTTGCATACGCTAAACGCTAAATTTTTGCGTCCCGCTACGTGACACCGCGATGGGAGTTTTAGTAGAGCGTCTCATCAGTTTTGCGTAGCGATGATGATGATGATGATGATATTGCGGTTGTACCCTTTGCAGCGGGCGGGTGAGAGGTCTCGACCCTAACAAAAAAAAAAAAAAAAAAAACGTTTAACATTACGCACGCACTCTATATACAAGAACTCAGGGCCCGTGAAGGCCCAGTGGCCGAAGAACCCGAACCCACCGTCCTAGTCCCACGCCACACTACGACCCATACTACTGTGTGCCAAGGGTCGCCCTCTTCCACATTTCAAGGCGGCACTTTGTCCGCGCCACAGCGCGCATGTCCACCGAGCCACCCTCCTCAAACCCAAGAGCAACATGCAGAGGAGTGTTGCCATCGCTCCCCACGCCCTTGCGGTCTGGTCCAAGCTGATCACACTGGAGGACCACATGTTCCATCGTTTCCTCCTCATGCACACACGCACGACACAGGACATCCTCCACCGAATCGTCCAGCCTCTTCTGTCGAACTCGCGTACGAAGTGCCCCCGCTCGAGCCTCAAAAAGGAGCGTGCTGCCCAGGCTGTTGTCATACAGCCGGACCGAGCTGATCGCACATTTGTGGGCTCTGTAGAGGGCCAAAGAAGATTTTTCGGAGCAGCTGCGGCGCCACTCCTCCTCTTCTGCCGCACAAACTCGCAGCCGCACTTCTCGTGTCCACAAGGTTGCCGAGTTCGCCTCGACAGGCTTTCGGGAGAGTCCATACTTTTGTTCCAGCCTGTACATTCGACGCGTCCACTTGGTGCGCAGGCACGTCGCCGACAGGTACTCGAAGACTCGGCGCGCCCAGCGTTCACGGCTCATAAAAAGCAGGCGGCCCTTATAGACAAGCTTGCTGGAAGCTTCCCTCGCTTCAAACGAGGACCACCTCACATCGCCCTGCACAGCTTCGTTGGCTACGGTGCCATGACAGCCGACTGCCGTGCGGCCCACCTCACGCTGGCGTCGCTCCAGCCCTTCCCTAGTCTCCGATGACAGGCAGACCACGGCGTTGGCGAACGTCAGGGCTGGTACGTGGACGAGCTTCCACAACTCGCGTACCATAGTGAAGCGGTTGCAGCCCCACAGCACCCGGCGTCTGAGGATCCCTTGGGCTCGCAGTGCTGATTGCCGGAGCTTCTCCTCCTGCTCACTGTACAGGTTCTCGTCCATTCCCAGCCACACACCCAGGTACTTGTATGATGCCTGAGTGGTGAGGGGTTTTCCGGCCAGTGAGAGCGTACTGTTTGCGTTTTGTCCACCAGCAAGGCGGACAACTGCAGTCTTCTTGGTGTTGAACCGTAGGCCCAGCTTTGTGACCTCGGCATGGCAGATGTCCAGCAGCACTTGGAGCTCTGATGAGCTTTCTGCCATAACGACCAAGTCATCTGCGAAGGCCAGACCCGGAAGTCTGCAGCTGTCATCTATGCCCCTGGTGCTAAATCTTAGGCCAAAGCCTAAGCCTGATTTTAGCAGCTCCCGCTCAATGTCAGCTGCATACAGTATGTAAAGCAGGGGTGAAAGTGGACACCCCTGCCGGAGTCCCTTGGCCACTGGGATCCGTTCAGACTGCACGCCACCAAACTTCACCACCACTGAATTTCCCTCGTACAGGCGTTGTATGGTGTCCAGTATGGCCCCTGGGATACCCATACGTGCCAGACGCTTGAAGAGAAGGGCATGGGGTACCGAGTCGTATGCTTTCTCCACATCTAAGAAGCAGCACAACAGGGAGCGTCCTTCCTTCCTGGCTATTTCTGTACACTGAGTGAGCACAAACAAGTTGTCGTCCAGTCTGCGCCCCCGACGAAATCCGTTCTGCAACTCTGTCAGGAGGTTGTGTGCCTCGACCCACCCGCTCAGCCAGTCCTTAAGGATGCTCGTGAACAGGCGGTACACAACACTAGTGACGGTGAGTGGCCGGTGGTCGCCCAGGTGTGCAGGGTTGCCACCCTGTTTCGGGACGAGGGTGATCCTGCCCAAACGCCAGTCCTCTGGGATTGGAGCTCCCTCAATGATGCCTGTGAACAGGTCTGCCAACTGTTCTCTTGCAACAGGCCCGAGATTTTTTAGCAGCCGGGCTGACAGACTGTCTAAGCCCATGGCTGTTCGAGCCCGCAGCTGTGCTAAGGCCCGGTCCACCGACAACCCTGAGAAGGCATAATGTGTGCTCTCCTCCCTTGACCTGGCCGAGGTCGAGTCAGGTGGTATGTCCTCTTTCTGCCCACCACACAGGTCAGCTGAAGGATCGGGGTCCTGAAATACACGAGTGAAGTGCTCGGTGAGGTGCTCCTTCAGGTTGAGGATAGAGCTTCCAGATGCCACATCCCGAAGCTGGCACGGAGGGGGGGGGGCTGGCCTGTCCAACGACGTGACATACCTCCAGAACCTCTGGGCGGTAGATTTGCCATCCGAGTGTAGTGACCGAAAGAGGCTCATGTTGTGCTCGGCCAACTTCGCCTGCACCAATGCCTGCACCTTGCGTTTCAGCTCAATGTATTGAGCCCACATAGCTGGGACCGCCTCGGCACACCCAGTCTTGATGGCAAGCCGGTGAGCTCGGTTTGCTCTACGGCGCTCTCTCCATGCCGTCTCCACCTCCTCATCCCACCATGGGTTCTTCCTGGCCTCGTCCGACCTTCTGTCCTGCACCATGTGGCGCTCAATGACCTCCCTTAAGGCCTGTACAAAGTCTTCGTAAGATGTAGCCGCATGTCTGCGTGGGCTAACCTCAAAATCTTCACAGACCTTCCCCACTGCAGCTCTGGGCAGGTACTTGCCTCTGTCCTTCCGCTGTGGTTTTCTTTTCCGGAACCCTGCAGCCCCAAACTGCAGGCACAGGCGGTTATGGTCGCTCCCCACACTCCTTAAGCCCTCCTCATCTACCGTGCACATCCTACAGGCACTGTCCAGACCGTGTGAGATCAGTGCATAGTCGATGGTAGTGGTGCTTCCTCGTGCACACCAGGTGACTTGGCCCACACACCGCTGAGCTAGGTTAAGAATGCTGAGCTGCATGTCCTCGGCCAACCCTAACACCAGCCTCCCGTCAAAGTCAGTGTGGCCGTCTAATTCACTGAGGTGCCCGTTGAAGTCACCAAGGATGATGAGTTCCCTGTCCGTTGCCCACTGGCGGGCATCCCTGCGAACGCACTCCAGCGACTGCACGTTTTCATCACGGTGCTTGGTGTTCACTGCCAGGTACACCACACACACTGCCACTGGGATGCCCCTCAAGTCCCCAAACACCCACAGGTGATCACTGCATGCACCTTCTTGGCGTCGCCACTGCAGGTCCCGCCGCCACAAGAAGCCTATCCCACCACCCTTGCGCCCCTGACCGGCTCTGTTGCATCCCGCCCAACACCAGTCGGAGTGAGCAGGTGGCTCCTCCAGCTCACGGAGGTGCGTCTCCGCCACCGCAAACAGGGAGATGTCATCTTCTCGCAGTGTGCGGTAAAGCTCAGTCCATTTGAGCTCGCGTCGACCCCCGTTAAGGTTCAGGAACCCCACCCTGATACCATCCTGCCCACGTTGGTGGCCGCGCGGCCGGCGTACACCTATGCGCGCTGGTACCCTGCCCGACCTAGGTGCTGCCGGACGAAGTCTCCCACCATGTGGAACAGGCGCCAGTCTGCAGGCATCTGCTGCGTAGACATGAAGCCCTGTGGGAATGGTGGCTGGTGGATCTCCATTGACGGCAGTGCAGCTCGGGAGGTTGTTTCTGCTGGGTGGTATTGCCCTGAGGCCAAGACTACCGGTGGAGGGGGGTGGGGCCTCCAGTTCCAGAGCCCCTGCTGTGACCCTGGAAGTACTCCCTGCCGTTGGTACCTTGGGATGCTGTGGCCCATACCCCCAGCCTCTTGCTGTGCTTCCTTCCACTCTGCAGTACTGCGTGGCTCCTCGCCTATCACTGCAGCATTTGTCCTTCTCCCAGGGCCTGTTGCTGCCGTCAGTGGCGTTGCACCTTCCTTGGGGAAATCTCGCCGGGACTGCTTGAAAATCCGTGTAGATGTCCTTCGCCGTTCTGGTGTCTTTATCCGCCTGTCCCCGCCTTGGCTTTTCCCCTTCGGTACCCCTAAAAAAGGGCTCACAAACTGGGCTACCAAGCCTGCCACCCTGCGTGCTGTCTCAGCGAGAAAGTGGAAGCCGTCACGCGCTATTCGGCCCTCTCCTCCCGTGCAAGCTGACAAGTCCAGAAAATTCACCTTATGGGAGGAACACAGTTGCCTCAGCAGAGAATTGAGCTGCACCGCTCGCGCATGTGGTTCCCTTCCCCACATGGAGACCTCAGGCACCGAGCAGATGATAAGCTCCGGTGAGTGCGGTACATCTGTACGGCGCCATCTGTCAAATGTTTTCCGAAATGTCTCGCCGGCTGATCTGCTAGCGGAGTGCCGGAGTGTTTGGACATTTTACGACTATCCAAACAAGTGCAAACAAACGCTTTCCCGTCAGTGTTGAATGCAACACATGGGTGCAGCTTGTCAGAACACGGGTTCTCGCTGATCGAGTGCAGCGTTGGTTTGCTCTTGGCCTTCACGTTCATCGCCGCTGATAAAACGATCCGATCCGGCGCGTTTTGTGCACGGGTTCTGTGTCAGTTGAAAATGTCTTTTTTCACATGCCGCCGGTAGTAGGAATTACAACCACCGCAAAATAACACCCGGCACCAGCGGGGCCACATCTGAGACCGCGCTTTTTGGATAAACAGTGCGCGGTGCACCAAAGGGAACGAGCGCACGATTCTCCCCACGCGGCTGCGAGTTCGCCGCCGATACCAACTGCAGCCCTGCAGCTCGGTACACCGCGAAAGGGCAAGGCCAGGCCGCACACATGCGGCCAGGTCATTCGTTCGCTTTTCCAGCCTGTGTCCATGGTGTCTACAGAGATGAAAAAGCCGAAAGAGCTGGCCCGTAGCAGACGGCAGTCTGTGGGAGCGCAATAGCGGAAGTACGTCACCGCTGAGGAGCGGAGCATCATGGGAGGGGAGGCCAACAGCGAAGAAACAGTTGAAAGGAGGAGGAAATACGGCGCGACGATAATTCGCGGTTTTTGATTTACGATTTCTCAGCTAATACTCATCGCTTTAACAAAATTCTTGCAGGAGGAGATTGCTAATACATTGCTTTATTTGGTTACATGTACATCCATGCATCGGCAGAAGGCATTTCAGGACCCCTTTAATGGATGAGTAAAGAAATATTGTAGGTAAAGAGAGGTAGCAGTGGTGATGTCACCAGCTCCCTGGCAGGTCTTTGTGATGTTACAGGATCTTGATTGTGCGATTTGCGGCTGCTGAATGAAGCCACCGTGTGGATGTAGTAGGGCCTCTAGTTCGGTTTGGTCATATCACTTGAATGCCAAAGTGCAGTTCAATTAACAGTTTTTTTTTTTTTTTTCGCTACTGACGTGCAGCATGACATTTAAAGTAGTATTTATTCGAATATAAGGCGAGTTTTTTTTCGCCAAAATCCTTAGTCTCAAAGTCATGAGGGGGGCACAGATAGTTGCACACGAGTTGATATTAATCGTAACAAAATATACCCACAGACAATTGTACATCGTTACCAATGCCAATAAATGTTAATATATAAACTTTTTCATCAGCTTTCGGATCTTATGTCGTCTGCTGTGCCGGACCACCCCGCGTTACAGATCTGTCTCATGATTCTTCGTTTTGTTGTTTTGTTATCTCTTTACTGTTATTATTGCGTGCGTGTGTATCTGTGCTGGTGACGTGCCGTCATGACGTCATTCACTGCAGATGAATAGGCTGAAAGAGGTGATGCAAAGAATACGATATTGTCGTTGGGTGTTAATTTAAACGCCGACTTTCTTCAACTATGCAAGTGTTGCGAGTCCAACTTATTTGCTTAACGTAGTTCTTATACATACGGATGTCCCTTGACAGGCTACATCAGCAAGTTCCGGGACAGCCCAAGGCCGGCTTCTACCACATCTTGGCCGAGTGCACCTTTGCAAGGGCCTAATTCTGATCGTACAAGGGCTGCTTCGAGCACCTCCAAGTGCCGTTTTTTGTAATATAATACTTTTATTCGTACTCGGGGCGGGTACAGCCAGGCTTACAGGGCCGCAAAAGGCAGAGCCGCCTATATACCAAGAGAGAGAGAGACTCTTTATTACAGAGAAAGCAGAGAGGTTTGCCAGCATGAATTCGCTGACATGCTACTCTGCGGGGAAGGGGGGCGAAGGAAACAAAGGGAGAAGGTGGAAGAAGAAGAGTAGGAGACAAAAGATAAGAATAAAAAAAAAGAATAAACATTAAAAATGAATAGAGTCCTGTTTAAGGGCGCTGAGTAAAAAACTTGACTGCACACGCTAGGGAGAAGGCTACAGTGTTGTAGCGACGCCAATGTCCTCGAGTTACTCAAATAATGCAGACAGGGCTTTGCGCTGGGAGGATGGTGAGTGGAATGGTCCAAGCATCAAGCTTAGTGTTATTGGTCCAGGTTGGAGACATTCAATTCTTTGCTGTAAACGGGCCCTTGATTCAGCATAAGCAGAGCACTCTAGTAGTATATGTTCGATGGTTTCGGGTGAGCCACAGTTGTTACAGTATGGGTTGGAAGTCTGGCTTATACGATGAAGGAACGAATTTGTAAACGCTGCATTAAGGCGCAGTCGATGGTACAGTGTCTCCAGTCGGCGAGGTAGTCGTTCCGGCAGCCTCATTCTCATGTACGGGTCTATGCAATATAGAAAGGCCTGATGAAACTCCGGAAGGGACCATAAGCGGTTTCTCTCAGCCAAAACTACTGCCTTAGTCATGGATGAGGCATCACTTTTCGTGAAAAAAATCCTTCTTGGCGTTCTTAATTCTAGGCCCCTGCGGGCAGCCTCATCCGCTTTCTGGTTACCCAATATGCCACAGTGGCCTGGGCGCCACTGTAGTGTCACACGATGTCCAGAGACGAATGCGAGATGGTGGAGATACTTCACTTCTCGCTGGGCATGTTCATGAAGGCTGAAACAGCTAGCGCGTTGCAGGGTCTGAAGAGCTGCCTTCGAATCACAAAAAATGGTCCACTGTGTCGACGGCTGGCGAAGAATGTATCGGATGGCTTCTTTTATCCCATGACGCTCAGCCGACGTGGACGAAGTCGGTCGCTCAAGGCGGTATGACAGGGCTTTCCCAGCTGATGGAATAAAAATTCCTGATGAACTGCACTCAGATGTTGCCGACCCATCAGTAAAATGTGAGTCGTTGCAGTGTAAAATTTGTTAATGTGTGCGAGTGTCATCTGAAGTAGGCTGGTTTGAGGCATTTGCTTTTTTGAATCAATTCCAGGTATAAATGCTTTTATCCGAAGGGGCGACAGAGTCCAGGGCGGGAATCCCAGGGGCATTGTCTGCGGTGCTTGAGTTGGAATTTGAGCTTTAATAGCCCTGATTGCTTGCCCAAAGCTGGAATTGCTTCGATCTGCGATATGAGCCAACGAATGCGTTCTTGTATGTAACCTGTGCCTCAAATGAATTCGTAGTGTTTCTTGAAGTCGTAACACGTCTAAGGGCAGGCAGCCGGCTTCAGCAATTGCCCCAGAACGCGACGATCCTTTAGGAAGGCCGAGGCACTTCCTGATACAATTATTCCTCGCCGCTTCAAGCTGTCTTTTGCTTGTAGGGGACAGCTGCTGCAGTACAGGGAGGCTGTAGCGCAACACGCCGTCAACATACGCCTTGAAGAGAAGCACCATAGAACGACAATCGCTGCCCCAGCGTGTGCCAGCAAGATATCCAATAATTTGGGATGCCGTGGAAATTCGCATACGTAGTCTCTTTACTTCCGGAGCCCAGGAGAGGTTTCTGTCGATTGTAACACCAAGATACATTTGGGTACGGACGTATTTCAAGGGCCGGCCACCGAGGATAAAAGGATATCTATCCATGCTCTTACGGGTGAAGGCCATAGCGCTGCTTATCTCTGGGGAGAGATGAAGTCCTTTAGGCTGCAGGTGTTCTGATATTTTTGCAAGTGACGTCTGGAGCTTCTGTTGCGTAACTAGACGTGATCTCGAAGCACTCCAAATGCAGATATCGTCCGCGTACAGAGTTATCTTGACCCTACGGGGGAGAACACGCTTCAGGTGAATGAGCACGATATTGAATAGTAAAGGACTTAATACAGCTCCTTGAGGTACCCCTCTTCTTACTTCATAACACGGTGTAGGCCCTTCTTCTCTGCACATGAAAAGTTTTCTTTCTTCAAGATAGCTTGAAATCCATGCGTATAATCTTCCGCCTAAGCCAAGTGAAAGAAGGGATGCTAGAATTGCATCGTGATATACGGAGTCGAAGGCTGATTTAATATCTAAAAACACCGCAATTGGTATGTGTCCGAAATTTAGTTCTTCTTCCAAAGACGATACGAGGGTATGTGGCTTGCGTACCCAACCTGGGACCCAAACGAAGCAGAATTTAAACATTAAATTGTTGAAAGCAAAAATGAAGAATGTGTACATGTAGTTCTACATTCTAACAAGGCAAGTAACCTTAATTTGCCGAACAAAATTAAAAAAAAACGTCCTGTGCGCAATTTTCTAATAACATTCTTTTCGGGCGTATATATGCGCTTCCACCGTTAGCGAGTCAACATGTAGATGGCAGCGGGAAATGTCGACAAAGAACCATCTAAAAAATGTTGGCATCAAAAAGCACGACCGAATGCGTAATTCAACGAGTTAGTTCCCAATCTACCAGGTGAGTCAAAAAATATCGTGTGATTCAAGCAGAAAAAAAGTGGAGCGTGCAGTAATTACGGAAAGCCAGGCTAACTTCCTCGTTCGCTCGGGATTTCGTTGAACTTACGCTTTCCACCTGCCTGCATCCAGTGAGCAGGCAAAAAAAGTAAAGAAGAAACGAACGGAGCGTTTAAGGTTTAAAGGAAATGAAGCGCAACCGCGAACGCATCCACGCAGTTGACGCGCAGACGCGCCTGGCATAACTACACCGGGAAGTGACGTCAGACTACCGAGACTCGGCGGATGCGGCGAGCGCGCGGAGAAAGCTGTCCGTCGCCTCGAGCGAAGCGAGATCACAGCGACCCCCGTCGAGAGTGTCGAGAGAGAGAAAGAGAGAGAGTGAAAACGGCGCCAGCCGCTTCGGTGCGGTAAAGTGGGCGCTCGGAGCGAAGTCCGGCGGCGGCGAACGTCAAGGTGGTCTTTTTAAACGGACGCAGTGGTCGCGTTCTTGTGGCAGTGCGGCTGTTGTGTCCAATTCAACGAGCGAGCTTTCTCCCGCTCGAAAAAGGGAATACACCCGCGTGTGCTGTTTGTCGACAGTGCAGCTGTGCGTTCATCGGATTCCGTAGACTCAACGCCGAAGCTGCAACGCGCGTGCTCGAGAAGGTGAGTTCTTGTTTCTCACCCATCTTCTGCTTAATACGAAAGCTGCAGAACTCTTACCGTGTGTGCCGAAATAACAGCTTGCTGCTTTGCGTGCAAACGTAGAAAATGCAAAAAAAAAATGTCTGCGCTTTTGTGAACCTTCTAAAACAGCGCGACACTCTCCGCGATCGCGTACAGCTAGCTGCAGGCGACTTGGCGATTTCAAGGTTGAACCAGTTTTTGTTCCTTTTCGGACCACTCGCTGCCCGGCCTGTCATTGTCGCAGCAACTTTTCCAAGCTACATTTGATTCGGGAATTGAATCGAAACGCTGTCTTCCTACGGTTAATGTACGCGCGTTATTTTTCTCGTTTTATGCGCGCGCGCGAGCATGCGTCTCCTTCACAAAGCTCTAGATATCTCCGTGACCCTGGAATACTTACATTAGCTGGCAGGCATTCATTTTCCGCATCGTCAGCTACGGCCTGAAAGCTATAAGTTTCCAGAATTAAAAAATTTCGTGCGCCGAATTTTCTTTTTTTTAGTCCCACCGATATATCGTCGTGCAATCGTACTGTAGCAAGCGCTAACAGTGCTTGCAAAGCAAGAGAAGAATCAATGATTGCCGTTGACTTAGAGACTAAATAAGGCAATAGTAATCCGTGCCACTAAAGACTTTTTTTACAAAATTATACTAAAGAGGAAACTGATGCTGCAACCGCATGTCACCGTGGGAATCACAGGAAGAGTACATCTTTTCATTAGCTTAGTTTGTGTAAAAACTCGTGAAGTGAACCAGAAGTGACGGGAAAGGGTTTTATTTACGTAGATGTGGAATAAAAACACGCTGTAGCAATGAGAAAGTAAAATAAGGCGTATTTGCTTCGGTTTTCTTATTTTGTTTGTGTAGGAGGTCTACGCAAACATTTATTGTCTGCTACAGTCAAACCCGGTTATAGAGAACTCTAATATGCGCCGCGATTAGTTCTAATAGTTCGATATAGCCGAACCCGCCTATAACGAATTTTTTGTTACGAGTTCGCTATACGCGGACCCCTGCTGCCATTCTCACATGGAGAAACAAACCATAAAGTATGTCATTACCTTACACAAAACAATGCATTTATTGCATGCAATACAGCTACTTTCTGCCTTAACTGCCTACTTCGCAAAAGAGCGGTGGTTTTCGTTTTCATTTTCTTTTCGGCGGAGACGTCGTTAGCACCGTGTCCTTCAATATCGAAGCAGTATTGGCTGACTGGATGGGCTCCGTCGTGAGTCCCGTGCACCGGAAACCGTTACGGAAGGTGTCGGGCGTCACGTCGCTCCATGCGAGTCTCAACACCTCAGTCGCCGCTCCGAGACCCCATGCATTTCGGTGGCAATTGTAGGCGTGCCGAGTTCGATATATCCGATGTCAACTTCGTTATAAGGGATATGTTTACATGCATTTTCATAAAGGATTTGTTTTTGTTCGATATATAGCATAATTCGCTCTATCCGCATTCGTTATAATCGGGTTTGACTGTATTCTGGAATGCTAAACCAGCCGTTGAAAGAACTTTTACTTTCGCAATTACCCGCGAAAACACATTTCAAGTGTTCCGTCATTGTCCTAAAGGAGAAAATTATTATCTCTATAAGTTGTACACACACGACAGAACATATTCGTCGTGTTCAACCCACCCGACGCAGTTCGTCTCCCTTCCCGAACTGCGCGTTGGTGAGCTACCGGTTAACCGCGACGCAAATGTTGTGCATGTATACAACATTTGCGGTCTGTTCTGACAATTCACCACTTCAAAACTGCAATGAAACGATAAAATGTGTCCGGCGTAGCCTATTGTGAAAGTTAACAGTATTTTGTATTTTGGACGGTACATGTTCAAGTAAAAGCCCTGCAACAAAAAGAACAGAAAATGAAAAAGAAAATGCATCTTATTTCACTTCCTCATTGCTACGGAGCGTGATCTTCTCCCGTGTTAAATCATATCGCCGATTTTGCTGCATTTTACGCTTCTTTTTTTTTTAATTTCTTAAGTGTTGCAAGCCAAGCCAGCTACGAAAGAAATGAAAATCTGGGCTTTTCTCATAATTGTCACACTCACACGGACAGCCTTGAGTGAGTTGAACTGACGTTAGTTCCAGAATCATCCTCATTACACTTGGAATCCTGGATTAACAAGTCCTGGACAGCCCGCGGGCAGTCCGAAGACTGCCCCCGGTCTGGAGGCTTCGTAGGAATAGATGGAAAAATCGAGCGCCGGATCACGTCTCGGACAGTCCGCGGACTGTCCGGGACTGGTTATCGAAGTGGCTCACTGAAAATGTAGGAGTGAAAAGTGGCGCTTTTGCCTGGCGTGCGTGCAT
Organism: Haemaphysalis longicornis; assembly: GCA_013339765.2. Taxonomy (NCBI): domain Eukaryota; kingdom Metazoa; phylum Arthropoda; class Arachnida; order Ixodida; family Ixodidae; genus Haemaphysalis; species Haemaphysalis longicornis. Next base: position 19,924,268 of record CM023449.1, read on the forward strand.
TGCCGTGAAGCCTCACTGATCACCAAAATTCGCTTACACGCCGCTTCAAATATGAGCGTTTAAGACTGCGTATTTTGTCGGTAATTATTATGCGTGTCGAAAATGCCATGTCTTTTTCTCTCTGTAGTGTTCGCAATCCGAAGAAATTCACTTTATGTTGAGGATTTTCTCCGAAAAAGTAAGGAAGATTCTTTTTTATTGAATTTTACCGGAGGTCGGAAAACTATTTAGGTTTGATTATTTACAAACAAACATCGCATAGCAAAATAATATCGAACGTTTGGAAGTATTCCGACTGCGCAAGTGTTCATTTCACGCGTTTTTGTGGATTTGAGATGTGCTGAAAACTATTTACATCGTAAGCCCGTCCGGTAACCCCCAAGAGATTAATGAAGAGCTCGCCTGTTTACCACGTGACAAAGTCGAACAGCTTTGTGATATACGCGTGCTTGCTTTGCGGGGCTCTACAGGGAGTTGAACCCGCCCTATTTAGAAAAAGAAACGCCCATATCATTGTAGCGAAAACTATGTGCGCGTACAATTGTGAATGTGAGTCAACAGACGCGAAGATGAATAAACGCGCTGACCTTTTATGCCGGCGGGATTTCCTTAACTGAACTGACTTAAACATGGGAGCGCTTTTCTTTTTCTTTGGCATTTGATGAGGTTTCTTTTTTTTACTTTTTATTGAGTTTCTTCGTCCGCGACAGCTGTTCTCAAGCTGCTGTTAAAAAATACCGAAAACAGGATACACGCAGAGAAGGGATGTGCTCTATTCGCGGCTACACTTCCCGAAACAAAACCGAACAAAAACCGAAATGACTTGCATACCGTCGCTCCATCCCACCGTTCCCTTCAGCTACACTCAGGGCACCGGTAGTTGCACTAGCTGTTCACGCCAGTTCTGTTTCAGCTCTAATATCACGAAAAATGCACGTGCACTGGACCGTCGAATCGAATGACTGAGTGTAGAACCGTTCGCGGATGTCCCCTGCAGTCTCATGCGATCGGGTGCAGAGTTGGTGCAGAAAGCAGATGACAAGTGTTTAGGCTTGTTCGTTTTTGCAGGATGGTGGTGCCGTCGTCATTGAATGTCATCACGTCGGACAGGAATTGCGAACGGAATAAAATCGATGCGATTTGATCCTTCGTTAAGAAGCAAGCGAGAGAGAACTCCAACAGAATTGAATTGTGATGTGGCAATAGTTGTAACTCGCAGAGAATTAACTATACAAAATTGATATCGCACTCACTTCACCGTTGGCTAAACAGAAAAAGAAATAAAGCAATAAGTGTTGACACTTGGGCGACAAAACGGGAGAACGGCGTTGCAATCGAAGTAGGATTGATTACACGTTTTCCGGCGTTCAAGTTCCTCAGCGGCGAGTGAGTGCATAAGGGGTATTTTTTTTTAAACAAGGAACACCATTACCGGCCTTATTTGTTTTATTTTGATTTTTTTGCCGTACTGTATATGCGTGGGTATGTTAGCTTTAGGGTGATATACGTTTTATATTATCTTGAATAATAATAAAAAAAACTAGCTAAGAGTCAGCGCCAGTCTTGTCTTCTCTATCCGTCCGTCGCCTTCTTTCTAAAACGCTGTTTGAAGGCGTAAATCCGCATACCAACTGGCTCTCATGTGGCAGTGAGATTATTCACCGTGTTTTTTTTTTTTCTCTTCGCCAAAGACCAGCTCAGGTTTATCCTAGGTCACGCGTAGCATTGTGTCACGTTTATTATAATACTTGATTATTATGTTGTTAGGGGTCAGAAACGAGGAAATACAGTATAAATAAATTATTTACAATTCTGGATAACTCCAGCGGGAGACGAGGACTCCAGCGCGAAAGCTTCGAAATACAGGCCAAGCAGAACACGGCCGTAACCATCCGCGTCTACTTCGTTTCTCCAAACCGTCCCGTGACAATATTTGCTCGCACGTAGTAACCCGTACTTCACATTTAGCTCGAACATTTCGCGCCTGGAATTAAAAAGAGGAATGGGCGCTCATGTTCATATCACCCATTGGGACAATCAGACAATGACAGTCATGCCCTAGAAATTTGTAGAGACGTGGTCGCTATCACTACACAACAAAACAACATACCGTATTTTCGCGCGTATAACCCGCCCCTGCATGTAACCCGCACCCCCATTTTCCGTCGACAAAAAAAAAATATAATATATCCCCACGTATTGCCCGGATATTTTATACATAAAAGGGATGGACCAAAGCTACTACTCAAGCAACGTTACACATTTGTTTACGCAAAAGAACTTACCTAGCTGACTACGTAACTAGATGACTCGCCACATACATTTTTTTCAGGTTGGTATATTGTTGAGCTGTGCGTGCCAAATAAGCACTGTCAATGGAATAACAGTGGCTTAGTCGCTATTACTGCTGCAGGGGCATCAAGTGCCAACGCGCATTGCGGTGAAGCTGCACCAAAGGAAATACCTGGCATGTAATTCGAACCTGTACTTCACCCCTGAAATTTATCATTTTTGGTGCGGGTTATACGTGCGAACATACGGTACGCAAGGCTTCCTGAAGCTTGCTCACACAAGAAGTGTGAATCACATGCAAGCAGCAGTGTACATTCACGACATTCGTGGCAGTGATCGAGGAAACGCCGCAAATAGGAGAAGCTTGAAGGCAACTAAAAGAAAGCTAGCCACCGGCAAAAACATGATGCACGCACTCAGACACGAGCCGGTTAACATTACGCACTGCTTGGACGAGATAATTAAGGTAGCAGAACGATTCTGCGCCAGGCTGTGCGCCAGCGGCGTTAGACCATGGGGAAACTACTGAGAGTACAAGCTCAATTTGCGATGTCCCACTAGCAGCTGAAAAGGAAGCAATTGGAAAGGCTCTCGAAGGCATGAAAAGAGAAAAAAAAATGCAGGTGACGGCGGCATTACCGTGGATCTTTTGGAAGAGGAAGGAGTTACTGCAGTGGAAAAGCTTGCCTTAGTATTTTCGGAAATGCTTGAAGACTCAAAAACAGTCCGTAGGCCGGGAAATCGCCACCATTATTCTGATTCTTCAGAAGGGAGATCCCAAAGACCTCAAGAATTACCAACCCATCAGCCTACTCTCACTTGTTTACAAGCTGGTTACTAAAGTTATAGTTAGCCGCATAGACGAAAGCCTGGATTCCCAACAACCCAGAGAGCAGGCTGGGTTTAGGATAGGGGTACTCAGTCACGGATCACATCCATGTCGTCAATCAAGTGATAGGAATATCGGGAGAGTACACTAAACCCCTTTACACGGCAATTATAAATAATGAGAAAGCGTTTAATTCCGTTCTCCCCGCAGCCGTACTAGGAGCACTAAAAGACCAGGGAATAGAGGAGAGCTACATAAGATATCTAGAAGACATATATAAGGAATGCACGGGGAGGATAACCATCCACAAGCAAAGCGATAAGTTTCCTATCTTGAAGGGAGTGAGGCAGGGGGATACCATCTCACCAAAACTATTCACAGCATGTCTGGAGGGGGTATTTAGAGAGCTTGACTGGGAAAATATAGGACTGAGGATAAACGGGGAATACTTGAGTCATTTCAGGTTTGCCGACGACGTAGTACTGCTGAGTGAGACTGCAGAACACCTGCAAACAAAGCTTGAGGACATACAATCAGAATGCACGGGCGTGGGGCTAAAAATAAATATGAATAAATCTGAAGTAATGGGGAATAAGCAAGCCAAAGACGTCCACTTCAGTATAGAAAACGAAACGCTAGAAGAAGTAAAAGAATATAACTACCTCGGACAGATGGTTAGTGCGGACCCCAACCACGGGAGAGAATTCCGGCGCAGAATAAGTATGGGCTGGAAAGCACTCGGCAAGCACTCACAAATAATGAAAAGTAAGCTACCTCTGTCACTGAAAACAAAAATTTACAATCAATGCATACTGCCGGTAATAACGTACGGAGTTGAAACTTCGCACCTTACTAAAGATCTAGAAAGCAAACTTAGGTCGGCTCAACGGGCCATGGAACGAATAATTTTAGGAGTAACACTCAGGGACGGGAAACGAGCTACTTGAATCAGAGAACAAACTAGAGTAGCAGATATCATTGTTCAAATAAAGAAAACAAAATGTACTTCGGCTGGCCCTGTAGTGAGAAGAACCGCTTAACGGTGGACAATTAAGGTAACAGAGTGGATACCAAGAGATGGGAATGCTAGAAGGAGGGGAAGACCATTAATCCGATGGAGGAATGTAATAGAAAAATTCGGGGTAAACTGTGGACTCGAGCAGCGCAGGAGAGGAGCGATTGCAGGTCAGTGGGAGAGGCCTTCGTCCTGCAGCGTACCTGAGTAGACTGATAGTGATTATGATGATTATGATGATGACGATGAGCATGGTACGCACATACACGCACACATTGTGAGCATTAGGGGTGTGCGGCTTCCAGATTGTGTGCACACGTGATATAATCATCAGAGACTCATAGCAAAGCGGAGTTCCTGTCCCGGTACGATACTCGGTAGCTGACCGACTCCACTGCGCGTGCGCAGAAGTGGCGAGACCGGCTGTGCGCATGCGCCGGCTGCATACCGGGTGCCATACCTGGACCCGTTCTCTGCTCTGCCAGCATCGTATGAAGTGATGAGCACGTTCTCCGATCACTTATATGCATCCCCTCATTGCTATTACCATCTGTGTATATATACTCACCAATATCGTGGTGCTTTTGTCCTCAGAATGCTTGGGCTGGGAGAGTCTTGATGAACAGGTTCAGCAGGGTTTTATTGTTTGATGTAGCTGTAATGAATACGGGTCCACGATGCGTGCTTCCAAACGCTTCGCTGCACAGAGCACCCACGTGACATGTCTGTTCGCGCGATGGAGAACGGCAATTCAACGTGGTCATTTTTGCGCCCCAAACCTAAAGCGACCTAAAACATACCAAATCACCATTATTAACAATAACAACGTGCATATTTGAGTTTAGAAAAAAAAAACTAAATTTAGAAAAAAATTAGGGAGTGGGAAAAAAAAAAAAAACAGATAGACCTGCTGGGGCGTGATCCCAAGCAGTCGGCGCCAGTATGCAGTACTCTGCATAGAGACCACATAGCCTGAACGCTGGGCTCGTTTTAGCAGGCGCTCATAAAAATAGTGCACGCAGTGACATCACACATGTCACGTGGGTGCTCTGTGCAGCGAAGCGTTTGGAAACACGGTATACGCTAGGACGTTCATGAGAGTATGATGATGATGGTGGTGGTGATGATGATGATGATTATTATTATTATAAGGAGAAGCGCCACTGCACTGAAGGGGAAGAGGACGAAGTGTCCGCGTGCCACGCGTCGATGCTTGGCCACCGCAGCCAGACGCCATACTTCCGAACCCCGAACGCTCCACCAGTGTTCCTTCTCATATCCCCCGGACATCCTGGGAGCGTGTGGTGCCTCTGCCTCCCAGCCAGGCACGTCGCCCCAAGACTTTCCGTCTGCAGCACAGTGGCAGTCTCGGCCTGCGTATCCCGCCCCGCGCCTCGCAGATAGAAGCTCCTTCGGTGATTCGGGTTGGTGCACCGAGCTCTCACGTCGGGTTCGGAGTCTACATCAGCTACCGGCCACCGACCGCCAGCCGAGGAGCAACATTTCCTAACCGAGTTCCGGGCATACCCTGGACCACATACGGTACCTCGGGCCACCTCCACGGAATCTGTCTTCGCTGTGCACAACCCCGCCGTTCCAGGAGTTACACAGCGGCGCCTAGGGACGTTCGCTTGAGAACTCCATGGGTAGCAGCGCCCGTCACCTTGAAAGCCGCCACGCGGAAAGCAGGGTTGGCGGAGTCGTCGCGTTCCAGTGGACTGCCGACGCAAACCGGGACGGCGTTGCCCTGGATCGCACTGAGGGCGCCCAGTTCGGGAGTAGCAGGCTCATCCCAGGATCATTCCTGCGCAGTGGCTCTGTATGGCCACCCGCCCCAGTGAGAATAAACGCCGCTCAAGGGGTACCCACCAGGCTGCCACGAGCAGCTGCACCCCCAGCATTGCACGTGGCTGTCCCCCCCCCCCCCCCCCCCCCCCCCCCCCCTTACGACGGCTGCTTGCGCAATCGCCAGGTTCACGGGGCGTCCCTTCAGCAAAGCCAGCGTGCAACGACAGTCGCCGCTATATTAGTTTGCGCGTCAGGCGGCAACTCAAAATGGCCTGCTGCGGTCACACTCCCAAGTGTCGTCGGAGTTAGAACGGCTTCCTGAGCTGCGTAGACACGGAGGCGTCCTCGGTGGCGTACCTCGCTTTCCCAGCCAACGAGTTGCACAGTCTGCACTAAACACTTACGTGCCTTTTACGTCGTCGTATATAACTACCAGGTGTCGCCCCTGGTGCATCCCAGATGCGAAGTCCATGGACGGCGTAATTTTGGTGCTCCACAACCGGACACCACGCAACCCTCGCCATCTTTCACGCTACCCTGCATATTTACCGCGGGTGTAACGAGGTGAGGGTGCAGTGTGACAATCTGCAGTATTCACAACGATATGAGGCTAGGATGTCGTTGTCATCTTGTTTAGGTGACGCCGCACCAAGCTCCAGCCGCTGTATTTATGCAATGCTGCCGACTCTGCCTGTCGACGAAAACGACGGTGATGACTTCCCCGACAAAGACGATGACGACAATGACGATTGTGACGTATACCATGCGAGCTACACGGTGGTTTACCGACAAACTTTATCTTCTCTATTCTCACGCGTCGATGAAGACGGGGTCAGTGGCAGTGACTGTTCTTACTGCTGCCGCCATTTCTGCTATGGTTAAACCGTCCTAACTCTTCACCTGCGGCGAAGACTACTGCGGCAATTGTGATGGTGAATAGTGAGCTACGTGGTATATCTCGTGGGTCAACGAAAATGACCGCCGCCGTGACGTTGCTCGTTTTGTGCGTAATGAGCACCCGAGTTGGCGACCCTGATGCCCCGATAAGGCCGCCTAAACAGATGCGCTGTAAAACACTTGGGCAGGAAGCAGCATGTCCAAAACAAGGGAATAGAACTAAATAAAACGAGTGGTCTGCAGCCTTGTCTGACGCGTTCGCATTTTATCAAATTATGAAAATTAGTATATTTATAGATTCAGGTAGTTTACACGGTGAATGAAATACAGATGGCTATTACTTTGAGCTATGGCCGAATACATTTGTTTCGTTAGGGTGGGATGATTGTGTGTGTGTGGTGTGTGTGTGTGTGTTGTGTGTGTGTGTGGTGTGTGTGTGATAGAGAGAGAGAGAGGAGAGGAGAGAGAGAGAGAGAATAGAGAGAGAGATGAGAGAGAGAGAGAGAAGAGATAGAGCGAGTAGATAGAATATATAGAAGAGAGAGAGAGAGAGAGAGAGAGAGAGAGAGAGAAGAGAGAGAGAGAGAGAGAGAGAGAGAGGGGGGGGGGTGGCGGAATGAATGAAGTTCCGATGCGCTTCAAGGGATGAACAGAAGGAAGCTTGAGCTGGAGGCTCAAAGCGGTTTATATATAAAAAAAATTGCGCCCACCTCCTCGCGACGGGAACCCTGTGTAGATGCGACGCATCGTGGGGTTCACTTGGTGTTTTCCGTGGATTGATTCTGAAATCGCGTGTGAAAACGTGTCGGGAACGCGTCTGATATTATGTTTTATTATTATTATTATGTTTTATTGGCCAATCTTGGTCAATCTCTCGAAGTGGTATGCTTGGGGCTTCGCTGTCGCAACGACCTTTACTCCATCATTGTTGCTGTAAGTGGGAGCTTCTTTTCTTTTCTTTTATTGCAAGTGTTAATCATTGCCCCATCATGCGTTGTATCAGTAGCATCTTGACGTAGTTTGAATGAGTCAAGGATATAAGGCGCGTTCGTAGCATTTGATTCTGTCTCGGTTTTGTGGCGCACTGGGAAGAGCACCACGTACCTCGCGTTCCGCCCACAGGGTGGCGGGATCGAAACCGGGCGCCGTTAACTATTATTGTTTTTTATAGTGTAGGTGGAGGGGTGTGGACGGACAACGCCGTATGGAGGAACAAGGCGAGTGAATGAGATGCAGTCGCATCTAATATGGAGATGTGCAAGAAACTCGCAAAAATACGCACCGAAGGCCTGCTTGTCAACATATTAGGCTGTCTAGTGTGCCGTCTGGCGGTACTACAAGCACTCCACTAAATCGACGTCCACCAGCGTTTCATAAAAAAAAATGCCACGTCTGGCACGAAATACCTCCCTAACCTAAACTAACGTAACATGACCTAACGAGCACAAAGTAATCATTCAAAACACCAAAAACTAACGTAAGCCATGAAAATTATCATTTAATTTAAAGGAAAAAAATAACCGAGTCAAGAGCCGGCCTCGAACCACGATCCTTGGCGTGATGAAGATACCCCTACACCACAACGGCAGACACTTAGGCCGGTGCTAGATTAATCCTAAATATTCGAATGTCGTCGGACGACACCCTAGACACTGCGTAATTTTATCAACAGCGAAGCTGTTAAAGGGGCACTGACACAAAATTTTGAAGGCGAGATAACTTCGGAGATAGATTGGTGGGAACACATATACATAATCTGCAAAATATCAGCGGTGAATACAGCCTAGAACATATTTAAAATCAATTTTGAAGTGTGCGAAACGCAACCGAGCGGCCAGCAGAGGACCACGCGCAAGTGTAAATAAACAACATCCAAACACGTCACGAGTTTGTGTTTGCCGCTTCCGCACTGCCGGCTCGCCGCTCCAATCGGAGGGCCGGAGGGCGGAGCTTCTGCTCTCGAGAACGAACGACCCGATCGTTGGCGGCGGAGGCGCCGTGATTTCGTCAGCTCATCGGGCAGCTGGCCGCGACCAAAGTTCTACAGCGATTCCAGGCACTCTGTTTCTATTACTGTTTATTACCATTGGATGCGAAAACGCGCCGGAGGCACGAAAAGCCCACTGAGCTAGCCGCACGGTCGCTGTGCAGGCGGCGGCCACGGCCGCGAAGTGGCCCACGCCTGCGCAGGTAGCTCGAGTGATAGCTTGTTACCGCTGCACGAAATTGTCCCCAAGTCCCGATCATGGTGGCTTACATGAGAAAGGAGTTAATGAGGCCATGGCGGGTTGCATTAAAAATTGTCGTCTGCACCGCTTACGACAGCGGCACTCGAATATCCGCCGCAGTGCTAAGCCGAACACATCTGTAGGCGGACCTGTAGGCAGACCGGACGGCTGCTCCCAACGCGCGTCTTGCCACCCACCGTCTCGAGCGGCGCGCGTCGTTTGTTAGCCGCGGTAGCATTTGCACTCGCAGCGCCTGCGTCACATCCACGGTCGCTTTTTAATTAGGCGCCTCACGAGATCAGTACGGGGGGGCATTCGCAGAAACTGCCGTCGATGCGGATTCGACAGTGCTACGGCGGCTCTGCTCTGTAACTGTGATATCCCTCCGACGGTCACGTGGTCAGCTTTGTTCACACAAAATCCACAAAATCCATCGTTTCTCGGCACTCGCTGAAACCGAAACTGCGACTGGCCGCATTGAAAATGCCTCTAATTAAACAACCGTCGCACGCTGAAGCAAATGAGGTTTCTACAGGTTATAAGTAGGTCACTAGCTACTTATCGCAACAAAAAAAACAAGATGCAAAATTTTTGTGTCAGTGCCCCTTTAAGCAAGTCGTTAGTGTATGGTATCCGGAGTTAAAATTACCGAGAAAATTCCGAGCGCACGTAAGCGCGCTCCTCGCGGCGGCCTCCCGGCAGTTAAAAAAACCTAGAAAATGCCGAGAACTCGTGTGGGGGTGCCTCGCGGAGACCGCCCAGCGTTCCCGGGGCACGCTTGTCAAGCCAAGCATTCCCACTTAGGGAGATTGGTCGGGAGATTGGTCAAGATTGGAAAAAAAAAGAAAAAGCTCCAGCGTTCGCCATAATCGTGGCAACACTTGCTCGGAACGAGAAAGACACGTCGTAGCGGACGCCCCTCCAAGGTGATGTCCAATGATTACCACTTCTAAAAAAATGAAGGAAGCTCGCATTTGTACCAACAATGATGGAGTAAAATTCGTTGCGGCAGCGGAGAAGAAGCAACTCGGCTGCAATCGTGGACCTAAACCGTCTTGATGGTCGTGAAGGTTGCGTACAGCTTCGCTAAAAGTTTTACGCGTTAGTGGAAGCTTCCTTTGTTTTTTTGTTCGAGAAGGATGACTCCAAAGAGTTCACTTTAAATCGTTCAGTCATCTGTCGATTCTAGATGTGTTTACCATATGTATTATTGTATGAAACTCAATGGTGTTTACGTGACCGATTGTATGGAGACAAGGCAGCACTTAACCCACGGCATTTGTCCCGTCATCACTGCTTGAGGAAGGGCATTTAAAAGGGCCATGAAGACAAAATAGAAGTTTGTTTTATTCGACAGATTTCCAGCGCTTGTCTGGAAGCGAACGATGCTTATTCACTGCGAAATTAATCAATTTTAAGCTAAAATGTTGATTCTCTAGCTAAAGCGTGTGTTTTCATGACGTTTGCAATGACATCATAAGAACAGCTCTTTTAGCTAAACTTGGTGTGGAGCGGAGACTTGCTTACTGTTAGTCAACCTAGATGGCGCCACCCCACCGCCGCAAGCTGTTTTCTGCCTTTGGTTTGTAACCATATTTAAACCTGGTTAATTTTTGTTCATGGAGAAAATAATCGTTTCATGAAACACGGTGCTCGCTCGACAAATATGGTCACGTAAGACACCTCCGCTTGTGTCAGTCGGCCAATGTCGTCTGAAACACCCCATAGCCCCACAGTGCCGTGCATCTAAACAAAGCATAGTGCGCGCAGTACCAACAGCTGCACGAATCGGTACTTCTGTGTTTACGTGTGCTTTCGTAACTTCCACTGTTTGTCCCACCATTCTTTCTGATATAAAAAGAATGTGCCCTAAATTTAAGCATGAATAGCTCGTTCGGCAAGCTTATAATTTCTACCTAATTAGCGTTTGCTTTTTCCGGTCTCCGCCAATCGCAGAGCTGGCTGGTATGACATCATAGGTTCTGTTGCGGGAAATGAGTTAGTGGGTCGCATGGCCATCTTTTTTCCTAATTATACAGCTTATTTGAGCTAAGTTTATGTTGAAAGTGGTGTCAGTATGATTCCAACGAGGCAATCTTTTGAATGAACCAAACTTGCATTTTGTCTTCGTGGCCCCTTTAAAGCCACCAAGGGGCATATAAAGCCAGGGAGGCGTTTAGTACAGCCACAGCGCGGATTCGGGCAAGCGGGACACGCGTCGCGGACAGCCGCAGCGTCCGAGTCGCCATCGCGCAGTGGCCGCTGGTCGCATTCTCTTCGCTGGCGTTTTGTCCCCGATATGCGGGCGTGCGTCTAATGATCGCCTCGCTCACTCCATTGGCGCGTAAGAGATGAAACCGTTTCGCGCGCGATTTTCGTAACTTGCGTAACCTCCTTATTCACAAAGCGACGTCGCGCGTATACCGTATGTGCGCGACTATAGATGGGTGCTCGATTAACCCTTTTGTTTTTATTCCCCCTAGGCGAACCGGTCTAACGGAAGACCGATAGCTGTTTGTTTAGTGGTTCGCCGGAGAACGCACGTACAGAGGGCAAAAAAAAAATTAACTGTCTCGAGGAAGCGTTGATATATCTATACGCCGGCGCCTTAAAGGGGGGGGGGAGGAGGAGGAGGAGGAGGAGGAGGAGGAGGAGGAGGAGGAGGAGGAGGAGGAGGAGGCTGCATTGTCCTCACAACAATGATACCACGTTTAGCGCGAACTTCAAACAAATACAGTCAAATCTCGATATAACGAATCACGCGCGACTGTCGAAAGTCGTTCGTTATTTTGAAGTATCGTTGTAATGAAAAACTGGCGGTTATAAGCCAGTGGAATGAAAATAGCGTGCGTTAGCAGTAGGCGCGTGTGCAGACAGGCAAACTCAAATAAAAATGTTGCGCTCATTTCAAAGCTGTTTTATTAGAAGAAATCAGCTATTTTCTTCAGGCGCGTGCAGCACGCACGACCGATTAGAAATTCCCCTACATATTAAACCTTGCACAATACCCCATTCGTTATGTCACTGCACCGAGCAATGAAAGTGCGGAAACATCAATGTTCGACACGATCTCATCTTATTCCGTGTTCGGTGAACCACAGTCGTCTCCGTTCGCGTCATCATCGTCACTAAAGATGATCACTCCACTCCACTCTCGCTTCTTCCTTGCTTTGTCGCTAGCTGCATTCTTTGGACCTCGCATGAAATTTGCAGCAAAACTCACCCACAACAAAGACATAACTGCCCGCACATGTGGTTAGCGTGAAGAACAACCGTCCGGCCCCCGACACCCAACACAAAGAGAGAGAAAAAGAGGAAAACACGGTTAGGCCTCCTAGGCTACTGCACATTAAACCACAGCTTTGCGGTGACACTAGCTGTTGGCACTCGACGTTGTTGTTGTTGATGTGTAGCTATTGCACTCGGGGAGTACACAGAAAAATGGCGGATTCTGTTTCGCGCGAGAGTTGCGGCGCTGTTACTTTTAGCCGAGTTGGTTTTGCTGATGTCCTTCTATTTCAACGGAAAAAAATAACTTACGTGCGTTATTATGAAATATGCGCTATATTGAAATTCGTAGTTCTGAAATACATTTACATTGAAAATATAGGCATGCGGGCGGGGATTCTTGAAAAAATTCGTAAATTTGAGAAATTCGTTAATGTGGGGTTTCGTAGTAACGAGATTTGACTGTATTCGAGATGTTAAAAAAAACTTATGTTGCAATGACAACTCCGCAGCCATTTTCCGGTTATTTCGCTGTGACCTCACCGAATCTTGTTTGTTTGATTGGAGGCTACTGGCCAAAGCCACCGCCATGGTGGGCGATTGTAGTGTGGGCCTCTACACCCGGTTACAACTTAAGAACGGCAACGGAAGTTGCCGCTGTGCCTCATCACCGCAGCCGGATGTTACTCCACGCGCCGCAAGTAGTGCGTTACTGGGAATATTTTGAACATGGCACGAACCGTTTCCGTAATTTTCTGTACTTAATATGCTTATAAAGTACTGCAGCGACGGCAGACAAACTACGCGAGGAAAGGCAGGCGATATCACGCATTCATAGCATCTCCGTTCAAAACGCGCGCGCCCGATGACATCCAGGTCCGTCGCTTATAGGCGGAGTTATATGAGCTATTGCCGTTCTTAACTTGTTCCCGAGTATAGTTACGCTTGATTACATCACTAGAAGGCCAACGCGCAGTTAACCCACCGCCGCACTGATAATTATGTTTTTAAGACTGGACCATATGAAGTTACTCCTTCTGGGCAACAGCGCGAGAAAAGACGTGAACGAAAGAAACGCGCTGTTTGCCCGAAATGACGCCATACCAACTTGCCCAGTTCACTACTCTGTTGAAGTTACTCCTTCGCATATTACGTCGCTGCAGCGCGAAATTCGAAAGTTTTCTTTTTTTCAAATTTGCTTGCGTTTTTTTTAGTTTAAAAAGTCTTTCGTGGCTGAAGTGGAGCTGGGAGAGTTATTGGCAACTCTCTAGTTCTTCCAGACTGGAAAAGTTCGAACTTGTGAAAGGGGCGAGTCTATACAAAGCGGAGCTACCCAGAGCATCGTCGAAGCCTCGCTTTACGCAAGCACGAACCGCGACTTGGATGACTTTATTAGACGGAGGGCAATAGGCCCTGTTGTGGGAACTGGGAAAAAAGGTAGGGGAAGATGGTTCATATGAATGTTTTCACTGCATTGTGAACGTTCACTTAGCACGTAATGTTGGTTACGCCCATAGGGGTACCATACGAAGTAGTGGCGAGGACACTCTGATACGACGATCGTCCGGGTATCCGAAAGGAGCCGTTCGGGAGTCACAAAGGGTGTGCTTGATCACACACTTGATGACAAGACAGTGTCTTCTCTCCTTTCACGCAGGTATGTGCGTGATAAGACAATTTATGTAACGATGATACAAGAGTACGAACTTATTGCATCGTGCCTGGATACGAAATAAATAAATAAATAAATAAATAAATAAATAAATAAATAAATAAATAAATAAATAAATAAATAAATAAATAAATAAATAAATAAATAAATAGCTTTAATGTTATTGCAACGAGAAAGTAGACTTATTTGTAGAACAAAGAGTTTGGTTTAATCGGGCCACAGAGCAGCGAACCAAGACGAAGGTCTTTCAGAAAAAATGTTCGGTCCCCTTGGTGGTTTTAGTGGTTTTTCAAAAAAGTCCGCGCAAACCCTCGCGGGTAATTACCGTCTCTAGTGGGGTGATATGATGGTGGAAACTGGCCCTTTCGTGGGGGCCTGGTGGGGAGGGTACGTACTGGGGAGGATCTTCACATCCGTAGGTGGCCGCTGCTGGGGAGAGCGAAGTCCCACGATCATGGTTGTAGAATGGCAAGAACGCGTGGATTGGTACTTTTCGGAAATTTAATCTTGTCTTATTGTTTCGAGAGAATTTGACCTCGGGTAGCGCTATTATGCACAACTTCTTGAGATGTTGAGATACTTCTTGAGATACGCAGATGCGCGGCCATTTTTTTCTTGAAGCGCTTCACGTGCCTTTAAAGCGAAGTGTAAAGTTGGCTTTTCTGTAGTTTGTTTTGAGCGACGAACGATGAGGCCCAGACAGCTTCGCTTTAATAATGTTTCGATAACTGTAAGGCCGGCCAGTAGCAGCCGCGTAAATGCGGTATTGATACAGAGAGGCATCAAGAGTCGATGCGTGCAAGTGGAAGCCTATAAAGCCGCGCGCATCCCCGCATCATTTGACTCCTCCTCCTCTCGTTCGGCGTGAGTGTTCGGCAGCTCCATTTCACGGGTTAATAGGTTTTAGGCGGTTAGCAACGCTGAGCTCAGCGCTGGCAATGAAAGCCATTGTGACGGCGCTGGCACGGAATGCCGCGGCGTCGGAGTCTCTATAGTGTGTCGCCTCGACGATGTGCTAAATTGTTTTACACTCTCAAAGGTTCGCCGAACAATGCCGCTTTAGCTGGGGCGGATTTTGGGCCCTTTGTGCAGCTTCCACCGTATACAGGGCAGGGTGACGGGAAAGGAGTTGCGAACGTCGCGCTAAACTGTCTGTGCTTTTTATTTGTGTTTCGGGGCGTCTGTACGGTTTCTCTATGCGTCTGCCTATCCTTGAGCGAAATCTAAAATAATCCATTAAGGAACTGTTGTATTTAACAGCACTTTATTAATATAATTTTGTAAAAAGTAGATCTTTATAAGCAGCAAATGTACATCGTTATCATCATCATCGTCACCATCGTCTTCATCATCCTCATCATAATATTTCCGTACACAGCAGGACGAAGACCCCTCGGTGCAGCCCCAAACCACTTTAGAGCTATCGAGACATTACACAATTTCACCGCGCCACCAGACAAGAATTCCCCTGCCCTCCCCCTCCCCCTCAGCAAAAATCAGGAAATCACACTCCGACAACTGTAAACAGGAACGTTCGTGCACCCAATCAGAGTGCATTCTTTCCCCACACAGTAAACTGCTGTATGCAAATGAAATTTTGCCCACAGCTTGAATTAAAATTAAATTTTTTCCCGAGCTGCGGGAGACACTGTTGGCCAGCTGTCAAACGGAGAACCAGTCTCTCCTGGTGATACGGGGCAAGACGGCTAGGGCAACGCATGGATTCCCGGAGTAGTGTTCCACTACCACTAGAGTGCTCATTCAAATGTTTTCTCTCTTTCTCTTCCTCTCTCCCTCCTGTAGACGTTTCTGCCTTGAAATGACATAGTCCATTCTTTGTCACCTATTTTTTTTATTTCATCCCTCCGTCGAGTGAATGGCGTTCCGCTACTTATTTAGTCCCTTCTTCGGTAGTTACTCCTCACCCTCACTGTCCATCGGTTTCCAGCCTCCGCATTGCATGCCTATCCCAAAACCGCTAATTCCCATCAATTCGCATATGCTATGTGTATACAGATTTGCATATTTGTGTGACAACTGTATATTCTCGCTGCAAAATAGTAGAAAGTCGGTTGTAAACAGTGAGAGGACTAGCCTCTGTGAACTACTGGCTTTTATTTCGGAAGTTCAGCTCGTGACTTGAGGTACATTTCTGTTAACTGTTTTCTTAACTGCCGCGATTTCTCATGTTTTCTGAGATGTTTCATCCTACCATTTTTTTTTTCGAAGCGAAAGTAGCTCATTACAATGGGCGCCACGGCAGGGTATATCTTTCGCCCCATCCGGAGTCTTTGCTAGTCTGTCTCCTCAAACCTCTGGTAGCTTCGTCCCAGGCGTGTGGCTGAGAGCATGGATCAAGTAGTAGGCAGGTTTGGAGAGAGAGAGAGAGAGAGAGAGAGAGAGAGAGAGGGAGAGAGAGAGAGAGAGAGACCACGATTTTGGTTTGTTCATGACACGCTACCTCACACTTTTTTTTTGTTTTTCAAATCAAATTGAACGCGTACAACCCGGCATACGTCGGTGCTCTGCTGCAAATATTTTCGTAATACCAGCCCTTGTTGGACTTATGCCGTGGTACGCAGATTTGAGCAGCCACTATCGGTAGCGCCTCTCATACGTGTCATTAAAATTCGTGTGCCTTTTCTTGATATCCTGCACGTACGACATTTATAGGACATAACTCGTTCATGTGATTACCCTTGCACCCAGTCAATTGTCATCATCATCATCACTATCATCACTGTAGGAAAAAAACATGAACAAAATACAACAAAAAAAACAACAAAGCAACATCAGCGGCGTTGGATGACCTTGTCATTGGGCCGAGAGGTTGAACACCATTATTAAAGCACTCACAAATAAAACAAGACTTTCAGCACCTTTTATATTTTTGTGCAGTTTCAATGCTGAGAAACTCTACCGAAAGTATCTAATCGCATGCACCCGCTTGCAAATCAGACCATTCCGGCATAACCACCTTTGTCCTTGGCGGTCAACCTTTCCTGAACGAACAGCAATAAATTACAGTCATAATCAATATCTGACCAACGAGTCGAGTGCTTGGATATCGTCCGTAACTGTTGACCATGCTTGACCTTGGACCCTACCGAATAGCCAATACCTGTCGAGTGGCTTCTTGATAAACGTCGCCGAAAGTTGACGATGCAGCCGGCCGATCTTCTCCTATGTTGACCCGGGTGAATGCGTATTTTTACCCTCACTACAGTCGCTATTTTTTTTCTTTTTCTGCCATCTTTTCTACTCGGAGAAATAAACCAACGCTTTTATATTTGATATCTTTCGCGAACAAGGAGTAGAACTGTATTGGCACAATAACTAACTAATTAACTAACTAACTAACTAACTAAGTAACTAACTAACTAAATAAATAAATAAATAAATAAATACATGGGATTACACATATTTCATAAAGAGGGCAAACACTTTTTAGTTCTTAGCTCTGAGGTGCTTCCTGGTGGGGTTCTTCGGATTAATTATATCACACGGCATGGCCGGTCAGCGTAAGTGTAAGAATTCTCATATGCGCAGGTACGCGTACATCTCCCACAGCGCGCTTGCGCCGTAACTTAGAATCAGAAACTTGGTGACTCATCATTCAAGGCCGCCACAGCGGTGGCGGAAATCACCACTAAACACCTGTTGGAACCGTTAGCGCAATGTCACCATGAGGCCCTCTCCAAGGCGCGTGTTTTAAACACTTCCGTTGCAACCAAGTCTGCGTCTGCCTTGTGCTTTTTTTTTTTTTTTCGCGAAAGAATAAAAACCGAACAGACGTTTCATGTTTCGACTCGGGCGGGAGCTGGGAAACGCCCTCCGTGGCGAAGTATGTCCCGTTCCGGAGAGATCGTGGGAGAATTATCATTCGACCTTTACGTGTCTGCGGCGTAGCCTTTGAGGACAGTAGTAGCAAAACGGTCCGCCGATCCGCCGACGCACCCGCCCAAGCACGTTCTCGGTGTCCGTAACAAGAGTATGTCCGCACTATCGCCCGTTTCAATTAACGAACAGAGTTCGGCTTCTCTGGTGCGCATACATAATCCAACAGGGCCATTCGGAAGAAAAGCATGTCCTGAAGTATTTAAAAAGATGCAAAAAGATATCACGCTTTCGCAATACTGTTGAAAAGACGATGGTAAGACGGGATCTGTCGGCCATGGTCCCGCGTGATACAACGACTGCGGCATCGAGCTGTCTCGGAGCGTTCTTTCGCGCACGAATAGCACGTAAGGCGTCGGCTTAGGCAGGCTTTAGATTGCTTTGTCGGCGCCGTAGCTGGACAAGCCGGCGAGCGTAGCGCTATGGGAACGCATCACTTGACTAGATAGCAAAACACAGAGGAGCTTCAGTGTACTAGACGTTATGGGGCACTGTAACGGAGCATTTGAATCGCAGCACGCACTGCAAGTCGCCACGTTTGGGAGCAGATTAGTATCTTCTATGATGATGATGATGATTTACTGGTCATTCCATTTGCAACGGGTCGGCACTGTGATTTCTCTAGTCAAATAAAAACAAGTAAAACGTAACGAAACAGTAAAAGACACACACATTCATACAACTGTCAGATTTCGAACACGCCACGCCAGCTCTCGGCGAAGAGAGAATTTTACCACCCCGGGGGCTGTAGGAAAATGTAGCCAGTGCCCGAAATGGTGTCTGAACCCAGAATGAATGCATTTTGCCCCAACCACCACCACCTGTCGCTGAGAGCGGAAGTAACGTACTTCATCGCGCAGCCTCTCGTTGCTTTCGCTGAGAAGCTTTCAAGTTATTAGACAGTCATTCGAAACTAAATGCGCCGATTAAACCTTTTTATCAAAGATCAGTGCTTCGCACACACCTGAATGCGAACTTCCTCTCGTGACAACTTTTGACATTACGTAAAGTGTGGACACGTACTTACAATGTAGCTCTTTTGCCACCAGCAAACTCAGCCGAGCTCGAATCAAGCTGCGCAGTAAACCCTCGATATATCAGTCCTCGAAACGGGAAAATTACTTCGTTATAAGCGGGTTTTAATTAAAAGCGGGGATAGTTTTATCTACGTGCACTGCAGTGAAGACAAAAAAAATCAAATGAAGCGAGTATTCGAAAAAGCGATTTCGGTATAAGGGTTTGATGTATTTCACTATTTCCGCTGAGTCGCCGAATCTAAAGCTAGCCCTGCCAGAAAAGAAGCACATCTTGCGCTATATGAGAAAAAGGAATTGTATGTTAGAAGCAACGCAACGCTGTTTAAAAATCAGATATATAATTCAGGCTGCGTCAATGCTTCAAAGGTCCGAGTTTTCCCATTCTTAAGTCGCACTGTATAGAGTGCCGCAGGACGGCATTCGTATTTTTAAGACTGGGCTGCTGCGATGCGAAATGCCTGGCATAATGGTGTTGTGATTTCGCCTCAGCCTCGTAATCTAATGGGCGAGTTTTGAGTCCGGCGATTGTGTGATAACTTTTTTTTTAGTTTTGTGGGGTTCGGACAGACATTTTCCCGATTTAGGTTGGTACAGTAAAAGCTCGTTAATTCGAACTCGGTTAATTCGAACTTACACTTAATTCGAACTGTCGCCCTGTACAGCCGCACAGTCCTGTATCGCACAGCCCTGTATATTTCAAAGGGGGAAAACCCCTGTTGATTCGAACGCGTTCGTTGTCGTCTAAGTTAGGACTTTGATGATGACGATGCCCTTGAAGTGTTTGACACGTACCCACTCGGGGGAATCGACCAGGGATAAAGTGTTGACTGTTCACCTGCGCTTGATGTGCCTTTGTGAAAACCCATTGTGTAAGTTGGCTTCCCTGCAGTGCGTTTTGAGCGTAATGATTTGGAATTTGGACTTTGACTTTGGACTTTGAAGACGAGAGAAATCTTCGCGTTTCAACCATCTTTCACTGCACCAACGATCATCATCATCGTCAGAGAAAGTTGGCTCTCCCGCCGGGGGAGAAGTCGCCATCAGCGAGGGAAAAAGAGCTTCGCTTCAAAATCCGAACTGCTTCGACCATGTCGGAATGGCGCCATCGGACAGACGCCTGCTTCATAACGTGAGGGACCCGCGTTAGATTCCAACCACGGCGATCGTTTTTTAAAGACGACAGTCTTTCTTGGGCTACTTGAACGGGAAAATTTCGGTCTGTCTGTCTGTAACTCGATTCAGCCAGCCGGCCAAAGAGAAACAGATGCTGCGCAATAGTATTATATAGTCACAGCAAAATCTAAACGTCTAAGTCCGGTGTTAACGTTCGTACTTGTCAACATTGTTGAACAAGAACCGGAGATCACGCAAATATAAGGCATAAAATCAATACATGAGTGATATTTGGGGTGTTCTTTTATTCAAAATTTACGGATGCTTGCTTTTTAGGATAGCAAATAAAATACCACATCAACTGCAGAAAACCGTCGCCTGCTGTTGCCCCGCAACATGGCGGAATTCTAAGAAATCAAACGGCAACAGCAACGAAAGGTTCCACTAGATAGGTCTCGCGTTCCGCTTGGGACGCTCGTGGAGTAGCGCAATGTGGGTCTATAAACGTTGTAGTAGGGCGCCTCGATTCACGCGCGTCTCCGACCCGACCCGACTTGGAGCAGTGGAACGCGGTAAATTTAAATTGTCTTGAGAAAACCACTAGCGTGTTTACCTTAGGAGGAACGAGACGGGAGAGGAACAGCGTGAGAGATGAGCGGGAAAAAGAAGGGATGCATTCACTTGTCAGAGGCGCCAGTCGACTAGCGTCTTGCGTCGACATTTGCGACGAAAGGAGCAAATACGCGGCCAATTTTTTTATGAGGCGCTTGTGTAAATTTGGCTTTCCTGCATTGCGCTTTTCGCTTTTAGTGTGCCGGGCGCCATCAGTGAGGCGTAGAAAGCTTCGCTTTAAAAATGTTTTGGAGTGCGAAGTAGTGCCAGACACCGCGTTACGCAAGATAACGCGGCCGGACGTCACTTAGTGGAGCGCTTATAGTGACGTCGGACGGCACTGCAGACAAAGCGCTCCTAAATAGCGTTACGGCCCGGAGTACGAACTCTTTGCACAGGACATGCTGAACAGATGACCGTCGCTCACCTAATATTCCACTGATCCTGTAAAGTTGTTTACTGCGAGTTGTTTATTCCACTGATCTCGTAAAGTTGTTTATGGTGTCCGAGTGCTCGGCGCGCACGTGCCGCTGAATGAACAAGCGTGCGTGAAACGTGTTTTTAAAGGATGCCGGACTCGCTGGAAATAGAGCCTAGCGGCCATATCGTTGCCGTATCCACTGAGAAATATCCAATGATTATAGGAATCACATTACCGTTTACAATTCAAGCTTCTTAAAGAAGATACGATGACGACTTAGCATTATATAGCTTATACGAAGACGACTTAGCATCATCAAGCGACCGTTGTGCATGGATAGTGGGCGTCATTACGACTTTAGGTGACTGATGATTATGGGGCGAAGCTGAAGCTACACACGAGCTATGAGTCGCGTCGTAGTGGAGGGCTCCGGATTAATTGTGACCACCTGGGAATCTTTAGAGTGGGCGGAAATCCCGACAAACGGGCGTTTTTGCTTTTCGCCTCCATCTGAAAAGCGGCCGCCGTGGCCTGGAATCGAACCCGCGTCCTTGGACTGAGCAGCACAATGACTTAGCCACTGAGCCACCGCGGCGGGTAAAGGCTTTAGGTAATTACTAATTATCCAGGGCCCGTTTGCCTGAACGCAATAAGTGCGGGAATAAGTTCTCAACTACGACTTCAGCGCTGTATAGGTAGTAAGTCGTTTGCCCGAAACCGATACAAACGCTCGTGGAGGTAGCGTTTCCCTCGGCTTTTCTGTCAACCGGCTTCCTTGCCGTGGTCGACTTCGACTTATTGGCGTCTTATTCGTAAGCGGTAACTTAATCATGAACTTATGCGTACGGGCAAATGGGCCCAGGTAATCCTGATAGAAGCAATTCTATCTTATTTCGCAAGATCAGAAGACAAAACAA
Source organism: Haemaphysalis longicornis (assembly GCA_013339765.2). Taxonomy (NCBI): domain Eukaryota; kingdom Metazoa; phylum Arthropoda; class Arachnida; order Ixodida; family Ixodidae; genus Haemaphysalis; species Haemaphysalis longicornis. The sequence continues at coordinate 19,946,214 of CM023449.1, forward strand.
CGTAAACCTGCCCGCAGTAGTAAACTATAAAAGGAAATGCCTCACTTCGGAGTTACGCTAACTAACTTTACGCGATGTAACAATAAAAAATACAAAATTTCCGGGATGTAATAAACCAGAAGATTTATTTAGTAATGTATAATTAAATTAGCACTGATCTGGGTTTTTTCATTCGGAGATATTTTATGAGGGCACATAAATACCTATTACGACACACTACTTCATATAAGAAAAAAATACGCACAAGATATGTCACGCAAAAACATGCTGCCAAATCCAAGCACATCCCATTACATTGGCAAGCCTTTTCCGTTTTACCTTGAACCTGCTGTCACAGCAATAAGCATGCATCTATACTAACCAATTTTACGTAGTTATTACAAATGTTTCATTGAGGCAGCGAGCACATTCCTGAAGGTATTGGCAAAAGCCATATACATATTCCGGACCACATGTCAGCCCCCTTAGCCCTTTCGGAAGCAGCACTCATAACAATAACATGTTTATATCTTAACATAACGAAATAGTAAATGCCAGGGAGGTACCTCAGAGTGATGTTCTTATGATCCAGTTGGCAGCTGGATTTCAGTAGACGCATTTATTAATTCGCTTCGTACATGTATGCAGGATATCAAGCAGAGATTCTCAATCATTGTACAAAAAAATGAACGCAAGAAAAAACGAATTTCCAGCTAATTTACGGAGTTGAAAAGCAGCACTTCCGGCCACCGATTGTTTACGAGCGAGCAGACCATACGTAAACGGGCCATCGCCGTCCGCCCGTTGGAATGGGGACAGTACAGATTGCGTGCCGGACGTCTATAATCCTGGTCAGATACGCTGGAATGTCGTTAGAGGGAACGGACCGCGAAATGCTTGGACCTTAAGCGAAGCTTTGAGGAAGTCGGGGACAGCTCGAGCAAGCCATGGGTGGTCACGGCCTAAAATGAATAGAAATCTTAAAAGAAACTGCTTTTTCTTTTTTAGCTATCTCAATAGAAAATTCGCTGCCCGGTGAGTAACTGTAAATCATCTCATGGCACATTTTTGCAGAACTTACTGAAATGATATTTAGTATACATTGATGATTATATTCTAAAATTTTTAATTTTGATCTTTGTTTTGTTTCCTTAGCTTGTACTGAAACACTGTATTAATGCGGACCTCTGAAGACTAGCATTGCGTGGTACGCCTATAAGGGCATGACCGCTATCCGGAATTTTTTCTTTCCCTAACGTCCTCAGCACTTTGATATTTCGAAATGTCGTGAGTTTTCTAACAAGACGCCCGTTATACATTTATGCTCGGGGATTGATCGATTGATAGGCTTCAATGAGAAAGAGGCAATACGCCCTGGCGGGGAAAAGGGAATAAAGGGTGTGGGTGGGGAGAGGGCTTATAGATTATTGAAAGGTGATAGTATTCAGTTCTTGTGTAGTGCTCTTGAGTTAAAAAAAAAACAGATTGAAAGGCAGTACAATGAATGTGCGCAAACTGGGCAACAGTTGAAGATCTTCCAGAGTATGCAGTGAAGAAGCGGCCGCCGTTCACGTATACGATTGAATTTGAAAGAAAAAAAAAAAACACACAGAAAGGCACCACTGTGAATGTCCACAAACTGGATTACAGTTAGATTTCTTCAAAGGGGCACACCGAAGAAGGGATCGTCGTTCACGTATCATAAAACCTCATAGAGACCATTGTGCAGTGAAAACCGCACAATTCCTTGGCACTCCGAACTCTTAGCAAGTGTTCTTGCGCATGGGAGGCAGACTTCCTTCCCTTTGTGCTACTTACGTCCGATGTAATACACGTGTAAAAATACTGACCGGAATAAACCTCCACGTAGAAGTTGCTCATTTCCGAGCAAAAGAAGGAACAAATGCATTTGAATGCGCATTTCCGCACTCTTCTTGCCGTGAACAGAGACACTGAGCTTCGTCGAGCCGCACGTTAATGCGGTACTCGTTCACGACGGGACACTGCATTTCCGCGTCGTATTTTCGGAGCTGTTTCACACCGCTGAAAGAGCGGCATACACCACCGCCTTCCGAACTCGCGTGGGAGCTAAAAAGCGTGAGTCAAAACTTGCGACAGCGTGAATTACGAGGTTATTCTATTTCGCAGGCCCGGAGAATTACAAGTGTCTGTATGACGGAAACCTCAAGGAAACCGACGTTAGGACCTTAACTATCCAGCACCGCCGCCCACACAGGGCGCGCGGGTAACCAGCATAACGAAGTGCTGAGAAAGGAAACGTAGAACGAAGGCGTAAAGATTGCGTAGTATTCTATTTAAGGCGCTGCCGCAAACGAATCGCTGCGCGTCACCGACCCACGTTATGCCAGCCAAAGACTTGTCAAACGCCTCGGGCTGCCGGATTTGATACCACGAAGAGAGCAAACGAAATGGGGCATACGATTAACGGAAACGCTGTCCTCATAGATACCGTATTTACTCGCGTAATGATCGCACTTTTTTATCCAAATATATGATGCAACTTTAGGGGTGCGTTCATTACGCGAGGTAAATGTTTCGCGAAAAAAGTTTCAGCGCAGAAAACGCAAGTATGTTGAAGGTCCGAATTTTTAAGATAGGTCTGATGAACATAATAACCATAATAAATAAAAACATAATAAAAACTTCATGGACTACCTCCAGCCACATTGGAAAGTGACGCAAAATGCAGTGTTTTCATGAATTACAGAACTCGCCGGAACGAGTTAGCTGCGAGGTGAGAACAGGTCGACCAATAAGTGGCTGCTGCTGTCACAGTGCGGTAAATCAAAAGACACGGCTGCCGATGCAGTAAGCTGAGCGGTTTTTTTTTTGTATTGTGAGTACATTATGTGCATTTCGTGAGAGTTTCTTCTGCACCAATAATGGACTCATGCTGATATCGCTAATATCGGCAAGTCTGCGGAAATAACGTAGCCACGTCCGCTTTGAAAGAAGAGGAAACATAGGTAAGCACTACCATCGTAAACTAGACTTGGTACACGTACGACATATGGCTGCGGTAAGTTGAGGGTGCGATCATTGCGCCGGAAATAAAAAAAAGTATTGAGACGACGAACTTCAGGGGTGCGATAATTACGCGAAGTGCGATCATTATGCGAGTAAATACGGTAACACTTCGCAGTTGTTCTCTTCCATGCTTCGTGTGGCGAACGGAGATAATACGGCGCGATTCATAGCGTGGGAAACGAGTGTTTTGTCAGCGTCTATCAGGAAGGCATAAGTGGTCCAAAGCTGCTCGCACGTTCTGCGGCCAGATACTAAGCAAGCGACATATAAAGGCTGCGTGTGCGGCCCTGCTGTAATGCAACTCACAGCACAGGCGGAAGAGGCCGGGTGGAGAAAGTTTCCTCTTCAGTTGTACTGTGGAAGCACGAGCTCGCCTCTTTTCCTGGACGGGCCGTTACGCCGCGGTCCTCGGTGTTGCTTGCTAAGCAGGATATCACGCAGCCACTTAGGACCGCACAACGTGCTTCCATGAAGAGCCTTTGAGAGAAAGTGTCTTAGTTTTGCTTGTGCCCTTGCGTGTGTTTTTAAAAGTATAGCTATACGCTTTTAATTCTAGCTCAAACAGCACGAACGCCAAGGCAACACTCGTGGTAACGCGCCTATCACGCGCTGTGCATCGGTGAACCACTTGCCATTTATTTTTCCTGCGCAAGCACTGAATGGGTCGACAACAAGAGATTTGTGCGCGCACTCGGAAGTTTAGAACGACGTTACGTACCCACGGGATAGCACATGCCCGCAGAGGTGTACTGAAATACGTTTTATAAGAAGGACTTTGCGCTGAGTGGGACGTTAAAGAGAACAAGCAAAATCCATTTGGACCCGCTTCGTGACACGAATGGACCAAATGAGGTTTTATTGCTCACACAGAATGAATCTGCACCAGGCGGTTCAATATTTTTAAAATAATTTGACGGTGCGCATAGACGCAGCCAAAAGTAATAAACGGAGCACGGGTTCGTGAACTTCAAATCAATAATCAATCAATCAATCAATCAATCAATCAATCAATCAATCAATCAATCAATCAATCAATCAATCAATCAATCAATCAATCAATCAGTCAATAAATCAATCAGTCAGTCAGTCAGTCAGTCAGTCAGTCAGTCAGTCAGTCAGTCAGTCAGTCAGTTAGTCAGTCAAATCAATTTTAGAAAGAGTCTCTTCAAAATTCACCCAAACTCAGTGGGCTAGGCACATGGCGTAGAAGTTCTCTTGAACCCGCCGCGGTGGCTCAGTGGCTAAGGCATTGCGCTGCTGAGCACGAAGTCGCGGGTTCGATTCCCGGCAGCGGCGGCCGCTTTTCTGATGGAGGCGAAAAGTAAAAATGCCCGTGTGTACGAGATTTCGGCGCACGTTAAAGATCCCCAGGTGGTCAAAATTCATCAGGAGCCCTCCACTACGGTGCGCCTCATCGCTTGCGTTGCGTCGGCGCGTTAAACCCCACAATCAATCAAATCAATCAAGTTCTCTTGAATTCACCAGCCCGCGCACCGTTTTTGACCGCACCTGTAAGTTTTCTTTTCTTTTTTTTTTGCGAGAAACAGCCAAAGCGCTGTTGGATTTATTGTATTGCATTTGAGCTTTATTCAGCATTTTAAATCATCCTGTAGTTAACCCAACGAAACTACCAAGTTCAACTTCTTGAGTGAGTTGGCCCGTGAGGAAATGTGCACGTCCGGAGCCTCGTCACTAAATCTCTGAAGTCTGTCTTCAAGCGTTAGCGGGGATTAATGACAATGCAAGTGCTGCTGGGGCTTTGTTATACTGGATGAAAGCTCCGCAGACCATTCAACTGCTCTCCCTTAATCGTTGCACCGTATTTAACACCCGTAAAACATTGGGGGCGTTCAGAGCTGGTTGAATTTGCCTAACTTCGAACCCGACGACGCCAAGTCGTTGAGAATAAGCCACTATAAAATAAAAAAAAGTAGTGCCTATGTTGGGGTGCGCATTGTAGAAGTACCATGACCGCACTTCCTTAAGTCTGTCGTCTTTACACGCATTAAGTTTTCACAGGACAAAGTCACTAAATAATTGGTTGGTACACGTGTTAACACGTTCGCGTTTCATTCCTTCAGTGACCTAATTATAAACAGAAAGAAGTGGTTAGTGGCGGTTTATTCGGCTTGGCCAGCTCTTGTTTCAGCCCACCTTGCAGCACGATACGCACCTCCAGCCCGCGTCCATACCAATGCCTACTGCGCATGCGTGCACCGGGCAACGTGGGCTGGAATAAAAGCTCAAGCACATGCATTTCCGGCGCGAATCGGGCTGGCGCGGAATGCTAAAAATATGATTTCATTCCGAACAGGATATACGCGGAGGCGTAGACACACCGTTCTCATTGCGTGGCCGAAAAAAGTACTTATCTTCCCTCTTTCCTCCTAATTGGCTCGCGGTGCCTTGTATCTCTGATTTCTCTTTTTCGTTTCAACTTTCTCCTCCCACATAGCGCGGTATTGCCAAGGAATGACGTCACGTTAATCTAGAAACACCAATTAGGTAAGACAGATGCAATGATACCGTTAGGTCAGCCCGACGCATCTCTACCAGTGAGCGAAAGGTGAAGGTAATTACAATTAGTAAAAGAAGATGGACTGAACGTCAGCGAGCGGCTGCAGAGAACAGCCAACGATCTGGAGCCGCACACAAAGTGGTGAAACGTGAGTAACAAGGCCTTCTTATCGAGTCGTCGTCGGCGATCGGCAAGCTGCCGCCCAGGCAAAGCCCGCGTGTGGCAGGCGCAGCACTCCGCGTCGTCCTTGAGTGGCCGTGGTGCGGTGCTCTGGAAATTCATCTCTCGTTCCTCCTTTTGGCGTGCCTCCACCCGTATACACCGCTTTCCACTCCTTTGTTTCTGACTTACTTTTTTCTCCCGCCTCCTTTTCTTCTTGCGAGTTTTATCTTGTATAAACGCGTTTCTCCTTGCTCGAGCTTTTCCCTTCTCTGCGCCGGCGGAGACAAAACTTGCAAGGAGGTGGAAGGGGGGCGTAAAAGGAGATCGACCCAGATTGGGGCGCACCGCCAGAGGCGACTTCTTGTTCGGCGCGTATAATCGCCACGGCTGGCTAAGGCGGGCGGCGGCCCCGTTTGCGGATATTTTGTTTTTCCGGAACCGCTTCTTGGTACAGTGGCGATCGGAGCTGTTACGTGACTTAAGCCGCGCCGCAGCTGCCGACGACCATTCGCCCGTGGACGCCTGCGTTGGCACCCGCTCAACAGACAGCTGAGTCGGTGTACAGCGGCGAAATTGGTTCAATAAGTAAAGATTACGTTACGCTTCGCACGGCGCATGACGGAGGGACAAGGACGCAGAAAAAAAAAAAAAAAGAATGCATAAGCAAGGTCCACCTATTCGGGCAAGCATATCGCGCTTTCGCGCTGTGAAACTAATTGTGGTTTACCGGTTGGTTGGATCGATCACGCTGCTCAGTGGTTCGCGTGCTGATTGATTGACGGGCTTTTGTTCTATTGTGAGCGATGTGATTCTGCGATTTTGTTAGTGCCGGTGAACACCGTATTTCCGGAGAGACCGCTGCTGCGCGAATTTTACCTATCTGTTTTTCTGACTTGTTATTATTTTTGTTTTTGCGTCGGAAAGATCACCGGAACGCGTCACGAGGAAAGGAATTAGTGCGGAGAGGGCGAATGATGGAGAGCTGGCGTTTCATTGCGGACAAAGATCGACTGCGAAGCAGAGGAAAGCAAGCCAAGATTGGCGGAGGCCTTCATTGAAAGTTCGCACGAAGCACAGTTGAAATTGGGATGTGAAATTGTGCCTCGTTGTAAGCGCACGCAGTACACCGTCATTACTAAATCGTCGCTCGAATAAACACCAAGCGCTCAGTTTGCGTCCTTCGCCGGAAACCTTGTTTCGCTGCCCGTGTAAGCGAAGCGGTTTTAGCTACGCTGACAAGCGGTCGTTGGAAGCAATCCTTGTGGTGTTAAAACAGCAAGCGCAGGCGTAGTGAATGTCTTACTTCACAAAGCCAAGGGTTCAGCACCAAACACAGAGTAATGATGCGATATCAGCTGCACGATTAGCCACTTTGGAACGCAGTATGCCTCAAAATTTGTTATGTTTGTGCGATCCTACACGCAAGGTGTACTGTCTGTAGCAGTGGTTCAGTGTCATGTGTGGGCCGCGGACCCCCACACCCATGACGTAGAACCAGGGGGGTATAGACAATACCAATACGTCGCATTGTCGCCCTAAACAGAGTTGGATATCTGCAGCCACATTGAAAATGTTTTATTATTTGCGTTCATGTTGTGTTATGCAAGCCAGGGAAAGCATGCTCACGTGCCTGCATTGTAAAAAACTAACCAGAAACTTTAAAGCCATCCCTTAGGGGGAACATTTGGTTGATTGTAGGGTTTAACGCGCCGACGCAACCTAGGCGATGACGCGCGCCGTAGTGGAGGGCTTCGGATTAATTTTGACCACCTGGGGATCTTTAACGTGCACCAAAATCTCGTACACACGGGCGTTCTTGCTTTTCGCCTCCATCAGAAAAGCCTCAGTGGCTAAGGTGTTGCGATGCTGAGCACGAGGTCGTTGGTTCGATTTCCGGCCGCGACGGCCGCTTTTCTGATGGAGGCGAAAAGCAAAAACGCCCGTGTGTACGAGATTTCGGCGCACGATAAATATCCCTGGGTGGTCTAAATTAATCCGGAGCCCTCCACTACGGCGCGACTCATCGCCTGCGTTGCGTCGGCGCGGTAAACCTTCCAATCAATGAATCCATCAGAAAAGCGGCCGGGAATCGAACCCGCGACCTCGTGCTCAGCAGCACAACGGCTTAGCCACTGAGCCACCGCAACGGGTGAAATGGGAAACATTTCGGCAGTCACAAGCCTATGTGCCAGACTCACAATGGCAAACTTTGCCTTCAACGCTGCGCTTTCCTGGAGCTCTGTCAACTCATTTTTAGCGTCGACACTTTTGTGTGCAAGGAGATTTACGTTAGCTTCGAAGGAAGCCACAAAGCATGCTTCTGGGGTAGCTTGTGGGCAGTGGTGCTTCCTGTGGCAGCTTTAGTGTGCTCAGATGGACACTGTTTGTGAGGCACTGCCACTCGCAGATATTGCCCTGTAGCCTACAAGATCACTGAGCAACGTAAAAGGAGTATACAGCCAAACCCGGTTATAGCGAACCGTGTATATGCGCTACGATTATTTCGATATATACAATAGTTCGATATAGCCGAACCCGCCTATAACGAGTTTATTGTTACGAGCTCGCAATACCTGGGAATCTCCTTGCCATCCCCGCATGCAGAAACGAACAAAATAAAGTATGTAATTACCATACACAAAACAATCGATTTTTTGCAAATAATGAAGCTACGTTCCGCCTTAAAGGAGCCATGAAGAGAAAATGCAACTTCGTTTAATTTGAAAGAACTAGGATTCAGTATCTCACTCAGCTCCATTACAGCCACAAAAGATGTTTTTTTAACGAAAAAAAAGCGATAAGTATTTAAAAACTTTCAAATTTTGCGCCACAGTGACGTGTTATGAGCAAGAATGACGTCATACGGGCCAACAATAAAACATAAATTTCAGTGCGTTAGCTGCACGTTAGCATTCAAGTGATGCGGTCAAATGGAACTAGAGGCCTTATTACACACGTCCAGTCATGTGTCGTCGCGACAGGTCAGTTAGGCGGCCGTCAATCGCACAAACAAGGTTCCGTGACGTCATAGAAAAGTTGCGGGAAATTGGCTAGGGGGTCGCGACTGCTTCACACGTTTTCTTTAATATCTCCGTTATTTGTTCGAAGATTGCCATGGTATTGGTATCATTGTTATCGGGAGTAAGCAGTCTGTCTAATAAACCCAACTTGTATTTTGTCTTCATGGCTCCTTTAACGCCCCAACTGCCTACTTCCAAAAAAAAGCGGTGATTTTTGTTTTCCCTTTTATTTTGGCAGCATCAGCATTTTTTAGACGACACATTGCACCAGTTCGAGTCCGTGTCCTTCAATATCGAAGAAGTATTGGCGGAGGACATCGACTACCGAAAGCACTTCATTAAGCGTCGGACAGCTTTCACTCACGACCTCCTCTGCCTCCTTGGTGCTTTTCATCAGCATTGCGACGGTGATGCTGACGGTGCCCGAGTTTGAGGGGCTTACAGGGACAGCAACGTCGTCGTCGATACTCAGGAAATCTTCGAAGGACACTCCTTTCGGCACAGAGTCGGGAAGGTTGGCGAGCTGCCGTCTTGGTCCGGACTCACTGACTCGGCGGGTTCCGTCGTGAGTTCCGCGCGTCGGAAACAGTTACGGAAAGTGTCGGGCGTCATGTCACTCCATACGAGGCGCAATGTCTCAGTCGCGGCCTTTGCTAAGTGGTCGCGGCAAATCAACATCTCAATCGCCGCTCCGAGACCATGCATTTTGGCGGACATTCTAGGCACGCCGAATTCGATATATCAGATGTGAAGTTCGTTATAAGGAATATGTTTCGCGTAAATTACCGTAACTGATTTATTTTTGTTCGATATATAGCATAATTCGCTCTATCTGTGTTCGTTATAGTCGGGTTTGGCTGTAGTTATCCCAGCTTAAGGAAGGACGGAAAAGTACAGGAAAGGCAGAAAGGTTAACCAGGGAACTGTCCTATTGGCTACCCTGCACATAGGAATGGGGATACGGATATTGAGAGGGAAAGGAACGACAGCGGTATATGTTAAAAGAGAGAACACAGGGAAGAAACTCAGAATGAAAAGGCGTGGGAATGGTAAGTGCAAAGACAGTGCGAAGCCCGCACGAAAGAAAAAGCATGCACAAAACTAAGGCGGTAAACTGACAAAATTGGAGAACGAAGGAGGCTGCTTTGTAGTAATGTCCCTACCATCGCTCAGATGGACCCGCATCCTTCAAAGAGCGAAGTAAGGCTTTTCGGACTGTGACCGGGAACGCGTATGACCCAAAATAGTCTGCGTTATAAAGCGGTGGCCGTCGAGTTGGCGAAGTATGGCGGAGAGCAGCTTTGTGGTGGAGTGTAGTGGAGAGTGCGGTGAAGTGTGCTGGAGAGCTTCTTTGTGGTGGAGTGGGGGGGAGAACGTGGTGGAGAGTGGTGGAGAGTGTGCCGAAGTGTGGTGGAGAGCTGCTTTGTGGTGGAGTGTAGTGGAAAGTGGTGGAGAGTGCGGTGAAGTGTGGTGGAGAGCTGCTTCGTGGTGGAGAGTGCGGCGAAGTGTGCTGGAGAGCGGCTTTGTGGTGGAACGTGGTGGAGTAGGGGGTAGTGCGGCGGAATGTGTAGAGTGGTGTTGCGAATCGTTCACAGTGGCACAACATGTGTTCATGGTCCCTGGCGCTCACATTACAAGCAGAGCTGTTGTCCATGCCGATAGTGAAGGAGTAAGCTCTGATTAAGGAAACACCTAGCCACAGGCGACAAAGTAAGGTGACGTCCGAGCGAGGCACGTTAGTAGGCAGGTGGCGCTGCAAATCGCGGTCGAGCTAGTATAGTTGAGCGTTCAAGAACTCTAGGGTGTTCCACTTAGCGAGAATGACTCTGGGGGCAATGGATAAAACTGTCTTTGAACTTTGGAGGCTTTTTACAAAAAGCCTCTCTCTCACCGGTTTATTTATTTATTTATTTGTGAAAATACTCTCAAAGCCCTAAGGCGTTACAGAGAGGAGGGGTTAACAATTCATACAACAGTGGTTACTACCGTTTTGAATGACGCAGGATCCGGAATGCCGGTGATGGAGGCGGGGAGGTGGTTCCAGTCGTCGCAGGTCTTGGGAATGAACGAGCAAAAGTAGGGGTTTGCGCGACAGTTATGAATCCCTACCTTGTACCTGTGATCGTTACGTGCGGAGTTGTAGGATGGAGCAGAAATGAGGGCCTGTTTTAGAATGGGGTTTTATGAAAGTAAATTTAATGAAAACGGCACAAGCGCGAAATTTTCCTTCTATATCAGCAAGGTCACTGAGTTTAAAAAGAAGATTTAATTGACGTGATGCTAGCGGTTCGTGGGTAGTTTGTGACAATGTATCGAGCAGCACGGTTCTTAATGGCTTCCAAAGATGAAGACAACACCACCATATGAGGGTCCCACATAGATGAAGCATGTTCCAATTTAGACCTAACAAGGGGTTCATATATTAATAGCGTTAAAGAGACAGGAGCACAAGCAAAATTACGGCATAAGAAGCCGAGCATGCGATTAGTATTGTTAGTAATATAATTAATATGTTCATGCCATTGCAGATTAGTGTTAATGTGGACGCCAAGGTACTTATAAGAAGAGACAGAAGATAAGCGCACATTGTTAAGTTCGTACGGAAATAGGTCAGACGGGTTATCTTCACGCCAGAAGAAACTCTCATTATTTTACATTCGTTAACATTAAGTTGCATCAGCCAGTTATTGCACCAAGAAGGCGGATTAGGGGAAAATGTGGACGTAAACGATCTTGTGCGGATTACTGCTGAACTCAGAATGTGTCACAGCCGGACTGGACTCCAAAGGGCGAGTGAGTTCCAAACATTTTTTTTTGTTTTTTTTTTTTGCGGGCGACGGGTCCGCGGACTTCCATTTGAAAACCGCCGGTCTACAGAATGCACATATTCTATAAGTGGCAGATCCCAGCAGCGGCAGCATTTTCCTTTTCCGTACGCACCGCACTTCCGCGAAAGCGCGCGATAACTTGGCATGTTATGACGGATGATATGCCTTTCTGCCGGCGCAGAATCCTCGTGCGAGGTTACGCCACCTGAAATGAGGTAATTGGAGGAGGTGCCGCTCCCCTATCTTGCTCCTTATAAGGGGAGGGAGACTATAATAGGAATGAATGGCCGGTTTGAGGTGGGCGAATGAAGCCTTGTTTAGGCACGGCGGGAGAAAATGTAGCTGGGGACATTTCTGCACTTTTTCTTCTCCTCCGCACCCAGTACCCATAATTCCGCCCTCACTTTCGCTTCCTGTTTCACAGCTGTTGTGAGCATGGCAACATAGCAACGCGTAGGACTTCACGCCATTGCTACATACAGTGCACTCGGTTTTTCGTTCACCGTGGGATCGCGTATACGTGGTGATCGTGCACAGATTCAGAATAGCCACTAGGGTAGCCCTGTGAACTTTACGATTGCATTCTTTGAGATAGTGTAGCGTACACTGGAACATGATGGCAAAACGGGCCGGTATACCCGCGTACGTACTAAGCTCGGGGACCGCCTCAATCAATCCCAGGGGTTAAATGTCGCCAACCTTTCTTACAGACGCCGCGACACCTCTAAAAACATTTTCATCCGTTAATCCTTGATACTATCAGTACCGTGTCCCACGCATGCGTAGTTATATCATTCTGTCGACTGCGCCAATTAGTGAACGCGGACCGCTGGCGTGCTAGTGCACTGATAAAATGGCAGCTCACTGAACGAGGACGATAAAAGTCAAAGCCCCTTTAGAGAGAGAGAGAGAGAGAGAGAGAGAGAGAGAGAGAGAGAGAACTATTTAGCCAATAATTGGTGCAGCTTGGTGGCCGAGAGAAAGACGGTCAAAACGCGAAGCTTTCTCCCATGCCGTCAAAGTCCAAAATACAAACAGCTTCGCCCGTGTCCCAATGGCACACTCGGAGTGACGTCAGCTTCATAACGTGAGGGAGCCAGGTTCGATTCCAACCACAGGAAGCGCGTTATTCATCTTTTGTCGTGCTTAATGAGCCTTCGCGTGTCATCATCATCGTTTTGGGAAACCAACTGCGTAAAGTTGGCGTTCCTGCAGTGAGTTTCGGCGCGGCAACAAACGACTTGAGTGAGGCGTAGAAAGCTTCGCTTTGAAAAGGTCTAAAGGGGTGGCTCGTCGCTTGCGATGTACTTTTCCTCTCTCTTTGCCTCGAGCGAGAGGCATGCAAAGATAAACCGGTGAAAGAAAAAAATGTCGTCATATGTGCCGAAAGTCCGGGACTGAAGTGACCACCCGCACTCGTGCAGGAAAACCGGCTGTTGTCGCACGGTGTCCTACTGTCCGGCACGTTGGATCTGGGACGCAGCTGGCCGCAGGAACTCCAGTAAATCGGCCGTCGCGTGCGGCAATCAGACGGGGGCCATTAATTGTGTATGCACGTTTACCGCGCTCTGAGAAACCTCCCCGCAACGCTCTGTGCGAGAGGAATTCTCCGCAGTGAGTCCTTCCAGCAGCGCGTCGATCTTTGTCAGACACCTACGACCTTATTTTGCTTTTTCCCAGATCCGGTCTTTCTTTACTTTTTGTCACATTGTCGGCAGAACGTTTTGAAACGTCTTAGGCGCCTGCGGGACATAATTGTCGCCACCGAGTGTCGATGGGCAATTGTCTTCTCATCCGCTTAACTCGGCTGCTTGAAGGCCCCGCAGCCCCAGCCGCGGGGACACGGACGTTCAAATTGTGTGGAGGAGGGTTGGAGGGGGGGGGGGGGGGGGGGGGGGTTCACTTAGCGGAGGTGTCTGTACAAACAAACAAATAGACAAACAGTCAGACACACGCCGATATGATCATCTGTAAGCAATTTCCCTCACAACAAACAAACAAATAGACAGACAGACAGACAGACAGACAGACAGACAGACAGACAGACAGACAGACAGACAGACAGACAGACAGACAGACAGACACACGCCGATATGATCATCCAATTTTCCTCACAACAAACAAATAGACAGACAGACACACAGACGGACGGACGGACAGACAGACAGACAGACAGACAGACAGACAGACAGACAGACAGACAGACAGACAGGCAGACAGACAGACAAATAAACAAACGCATGATTGAGTTACCTACACAGCGTCTCAGAATCACATTTCCCTAAGGCAAAAGCCAACGTGTTCCGGAATGTAACTCGCTATTACTCCTTTTGCGTGTGCGTCGGTATACACTCTTCCCACTGCTTTCAGTGCTGTATATCAACTTCCTGTGGACCAGGACCTTTTTGGCTTCGTAATCTCCGCTATCGTTAGGTGGCGGCGTTTGGCAGCCCCCCGCGGGGTCCCTCTGTACACCGGCATGCGATAGGCTAGAGCAGCGCTTCTCAACCCAGATTGGGCCGAGGACCCCTTGCGAGATTGCGAAGTGATGGGGAACACCACCGTGATTTATGTTAATCTGTCTCACAACGTGAAGCAATTTGCACTTGCAACAAAGGTCTCCCGCATAACAATTTATTGCCCGTTTCTGGGTCTGAATTTTATGCTGAAGCGCGTCATATTGTCAAACAATTTGCTCTTGCAGCTAAAAGTTACCCGAACACCATTATACCGCCTTGTGACTGGCTGCATTTTTTGCATAGCTGGTGTGCTGTGCGAAAAAGCCAACTCGGAATCTTTTATGTTTAAAGCACAGCTTTGTTTATTTTTAAAGAAAAGCTTTCTATACCTCTACCAGCCAACGGTTCTTTCGCGGCGTGCGGGACAATAAACTCCCAACGCGGAGGAGGCGGTGGGAGTGTCTTACTCAGGGAGCACACTGTAGATGACGCGGCGAATCTACCCAGCGTTCCCCGCGCAGATGCCTGGTCACACCGGCGGGCGTGTTCTGCGGGACGGCTTTGTCGTCTGCTTTAGCGACGGTTGTTTTGGGCCTGTTTTGGCGCAGCTTCGCGCCCACTGGGCGCTTCCTTTGCACGGCTTGATTAACTTGCTCGACAGGTCCTCCTGGGGAACCCGGACCCGACGGAATTAAGTGGTCGTACGGCAACAATACACTAAGGATTGGTTTGAAGGGCGGGAAAACAAAATGTAGAGACCACGTACAGACATCTGCCAGACATGTCAGTACCAATGTTTTTTGAGCTCGCTGTATCATGGCCAGTGTCCGGTTGAACGCACAACGCGTGTGTTCGGATCAATTCTGAGTATCTCGGTCTTAACGAAAGCCCAGCCCATCCACTCTCCCTCCAAGGCGTCGCACCCCTCCACACGGGGCAGATCTGCCAAACTTGTCCGTGCTGATGTATTTGAGCTCACGGTAGCCACTGTACGCTCGAACGTACACGGCTTGCGTGTTGGAAGCATTTCTGAGCGGCTTAAGGTGTCGACCCTCGCCGCTTGGCGCAGTCAGCAGACAGCCTTATTACACGCGGAACAGCCGTCCATGCAAGTGACGGCCACATACTGTCGGAAAGAAAGCCTGCAGCGTACTTCCTCTGTGTTTAAGTTCTTTCTCGCCACGTGGTTGGAAGTTTTCGTAGCATAATTTACGAACGTATGTGGACCTTCGATCACTTACGAGAAACCTTCCACCTTTCAGATTGCGATGGCACCGTGGTGCGGCTTTTCTTTCGTGAGCGGTGTTGGGACAGACGCGCTGGCACGCACGCCTACGGGGTGATCATTTATTGATCAGCTACCTGGCGCAGTGATATGGGACAACTGTCTCGCTGTAGAAATAAATTTCGCGCCCGTCACGCCTCAAAGTTGGATTATACACACCAAGGTTCTACAGCACCGTCACGCATACAACCCCGTTCGCTTGCTCTTGAACAATTCCAGCAGACTTGTACGTGTAATGGCTGGAGTTCGAGCCGCTTGGTAGCTACTGAACGGGCGCGGGTGATTAGGCGTAACGAATGAGAAATTGCTGCGCCGGTAATTGTACACGAATGACATATGCGCAGCCAGAAAAAAAGTAGATATGAAATGGCATCAAAATCTCAGAGTTTACCCATTTCTATTTGATAGCACTTTGTTCTACAGCGAAGTTACATTCGGTGGGATTTTTCGTAGTACCAACTTTCCAACATTCGTCATCTATTCAATGTACACATTTGCACTCAGCGAGATGTACGTCGCTGGGTCCACATTCCTAGAGTAAGCGCATAAGAGTGAGTGAGTGAGTGAGTGAGTGAGTGAGTGAGTGAGTGAGTGAGTGAGTGAGTGAGTGAGTGAGTGAGTGAGTGAGTGAGTGAGTGAGTGAGTGAGTGAGTGAGTGAGTGAGTGAGTGAGTGAGTGAGGTGAGTGAGTGAGTGAGTGAGTGAGTGAGTGAGTGAGTGAGTGAGTGAGTGAGTGAGTGAGTGAGTGAGTTTATTGTTCCCGAGAAGGGGGTAAGGGAAGAAGTGAGATGGGAACCCCCTTCATTCTTCCCCACTCAAACGGCGGACAGGAGTCCTTGCGCCCTGGCGGCGTCTTCGGCCATCTGGGCGGCGCGGAGTTGAACGTCCGGGTCGGAAATGAGCAGCACAGTCTCCCACTGCTCTGAGGAAGTGATGTCTAGTGCTTGATGTGTGGTGTTCACTTTAAGGGGGCAAGACCATAAAATGTGGTAAAGGTTGGCTTACGAGGCAGCTCAAGGTCTGAGCTTCCGAGGCTGCCCAGAAACAGCTGAGGCATCGTTCCGCACGGGGGGTAGAGACTGCATGGTGACCTATAGGGAGATAATTGATCATTAAAAATTAGGGAGTGCCAGATATACCGCAGCTCATCGCACCTTAGTAAAGTGGCAGTCAGTAGCATGGCGTCTACTTCAGTCCTACAGTTTTCGGAACCCGGTAACGTACAGTCATTGTTACCCGGGAACTATATGAAAATAAGCGCATGAGACCTTTTGGGATCATGGCAGCACCTCCGTATATGTCGTACGCCAAAGAAGTTTTACATGCGGAGGTGTCTCTTAAATCACGCAGCAGCAACCTCACCACTGCTCGTGGTGACCCAAACACTGGGTAAATGTACGATGTACGATTTATGTCGTTTAACACGCCGCATACTGTACAGGAACTCAACGAAGGAAATTGCGCGGGAAGACAACATTCAGGCGCGAGCGGTGGATAACCCACTCAAGCCTCTTGTCCAGCCATTGAGGTGTACCAAACGTCAGTTGTGGGTCCATAGCTTATACCGCTGTCACACGGGCATTTGTAATCCGGATGGAAGCGAAGCGTGATTGACTTTTAGAACGCGCTCGAGGCACCGCCGCTGTTACACGGTATGTTTCGATCCCTATTGGGAAGTTGCACCGGTTGCACTCGTGTACGCCAGACGGCGCCAAAAATGTATTTCTCGCCCGACTTCTGGCAACTTTGCGTGGTCGTAGGTATACGTGACTTTGTAAATCTTACTGCACGATTATTTACGTCAAGACACGCCCACGAGCGAACGGTTGAAGTCACACGTCGTGCGGCGTGACTTTTCTTGGTACACAAGCGAGGCGCGATTGCTACCCCTCACGGCAGTATTCCAAGTTCAAAAATAACAAAAGGTTTCCGCAGATGGTGCGAGCTGGGAAACACGGCGAGAAAGAATTGGCGCGAACGGGAATCGATCTGCTGGCCTTGAGAAGTTTTATGAAGCTTAGCCTTGCGATTACGCCAGACAGCTTAGCTGTAAACATCAGCGTTCACGACGCTAAGTCAGTGAAGCCGGGGTATTTTTTGTTTCCTCTCGAGTCGCCGCAACACATGCGTGAGTCCAGTGGCGGTCCCAAGGAGGGGCGAAGGGGGCGATCGCCCCCCCCCCCCCCCCCCCCCCATTCTCCCACAGACACACACACAAAGGGGTCTTCAGCTTTTTACTTTTTTTTTAAAGCATTCTACTTGTGCGAGGTCGCAAACGTGTTGCGACCGTCAGAAATGCGGGCTCGGGCCAGCCGCTGTACCGCATAAGGGGGGACAAAAACCACTTTGCCGCTAAAAGATTGTGGGCAAGCGGGTTATTCGCATACCCGCGCACGCCGGCATGGTTATAACCTCCTCCGGAAAGCTTACTTACTTTAAACGTTTCCTAAAAATAAGAAAAAACTAAATAAAAACGGGAACAAACCTGCACTAGCTAAGCTATAGCAGGATGATGCCAATTAAAAAAATAAATGAACAGGAAGCTGGTGCAAAAAGGTTAGCGGTTGTTAATTCGCCCCCCCCCCTACCCCCCCCTCCCCCTTACCCCCCTCCCCCCCCCCCCCCCCCCCCCCAAAAAAAAAAAAAATCGCCCGCCCATAATTCGGCCCCTCCAAAACCAATCTCTGGGACCGCTACTGCGTGAGTCGCAGATTAACCATCAAATCTGTGAATGGTGGTTGTGGATGTGAAAGAGGGCGACAAAGTCGCAGCAAGCTCATTGACGGTGGACGAAACCTTTCAACTATTGCTTTGCCCAGTATTGTGTTCGCTCACTTTTTTCTCTTTTTATTCAACGATGGGTTACAACTAAGGGTGTGCGAATATCAAATTTTTCGAATACTAATCGAATACGAATATCTAGCTTCGAATATCGAATCGAATATCGAGTAACTAAGGGGGGACGTGGCTTTCAAAACGAACTTCTTTATTTCTTTGTGGATTTTGATGACAATTGGCACAGCAACTGGAAATGATTGTATGATAGTACCATAAAAATTTCCAAGTAATACTTTGAACACTTTTATATTTATAAAATTTTATTTCCATTCACTTTGTACCGAGCTTGAGTGTCCTATAAAACATGATAGAAAACGTGTTCGAAGTGCTTTGCATTCCCAAATGAATGGGAAAGGTCGCGAGAGTGATTTTTTCTATTAAAACACAGTTTTTTTAGTTTTCATTTTTTAGAGGTGAATGTACAAAAGACATATAGACCATGAGATACTATTTGAATAAATAATTCACAAAAAGTAAATCTGAAAAACCAGGAGTGTCATGACCGCAGCTGTTCATCAAGGATTGTAACGCAAATAACGGAATCAAAATACACCTAGCGGTACCAAAGAAATTACTAGAACAAACGACGTACATGGCAAAAAAAAAAAAAAACGTTTTGAGAAAACGGCTTCAGAGGTTGCAACAAAGATATCATTCATGAAAAGTCGCAAGGGTTGTAGCCTTTCATGTCCATTTGAACACGGAGCTTCTGGGATGTTTTGCCTTGAAATCGAAGTGCCTTTTGCAGCCTTTTTATTTCCACAAAACATAATTTTCAGCTCCTCTGTGAAGAGTACATAACCCAGTTTGCGGACCAAACTGGGGGACATAGCTTTCAATGCAAAGTAGGTTGGTTGCCTGTATTGCACTGGACAACTTCCCTCTGCGATGTTGTGACCATGGAAACAAGTGAAGCACTCTTTTTTTACTTAAATTTGAAAACTGAGTTTTGTCTTCTTTTATGATTTAATTATAGCCTTGCCGGGAGCAACAACTTCATTCTCGTACGCGCAGGTGTTCATTGCCAAAAGTGGATTCAAACTAGCTACTTTTAAGCTTGATAGAATATTCTTCATAACCCCAAATTCAATGCGTGCACATTTTTTAGTGCTCTTGACATTCAGGGCATCCAATATTCCTCGCAGCACAACCAATATGCACTAAAATATAGATGTATGCAATGGTCATAATTAATAGTTTCCCTAAAAAATTCGATTTGTTAAATGGTACGACAGTACGGTACATTTTTAACGCATTGGTATTAATAATTTCCCTATAAAATTCAATTTGTTAAATGCTACCAAAGTAAGGTACATTTTTAACGCCGTCAACACGTTATTATTCCTGACTCAGACCTGTTTACATGATTACTCGAAGGTCACGGGAAACATTGCGCAAGAAAGCGATATGGCTCACCCGCATCGCGGCGCTCGTATGCCGCAACATGTCATTCTTTGGGTATCCCTGAAATGGCCTTTCAGGTCGCTTTTAAAAGTAAGTCTAACGTCACAGGAGTTAATTACAACTACGGGCGCTCAATCGTACCCGGTTGCGCGGTCAGGCGATGCTCCAACGCGCAGCGGCTTCGCCGTGCACGCCGAAGCTTTTGACGCGTCGGCCGTTTTAGAGTGTAAGCATCGAAAATCAGACGAAAAGTCCACTTCGCGAACCGCTATCATAAGTGCGCACCGCGTTTCACCCTCCGGGGTAAAGTCACGCGCACCACGAAGTGTTCGATTACCACCGCCTTTCGAGCCACGCAACTTCCCGTAATCTGCAGCTTGTAATCCCAGGCATTCCAATCTCGATAATGTCCGCGTTGAATAGCACAGCAGATAAAATGACTGAACAGAAACTTGGCCGAGCGAAGCAGCCAAAATGAACTCTGAAAGGCGGCCGCCATCTTGCATTGCTGCGGCGACGCCCAATCAGGAGGGCCGTTTAAGCGCGCCGACCGGAAGGCCATTCGCGCTTCATTATCCATTACTGGTTTCGTTTGTGCGTCTTTTTCTCCCTGCCGTTCCTGCGTCTCTGAATGAACCAAGATTAAAGACATTGCCTGGACCCGAAAGAGGATCGCTTGGCCGATCCAATGGTACCAAAATGGCCGCCCGGTGACACCGTTGCGGAGAAACAGCGATCCGGAAATTGCCGTTGTTTTCGCCATTTTGCGCTGACATTTTGTCACTGCGGCTAGCAAAAGTATTTTTTATGCCACTTTGCGATGGTTTTCGGCGGGAAAACTTTGCAAACGGACAGGATAGAAAACATAGAAACCGAAGATGTTGCTTTAAAAAAAAGATGTTTTGCCATTTTTTTTTCGAAATTGAAAGCCGCGTCCCCCATTCAAATCAATCCAAATATTTGATAATAGCCGATTATTCGAACCCTCTCGAATATTCAAAATATTTCGAATACATAGTTTTGGAAGCGCATACGAATATGATATATCTAATAATCGAGTAATATTCGAATTTTTCGAATATTCGCCCACTCCTAGTTACAACACAATAGAAAACAGCCGACCCCGCAGCAGCGCTACTGGAAAACTCTCCCGGGTGAGCGTGCGGCGGCATTTCAAACGCTCGGCACGCGTTTCCTGTCAATGAGCGTGCAAGGTATGCCCGCCAGCCTTAACTCCGCCATTGTCGTGTGACGAAGGCTTCTTGCTTCATCGCACTCCGCCGCGCTACGCAAAAGAAACGTCGCTCAACGGCGCTTATCGCACGATCACGCAAATTCGCGCATACGGTCGCCGGGGTTATCGCCGCACAGTCGCCGACCCACCGCGGGGGTCGCCCGGCACACGCTGGCACGGAGGCACCCCAGTTGCGAACCTTTGCCATTCGTTCGTTTGTCGAGTACCAGATCTCGCGATCGCAGTGTGACACCGCTGCGCCGAGAAGGCGAGAAGTTGCACGGACGTTGTTTGCGGAAGACGAGAGCCGGACGAGTGTGTACAGTATTTCCGTGTGGCCAGCGGGATGTACTACACTGACCGGTTCGGCGGCGCGCGTTCGAGAACGTGTCCCAGACACGCAGCGATGTAAAGTACGAGCCTGCGGAAGAGGAACGGGTTAACTTTGTGGAAGTTTCGTTGGGCAGTAAATTGGAGAGAACGCAATGCATGGCCGTTGCGACCACACGCTTTAAAGGGACCGTGCAGCACTTTCGATAAGCGCTTTCACTCTTTCCTTCGCGTCTGGACGCCCTGCGAAAGCTACAGTTATCGCCAGCACGGAGCGGCAGTGCGTGATTGGCTCGTCGCACCAGATACGCTTTCCGTTTCTGCTTTGTTTTTGTGCCTTTATTTTTAAAGTTCCTATCGAAAAGCGTTCATTGCTGCAACTGAAGGAAAACCGGCCAACAGCCGCTACATGTCCTCAGTGACGTAATTCGGGCCGTCAAGAACGTCAAGAACGGGAAAGAGAGAAAAATCTTTTGAGCGAGTTTCCAAGTTAGCTGGTGGGCATAGAACAGTAGTTTTTGGCTGAGGTACTTTGCGACGTACCCCGTAATCTAAGTACTGGGTGTGTTAGGTGACTAAGTTCTGCAAGCATTTAGGATTTCAAAAAAAGTTCAAAAAATGTTGCAGGGTCCCTTTAACTAAGGGTGTCATAATTTTTCCAAACGGAGCTCGCAGCATGAAGACGAAATACAAGTTTTGTTCGTTCGAAACATTGCCGAGTCAGAATAAGAATCGTGGCTGTTTTAAACCAAACTTAAAACTATATAGCTGTATAACAAAGAAAGCAGACGAAAGAGTGTCGACTCACTTTCAGCATTCTCTCACTGCATCCCGACATTCAAAAAGATTTCTGCCGCAATTTTGGTTTATACGTGATCGTTGACCTATAGCTCAATTTCCATATTATTGCTTCTGGTTACTTCCCTTCCGTACTTTTCCCCGTTAGTGTCCTATGATTTTTTTGCTCTCTTATTTTCTTTCCAATGGTAAACAAACCTTTCTATATCGTTGTTTGAAGCCTTGCGATGCTTAATAATTTCAGCGATTCTCCTGATTTACACGTAGACTTACTGGGTACGCGCTTTTTTTGCTCTCAGGCTCTCTTGAATCAACGACGAAATCCTTTTTCTTGCTCCACTATATTAATTATCTAATTGGTTTCCACGAACAAAAAAGCTCTTCTTGGCCAATCCCCTTAAGCGGGTATGCGCCATTTTTACGGGCCACCGCCATCGCCGTCAGCGGTAACACACCAGTGCTCGTCTTTCTCACTTTGAACGGAACCTCCACGCTTTTCCGGCATTCCAGATGTCCTGGTTAAAAAGGCGCAGGCCGTCCAAGGACATCTACGTTTCGTTTCCATATCCGTTGGAATCAGCAGCAACCGAGCCTTCACCTTGTCGAACAACTCGCGGCCAAACAACTCGCGGCGCGAGCACTCGTCTTTAGTCTTTAGATGCTCGTTTTTAACAGCGGAGCTGTTGCAAAAGCCGTAGGTTCGCCGTTGCATGAAAAAAATACAAAAAAAAAAGGCGGAGCGCTCGTGAACGCGTGCCTCGCAGCGACCGCCGAGTTCCCGGCTCGCGCAGTG
>CM023449.1:19973908-20023908 GCA_013339765.2 Haemaphysalis longicornis
TTTTCAACATGTAAACCCTAAAGGGATTAAGCGGCCTTACACGCGCTTGCGGAATGCCCACAATTCCTCTCCGCCGCGTAAAATTGCCCGATTAGTTTTTGCGGCTAATGATGTAGTGCAGATTTTTATAAATATAATTTTAATATTCTCTTTCAGACTTTTTACACCGCGCGATATTTTTAGCTGTTTTACGGATGGAAATATCTGTGGAAACCGAAGCCATGACGTTGGACAGTATAAATGGTACGGGGCCCCGATCAATAGCGCCATCTCTTCCTTTAGTCGCTGCGTGGCCGTTTCCGCCATCCCCTTTCACTAATCAAACACCGTGCATCATTTCCCCGTCCCCTTTCGTGCCCTACACAGCCTCCTGGCCGGAATGTGAGTGGCCTTTTTTTGTTGTAGCGTTCGAAACCGCAGGTATCTTGTACCACGCGGTTTGTCGCACGACCTGGTAATTGTTTTTCCAAATGCAGCGATGGACGTCGTTGCCTTCCGGGTTGCATACGAAAATCCGCTCGAACCGCCTCGACCGTGAATCCAACCCGCGACCTCCACCACTCTAAGCTGCACAACGCCCTAACCATTACCGAAATGGGCGGGCGGGCAATTACGACTGTCAGCGTCAGACAGGTCCGCATGATACGACAGTACGCAATTGTTCCTTCCGAGCGTTGACAAGCCAGAAAGACCACAAACAACAGAAAAAAGAGGCGGTACAGCTGTGAATAGCGTTGAGAGAAACAGAATGCAAGGCTGCGAACAAGGGAGTTCTTATCTCTGCATGTTTCGGAATCCTTCTGTGGCAGTGAAAATGGAGCAACGGCGGGCTTGATCCATTATTGTCTCCTGGGCAGATCCAACCTTGCCAGAGGCACGAGGGAGCCTTGGCCGGGGTCCCGTAACGCGCTGCACTGTTTTCTGAAAGACAAAGCTTGGGGACACTGCCGCCGCTCCTAGTGCCAACAAATTTGCGTATTGATAGCTGGCGACATTGCCTTCGATCACGCGTGCTTGGGATCGTGAGCTTGCAAAAGGGCGTTTCCTGATGCGGTCGGATTATCAATAACCGTTCGTTCGTTTGTTCAGTAATCAGCCCACTTATGTCCGCTGCACGACGAAGGCCTCTGCGGATATAGGCTGTCTTAGGCGAATAATACACCAGTGACGGAACCCTGTTCTGGTGACGATGCTGTTTTCGGCCCGTAAAACCTTCCCAGTAAGGTTGCACCTATCTAGTTTTGCCTCACTGCAGGTGACCGATGCTATTTCTACGGGACCAGGCAACTCTCCCTACCTGGGGGAAATGAAGAACACAATTTTACGTGTAATTACTTGAGAATGTGTCAGCGAGTCACGATGAATTAGTACCCCCCCCCCCCCCCCTGTTTTAGCTCTCCCTTCCAATGAAATACGCGGAAAAGCTAATCGTATTGACTCGCACGGCCGCTGTGGTGTTGACAGAAGTTGGGTTCCTCGAGAAAATAACAGTTTGTTCGGTTCTCACATCACTCTCACACCGTCAATTGCCGTCAATAATAGGAAAATTATGCCAACGAGGTACAAAGTAGTTCACAACCCGCCGCGCTGCTGAGCGCAAGGACGCGGGTTTAATCCTGACCTAAATGGCCGCATATCAGACGGAGGCGGAAAACTAAAACGCCAGTGTGTTCAAGATTCCGGCGCACGTTAAAGATCCCCAGGTGGTCAAAATTAATCCGGGCCCTCCACTGCGGCGCGCCTTGAAGCCCAGGTGTAGATTCGGCGCGCTCAGTCCCCCAAAATTTGAACATTTGAAAAATCGCAAAGTAGTGCACATTTTGGCGTGAGCTTTTGTTGTTGTTCTAGCAGTGAAATTCGCGAGCATGGATCTTCTGTGTTCGTTGCCCAGGCAGACAAGAGAGAAAAATCGTGAGAAAAGAGCAGACATGTACGTAACGCGTTACAAGGAACGAGTTACTTCTACCTAGTTACTATTTTCGGTAATGAGTAACGTACTTAGTTACTTATTTCTGAAAAAAAGGAACGACTTACTTCTACCTAGTTACTATTTTCGGTAGCGAGTAACGTACTTAGTTACTTATCTTAAAAAAGGAACGCGTAGCGTATTTAGTTCCTTTTAAGGACGAGTAACGAGTAACGGCATTTCGTTACTTCTGAGGAGTATGGCTACTTCCAGACTACCGACGCAAAGCCATATCGTGATCTATAAACGTAAAAAACGGCGTGTCACGCAGTTCGGTTGGAGGAGGCGTGAAATGACGTCATTCTTTGACGTTAGTACGGCAGTTGCGGCAACAGTCTGAACCCGTGTGCAACACCGCTTAAACGGCCTTGTTTTAATTCTAACCTGTGCATGTGTCTATAGGCATATCGCGCTAATGTTTGGCTCGAAAGCAGCAGCGCCGATGTCTACATTCTGGTGGTTCGGGGCGTCATTTATATTGTGAATGATGCCATGGTCATCACGGCCTCTTGTCGTGGCATTTAATTTACGCAAGTGTCGGCGCACTGCGATGCCGACAGCCGGGGTTACCACGAGTCGAGCACGGGCGCCCACACAAAGAAGGCATGTGGCTACGTCATAATGGACACAGGCCGCGACGAACGAATAGTTTAGGTTGAGCAGATGAAAAGACGTTAGTCGTTGATAGTGAAGCCGAACAATCAAATTGTCGATAATACAAAAGGCAAGAAGGAACCGATGCATTCATCACAGGCCGTGCACGTCTCGGCCGAGTAAGCGCGGAGACATAACCGATGAAAACTTCGAGAGGCAGCAACGACTAGTAAAACGGAAACAATGATCCATGAAACAAGACAGTTGTGCGTGAAAGTAACTCGTTACTTTTTGGGTAACTCATGCGTTTCTTTTGAGCATCGGTAACGGGTAACGTATTTAGTTACTTGTTTAGCGAGTAAGAAGTAACGGTATTTAGTACCCTTTTTTTGGGTAACATGTAGATGTCTGAAAAAGAAGCAAATGAGAAAAACCGCATGCTCTCATTGCATTTCCTCCTGACGCCGGGGTGTGATTTTCATTATCCGCGGCATGGCGGCAGTTTCGAAAGCCACTCATCCGAGAAACCATATTGGCGCCCAGCGTGAACCGTTCCATTCGGGTAAATCAGCTACTGCCTCATATAAAAGTTGGCAGGGGGCGGATAGGCACCTTCCGACGCATGTTTAAAAATCTACTTGCTGCTTCCGTAGGCTAAGCAAGAACGCCATTGCACATTCAGCCTTGGCAGACCTGTCGGCGCCCTGTTGACGGATGAGTCGGGAAGGCGAGGTCGGCACGAAATTATTAATTTTTTTTTATGCCGGTGGGCTGCACGCGTGCTGACCTCGCTTATGTGATGACAACAAACTGATTGAGGGAGTAAACAGCTCCCATCCATAACTCGCACTTGATTCGCTTAGTTGTGCAATAACTGATACGTGACCTCAGCTTCGATAAATACCGAAGCAGCGGGTGCGCTTGAAGAACACGACTTGGGAGATCATTCAACGCCGCCCCTGGCCCTCTAAATAGCAGCAACGTCTCGCTTTGTAGATGGCGTCAGGCCTACTTTGATAACAAGACCTTTGAGAGCTTTCTTTTAACAGCAGAGTCGTTTAAGCTTTTAGTTTCACAGTATAGCGCTGCCAGAAAAAAAAATTACAAAGAAAAAACACCTAGCGCACGTAAGCGTGTGCCTCGTGAGGAGCACCTGGCCTCGGCCAGGCTTTCGCGTGAGCTTGCGCCACGTGATGAGCTCGCAAAATATACAAAGGAAAAAGGCCTGTGAGCGTGTGAGGAGCGCCCGGCGTCGGCCAGCTCAACCTTCGAGAACATTCTGCCCAGCGTTGGTGGCGTGATCCCTGGCATGGTCTTCTACTCGCCAGTTCACTTAACTGCGTTCGCGCCGGCAGCAGGGAGCACAGACGCCGAGTTCGCGAAGCCGGTTACCGCGGGTTCTGGCGCGTGCTAACGCGGTCCACTTTGGGAGATGTGTAAAAGCCTGTGGACGGAACGATCCGGGCCTGGCAGTCATGAAGAACTTTCCGCGGCAAGTTCGGAAAAGCATATGAGGCGCAACAGCCGGGTCTCCGACGAAGGGAGAGGGGACGCCAGCTCTGCTGTTTTTCCAGCCTTTCATCGCTAGTACAAGCTGCGCCATTTTTCTTCTCGCGTTAAGTCTTGATGAGTGACGAAATTCTGCTTCTCCTCTTTCGCAATCTCCGCCATTTGCTTTTAGACCTTTGTACCGAAGAGAAATTTCGCCCTGATATCTTTGCTTCACACCCATGCTGTCTTTCGCCTACTGTACACGGGGCGAGCGAGACCACTTGGCACCCCAAGGAGACTGGTTCGCCCACGCGAGTAGGTTGAAGGCGCTGTAAGCGTTATATCGCTGACTGTCTGTTTCTTCATCGTTTTTTTCTAATGTGCGTGTGGGACCACAGTCTGCAATTTCGAATCGTTGGTGTCATAGTATGGCGCACGCTGCCTTTTCCCCCGTCCGCGTATAATGATAACACTCGCGGAATACCCGCGATAAACAAAAAAAGTTTCCAAATATGTTATTCTAAGAAAAATACACACATTTAAAGCAGTGCAGAATTATTCGCGTACATTCCTTAAAGAGGGAACGGAGGATGTTATTGGTCGAAATTTTATTTGTGGCATTGTGCAGCTCATTTATGTGCAAATTCAGCAATTTCTGATGATGTCTGCTCCCTTTGAGGTTAGTTGAGTTGTTTTGTACGGGCTTTATTTCGCGCAAGTTAAGCTGTTACTCTAGCTATTAACCAAATTACAGAATTCCGCATGAGTCGGAGCTTTCTGTGAGGAAGCGAGTAAACGTGTTTCGAAACGAGCAACATTCCTCAAAGCTTGATTTAAATAGACTTATCCGTCGCGGTATACATATTTCTGCAACATAGGGGAATCACCCCTAAATATAGGCTGTGCTTTTCCGCTCATCTTCAATGCTAAGTTCGCAAAAAAAAAAAAAAGCTTTGAAGAAACCCAAGAACACTATAGCAATGTTCCTTGAAAACAGGCACGTGGGGAGGACCACACTGGTGATCACAGAAATTTATTTTTCCATCTAACAAAAGTTGAGATTTGTTTAGAGGACTCAGAAAGAGAATGATGAAAAAAAGAAAAGCTTCGGTGTTAATTTGGGCAACGTTTACGAGTGTCCAGCCAGTGGCCACCAGGAACTTTTTTCTTTTCTTTGCATTTCACGTTTGGAGTGGAGATCATGCATACTAATCCACATACTGTTCCCATAGCATATCACGGTAAAATAATGAACCATCAGTTGTCTTAACAAACCAGTCTATGGCACTGAGGGTTAACGAAAAGATGAAGATTGCAGTGCTGTTTCTGACCGAAACATTTAGCTTCGTACGAAATTTGTGCACTACAGCTTGCCGTGGACTAATTGGATCGCGGAATTCCGTCCAGCACTTCCTGTCGGACCCAGCTCCACCTACTGGTTTGCTCGGAACACTCGTTCTATTCTATGAAACAACTGTTGAAACAACTAGTGTGTGTACATGTATAAATTATTCCTAACCAAAATGTTTTGTGAGAGACTGGAAACAACTGCATTGTACTTTAATTTTTTTATTCCTTTTCCTGAATTGTTTATTCTCATGTAATCTGTGCCGTTTATATATGTTTGTCATTTTGTGTGTCTCTACTATAGTTTGCTTTTGTGGTATCCCTATATCGCCACTAAATTTCATTACTTTGACCTTTACGTGCAAATGGATTGCTAGTTTCAACCTATGCACTTGTACTATGCTCCCTATTTATAGTGTCGAAGCACAGGAAGTCCCTACTGCGGTTTATAACCTTGGGACCTCCTCTTGTATAGCTACACTATACAACACATACCATTGTGCTTTTGAAATAAACTTCGAACTTCGAACTTTGAACTCCGGTGTTCGGCCTCGGTAGCCTACCAGTAGAACGTGGGCTCTGATGCGAACGGCCTGGGATGGAGCTCCAGCAGTGCTATTTTTTTCCTCCAAAACTGCGTGTGTTTTTATTACTGTAAAATGTCCCCTTATCTCAATTCCACGCATTTTTCTTGCGGATAAGGGTGGTCTGCCATCTTTTAGGCCGGTTGAGGGGTGGAGCGCGGGGTATCAACTAGCGTCACTAAATAAAGGCTTTTTAGTGACGCTAGTATCAACACGTCTGATTAACGCTCCGCATAGCGCCGCTAGTGCCTGTCTCGAAACGGAGTGTCACAGTTAAATTTTCGCACGATTTTTTTTTTTTTTTTTTCAAAAACAACGCGAAGAACTGGCACAAAGGTGAAGACATACAGCGCCGAAAGTGTACGTTTCGTCTTCCGTCCCACTCTCCCGCACTGTTTTTGAAGAAGATCATAATTCACACATACATTTCGTACATCATTCTACGCTTGGTGCAAAATTCGAAACGCGTATTCGGAGCTTTTCGGCTCCCTTCTTTTCGGGCTTGCCGGACGTTTCGGGTTTACCGGGCTTTTTTGGACTCGTGAAGTTGCCTACGAGCAACTTTTTCCGAAATCGTCATTCGTGCTGTTTTTTAAAGCGAAAGCTTTTTTAGTGGGACCGATTGGCGTCCTGTCAAAAAAACTAACGCATTTTTTCCATAGACCGGTTGGTCGACCGAAAAGCTCTGATAAGATCTCTGTACATACGGCGCGTGCGTGAAACCGGGTTTCCGTTGTGTCAAAACGGTTACTTTATCGCGAAAAAGCAACGGTTCTAGATAAGACAGTACACGCCTCGATCATGAAGGAGTACAGTAGTATGCCTTTATCATAAACCACGTATCAGTATACACTTAGGTCGCTCGTAGATGCGTGTACTTTGTGTGCGAAAAATCGTCGCATGGGTTCGTTCTTTCTTTGCGATTTTGGTCGTTGTAGGTTTGACGATTGATTGGACGCAATTCCAGCGAAGGTTGAACGCACTTATAGCGATTGTTTTGGCGCACGTTTGACGCACTTTTGATGTGAGAAAGCTTTCGCGCGTCTCTCAGCTTTATTTAGGAAGGGATTGTAAAATTCTTAAACTCTACATGGAATAAATTCATTCATTCATTCATTCATTCATTCTCCCGCCTCACAGGGTGTCCGGAGAGTCGCGAGCCGATGAGGCGGGCCGCATAAAAGCCTGGCTATCCGGCTGCACCAGCACAGCCGGCAGCCGCGTCTGCGGCCGGCTGCCTCCGTACCGGCTCTTGTACCCCGCAAGGGCCTGTGGCGTCGGGTCTGGAGCGCAGCGTTCCCCGGCCAACGCAGAGCCGTGCATCGCTCCATGGAGGACGACTTCTGCCTCGACGAGTTCGAGCAGCAGCAGCTAGAGCTCGAGCGGCGCCGCATCATCGTCAACCAGGTGCGCGCGCCCTGTGCGGGCTGAGGGGAAAGGGTCAAACACATCTGCGGAAAAAGACGCGTTTCCGTACGCGTTTCCGTACGCGAAGCTGTTGAGCAAAACCGTTCGTGTATGCTGTCCGCAGTTAAAAATACAAAGAAAATGCCGAGCGCTTGTGCACGCATGCCTCTAGCGCCCGTTCGTCAAGCTAAGCAAAATCCTCCCTGTTCTGTGGCTAAGCATACCTACTTAAAGAGATCAGCCACCATTGGCCACAAGAAACTCCAGCGTTCGCCGTGTCGTGGCGCGTGGCTCAGTGGCTGAGGCGTTGCGCTGCTGAGCCCGAGGTCGCGGGTTTTATTCCCGGCCGCGGCGGCCGCTTTTCTGATGAAGGCGAAAAGCAAAAAAAAAAAAAAAATTACACCGTCTTCCCGTGGGAAACCATGAGGAGGACGCGAAGCATCATGGGGGTTCCGTGTAGGTTCCATTGTGTTGCCGTTATGTTGTTTCATTTATCGGAGCACGAATGGGAACGTAGTGTGAACCCCCATGTAGAGACAGAGAAATGTAGAGAAATGTAGAGACAGCGAAGAGACCGACACCCACGTTACCTGATCGACCTGGTGGTTCTCGTCTTTCTTTATTGCGTGCTCACGCTCCTAGCCCGCTGCCCGCCCTCTTCGGCCTCTTCTCTGGTTGAGCTGCAAGGCGCGTGGTGCTTCCCGCCCCAGCTTTCCCGCAGGAAATTCAACATCCTCCTCTGAAGTTTTCAGTTCGTCGTTTCCGTTGACGTTCAGCTTCGCGTGCCTTCGTTGTATCAGCAGCTTCTTGACGTAGTTCGAATGAGTCAAGGACATAAGGCGCGTCCGTAGCACACGCTCCCGTCTCGGTTTGTAGCGCAACGGGAAGAGCGCCACGTACCTCCCGTTGCGGCGCCAGAGAGTCGTGGGATCGAAACACCGGGCGCCGCCTAACTATTTCTTTTTATAGTGGACTGCGCTGACGTCAGGCCAAAAGCTGACGGGGCTGTATAGATGCGCATGCGTAGTAGAGTGCGCACGGCGGACAACAAGGGAGGGAGGGACACAGCCCCGAGCGTGAGATGCTTCGCATCTAAAACGCCTGTGTTTACGAGATTTCGGCTCACGTTAAAGATCCCCAGGTGGTCAAAATTAATCCGGAGCCCTCCACTACGGTAGCAAAAATAGCGGCCCTGCTTACTATTATCAGAGTCCTTCAATGCTTGAAGGACTCTGCTATTATCTACGAAATTTTCAAATAAGACAAGCGAATAAAAGTAATTAAGGGGCGTATACAGACGCTAAAGCAAGAACAATTGTTGGTGCAGCATTGAAGGTACAAGGGGGATTAAAAGAAATACGAACAACGGAGCACACCTCCTTCGACGTATGCCGCGCCGTCTGGCTGCAGTCAGAAAACTGCGCTCATGCGTAATTCTTTCAGAGCGTTTGAGAGTGTCCTACTGTTAGGGGAAATGCTTGATAAGGAAGCGACGCCTGCCATTTATTTTGAGGCGTCTTTTTGTGCTCTGTGCCCACTGAGCATCCTGTTATCTACTATTTTAGGGAGCCAACGCGCAGCAGGCTGATTGCAGCTAGCACGATGAAAATCAACGGTCACCATGCTCAGTGGCGACGCAGCGTGAAAAGGCGCAAACGACGGGCGTCGCTTCTTGATCAAACATTTCCCATAAATGTAGGCCGCACTCTCTCGACGAAGGGCGCGGGCGTGCAGTTTACAGACTTTGCAGCCAGATGGTGCTGCCTGCGTCGGAGGCTGTGCGCTTCGTCGCTCGCATTTCTTTCAACCATAGAGTTTCTTACAGAATACACTAGAGAGGAATCTGGCGCTAGCGCCTATACGGCTCACATCAAGGTCGTATGTGTCGTCATGGGCCGCCATTATACATCGCGCTCGCCTTAGTTTCATCATTGGCTTGGATTGAAACATTTTAGTGACCGCAAATTTAAACAAAGTGCCACAAAAGCGCGAAGAATAGTGTGCAATTATGTAAGTGGAAAATAAACATCCCCCTCGCGAGGGGCACGGTCAAATGCAGAGCATTTTCGGGGGGCGCACATACCCGATTTTATCTGGTTCGAAAGAAATTGACAGCGAGAGCGAACGCCGAGAACCGCCCCATCACGGCACGACCGCGCCACGACCACGTCACGACTACGTCACGATCACGCCACAACTGTTGTTGCTCCCGCGCCAAACTACGACGCATGCGCGCCCCACCTGTTGCTGAACGCGATCCGAGCACGCAGAGAACACGCGAGGAGCAGCGGAGAGCAGGCGAGGAGGAGTGGGGGAGAGGGCGCACCTGGAACGGCTGTTGCGGACGCCGAGGCACGCCAACGCCGGGTGACATCGTGAGTTAAAGAAATGCTCTGCATTTAAAACAGGCTGTTTTAAAACTAAGAAGAAAGGAAGTAAAGCGTATTTTTTCCGGAACGGTTGTGCCTGCTATTCCGCAGGCCAAGGTTGTAGTTACGAACAATGTTAATATTTGGGGGGTAACTCATTAGAGACTGATTTTATTAATTTTACCATTATTTCAAATAATAAGTTGTTTGAAGAGTTTCGAAAGTTTTTTGAGCGTGCCTATGAAAACGTTGCCTTCGTTGTGAACCGGTGCACCGACCGCCAGCTAGTTGAACAAGAAAAAAGAAAACGTGGCATTAAAAGTCGCTGACGATTACAAGATAGGACGCATACAAGCGCCCGTATCTGCCGTATCTTGTCTTCGTCAAAGTGCGTTTTGTTTCTTTTCGTCGGCTACAAATTTCGCGGCGGCATATTACCCGCCCAGTCATACGTCCTTCGACTGCGGCATGAGCAACGTCAGGTGCGATCACGCATTGCCTTCTGTTTCACTGAACACGGCTACAAACGTTGACGGCTACCACAGAAACGGGAGGAGTTCGGCTTCCTTGTAGCTCGTAAACGTGTTAATGCATAGTGAAGAAAGCAAATCCCAAAAAACCGGGAGGGTCTTCCCATGAACCCCCACGACGACATGGCTTACGAGGTGCAGTTTCCTCTCTAGTATACTTACTAAGAAACTATA
Organism: Haemaphysalis longicornis; assembly: GCA_013339765.2. Classification (NCBI taxonomy): domain Eukaryota; kingdom Metazoa; phylum Arthropoda; class Arachnida; order Ixodida; family Ixodidae; genus Haemaphysalis; species Haemaphysalis longicornis. Next base: position 19,984,371 of record CM023449.1, read on the forward strand.
TGCTTTCAACATAGTTTACGAAGAGTTCCCCCATCACTTTTGCCAGCCGGACAGACGTCCGCGGCAGGCTCATGTTTCAGAAAACCAAGAGAACCCCCCCCCCCCCCCCCCCCCCTTCCCGTCTCTGATAGCACACTTGCAATGTTTTCTCATTTTTAAGTGCGAATGCACTTCTTAAGCGAGCCTGAATCGTCCGCCGCCGTCGTCCGCATAGCAACAGCTGCGGGTGCGCGCTCCTCCTCGTCTTCCCTAGCAACGGGGGGAGATGGGCGCGCGCTACTCTCCTCCTCCTCTCTCCGCTCAGTGACTGCGGGTGTTGGGCGCCTCCTCTCCACTTCGGGCGGGAGAGCTCTCGCTCGCGTAGCGGGCGCTCCGCATTCCGACGCGTGAGGGCACTCGTGTAGCCCTCGCCGTAACGGCGGGCGCTACTCTCCTCCTCCTCTCTCCGCTCAGTGACTGCGGGTGTTGGGCGCCTCCTCTCCACTCCAAGATCACGATATCCACCGTAATCGCGCAATCAACAACCGTGCATTCGCACTTACACACTCTCCCCCTCGGCGAAGTGCGAGGGAGTTTTTTTAGTTATCGCGAACCAAAATATGCACACACCGTTCTCTATATTTTGAGGAACCATTTACATATAACGTGCGGGTAAAACGACACAAAATGTATTGAAAGGCCGTTTACCAATTTGTTTGGAACAGGAACTAAGATTGGCTAAAATGCTGTTCGAAGCGAGCGACAAGTGATATCCATAGCATACAAGGGACGACACGGTACTGGTGGTGGCTCAAGCCGACAATGCCAGCGAGCCACATCGACTGTGTACAAACGACACAGGCATTACTCCGGTTTTGAACAGGGTTTAATGATTTCAAGACAGACGCAGCCACGGACAGCTCGACTCGAACGGCAGTCTGGACGGCTCGATGACGGTACCGTCCTGCTGGGCGGTGGCCGGGACGCATAGACAGTAGGCGGTCTGCAACAAAAGGCAAATCACGTTAGAAATATTACGGTTTGGGAGTTCATCACTGCTTACCGAATGCGGGGTGCAGGATTACGCCTGACAGGAACGGGAAGGGACGCTGAAAGGCAAAGTAACACAGACGAACAGCGACAGAACCACTTTTATTGCCCCAAAACACCTGCGTACAAAACACGCGTCGCCCAGCTACACAGGACAGATGGAGACGTGTACCTGCCTAGCCAGAATAGTAGTGCATGTTTGCGTGAAGGATAAAGTGCAAGTAGTCACGACACAGGGGTCAGGGAAGGGGGAGGACGCGTATATAGCGGTCCCGGACGCCAACCTGAAATGGAACCAAGGACACAAATTCCATCACTCGCCTTTGCCACGGCCCCAATTTGGAGCCGCGGACCGCAGAGCTGCGTTCCGTGCTTCAGTGGTGCTCGCTGAAGGTGGCGACTATTCCGAACGCCGCGCGAACCGAGGATGAGCGAGCGGAAGGAATGCCTCGGCTACCGCGGCGTTCGGAAAGGAAGACGGACTATCACCACAGCTGAACGGGGCTTCCGAGCTAAAGATTTCCAGAATAGAGGCAGCGACGAAGGACTTCAACCGCACATGCGCCGCTGTTCCGGAAGCTACAGCCTAACGCGCACCGCAAAGCTTTGGTGACAGTCGGAGTCCCTGTGTCGCGACGGCCCACGAAACGTTCGGCTCCGAGGCGAATGTGCGCCCGGTTCGAAACTTAATCCAAATTCGCGAAAGGCGCGAAAGAACGAGACAAAAGCCGGTTTCGTGGGTACGCCGCACGTCGCCCCGGGCCTTTGGCCACGGAACTCACCGCTTGGAAGAGTTGTCGGCGAAGCAGCCTGCGCAGGTCTGACGTGAGGCAAGTTCGCAATGGAAGGGCCCTCCTGGATGCGCTTGTCCGAGCGAGCCGGGTTGGGAGCGGTGAATGGCACAGGCACTAAGAAAAACGACTCTAGAAAAAGAAAACGACAATAGTTATAGAGTTAAAACAACTCTTAGCGTGAGCCAAACTTCCACAATAGACAGTACCGCGTGGAAAAAAAACTCACCCATCCATCGACGCCGGCAGCGCGCCGCCGGCTCTCCAGCTACTCCGCGTCCGGGCAAGCAACAGGCGGGCAAGATGGCGTGCCCCTCGTTCTAAAATGCGTTTATCCCGGCATTACAGAGCGCAGCTATTGGTCAGCTACCGCCTACCCTTCCACTCCTTCACATCGCTATCGTCTTCCAGAACATTCTGCCAGTTGTAAAACAAAATGACAGACAAAGAAAACTTCCAAGTCGCAGCCGCGCGGGCACTGGAGCATGCATGACCAGGCATTTTATGCTGCGTCACGGAGCAAGATAACCTTCTTGCCTCGTGGTGCTGCCTGCCTATCGCGATATGCCATTGCGTGTGTGCTACCAGGCTTTGGGTGGCGCGATTGCACGGTGCTCTCGATCATGCGGCCGCCGCTACCGGCCGTCTTCCGCGGCTTTTGAAACCGAATAAAAAACGCCACGTTTCGAAGGAATATCGTCGACTGAGCGGGAACGCAAATATGCTACTGCGTACGAGTCGGGGCTGTAAAGAAGGACGAAAATGAAGTGCTTGTTAGAGAGCTGGGTGATATTGTTATGAGCATTTCAGATGCCGTTGCTTACACTGTCACCGCAAGGTCGTATGCTTGCTTGTTTTGGTGATGGTTATGAGGGCCGCGTGGGTGGCCTCAAAACATTCACATACCAGCGCAGGGAACAGGCAAATGAGTTGAACATTGGTAGCTAAAGGCCGCCACGATGTAAGAATGCATGTAAGGCACAACATAATACGCTTGCGTCTCACAGAAGAACAGTTGCGATGAATTCGTCTCTTGTATCGGGTTCATTGCACGCAAAGATGTCTGCATGCAAGCAGCCAGGTAATTAGACTTCTGTAAATGAATGAATGAATGAATGAATTTATTCAGATAGGAATGGTCGAGCGCCTCATGTCGCGGAATCGAGGAAAGGGAGACAATAAATCCTGTTGGCTAGTGACCCCTTACACACCAGCCCCGTGCACGGGCCGCTTAGTTCAGGTCATTTTGGGGAAAGCCGCCTTCGAAGAGGGGTAACGGGTCTATTTGATGAGGTCTTTTGTGTCCGCGCCGCACGAGCTGAGGAACGTTCGCATGAAACAAAAACCACGCTATGTTCGCGCAATCGAAGGTTAAATTGAACCACAACAAAATCAAGAGAAAACGTCTTTCGCATGTGTAAATAAAACTTTAACTTAAAAAAAAACTTTAAATAAAACTTTAAACCCCAGGTGAGTGAGTTTCTCATTGGAGATGAACTGGGGTAGGTTGAGCGCAGCTTTTAACGTATTATGGCCACGTTGATGTGCTCCTCGTCCGACTTCGTGAGATTTTGAAATGGTAGACTGTAGCCGATACGAGGGATAATCAGTGCTTGTACTATTCGGACGGTGTCTTCTTCCCTCATTCCCTTCCGGTTGTGTGTTAGCCGCTTGATTACGCGTGCCAGTTGGGAGGATTTAGCGCGCAGTCGCGTTATGGTGGTGTCCGCGCTCAAGCATTTCCTTGCAGGTGCATCCCGAGTAAATTCTTATTTGCCTCCACACAACCACCTGCATTGCGCGGACACAAGGACTCTATCACCGTTTGTTTTTGGACTCATCCGTGAAGCTAACCTTTACATATTTATCTGATAGGCCGTCGTTAACGGGTGAACATTCATTTTCAAACTTCCCGCAAACACGAAAAACGACGGTATTTGGACAACTTACGCCATCTGGCGTGTTTTATTGAAAACCCTTTTTTGAGTTTTGTTGCCGTTTGTTTACATTTTGCGTCGGTAGGTGGCGTTGCAACTAAAATTTGAACCCAATATTTAGTGGCATTTCAAGGTTTCACTTGAGACACCGTCTACTTACGCAAAATGTAAACAAACGACAACAAAAGTAAATAAAAAGGTTTCTAATAAACCCGCCAGATGGCGTCAGTTGTCCAATTAGCGCTGTTTTTAATTTTTGCGGGAAGTTTGAAAATCAATGTCAAAGCATGTTCAAAATTTGAAAATCAAAGTTTGAAGTTTGAAAATCAAAATCAACAAGTAACCGTGCATGTGGCCCAAGCGCAGAACCACTTGGTCTCCGCTACTGTAGTTCCGCTACTGCGAAGCGAACTTCCTAACCGGGGTTGAAATCCCGTTACGGCTTTTTTTTGGATATTAACGATTGTTACCACGCATAAAATCTAGTTATGACATCTTTATGCACTATAAATGGGATTTCGGGCATTTTCGTTGCCTTTTGGTCAGTCTCAGACTCTCAGCTACTGCTTCTTGTACTTTCTTGCGGGTTTTCCCCTCTTAGGTCGGTTTCGGCTATTTCTGTTGAAAATTTTTCTACACCGTGGTTGTCAGCCATTGCAGGTCCGTTTTCGTTTTTATTTATTTCAGTTTGGGTGGTTTTGTATGCTTTAGGTACGTTTATGCTGTGATATAGCCATTGGCGCACCCACGGGGGGTGTTTTGGGGGTTGTAACCCCCCCCCCCCCCTTCCCCCCAGATGTCCGTCGACCCAACCCCCTCCGCACGCCTCTCCCACCGAACCGAAACCGAAGTTCACCGAGCGCAGTGTGTAGTCTCGGAAGCTTGTATTATTGGACATTCGCAGTTAAATCTCGAAGAAGAATATTGTATGACCGGCATTAAAAATAAAACTAGAGCACGAGCTTTCAGGATCGTGCAATTTTAAAACTGTGAGGACCAACTTGCGTATAACTTGAAGTAGTTTAAGAAAAAGAATAAGAACAAATTTTAGTGACACAAAAAGTGTCCCTGGACAGGAAATTTCTGAATGCTTAAGAATCCCTGGTGGTTTTAAATGATTCCGTAGCCCCCCTCCCCTCTACGGCACGCCCCAGCCCACGCTAAACCGCAAATAGTCGCACAATATTTGTAGGGCCAGATTATACCACTTTCTGAACTTCTGTGCGGAACTTCCATAACGAGATTTGAATCATTCGTCGCCTTCTAGAAAAACAAACAAAAAAAAAAAGACGCTGAAATTTCCCATAGGTTGGGACTCAGTATTGTCGAGCTTGCCTTCTGGCCTCAAATCAAATCTAACAAGATCAGATCGAAGTTGTTTTATTTCATTTGAAAGCTTTAACAACTGTTTCTCCTTCAATACTAACGAGACCTCCCTCTCCCGTTGAATAAAAAAAGGTTCGGTTTTCCTTTATATATATATCGCCTGAGTTTGTAACATTATAGTTAGTAGTTCTGCAGTCGCATGCAAGTGCACTCACGTGATTGGAACATCCCGCGCGGAAACATCGCGCAACGTCTGATATATTTGCAGACAAAGCCTCCTCTTTTGTGGATTGAACAATATAAATTACGTTTTCTTTTGAAGCGAAACATGCTGATCTTGAGAAAGTTTTGCCCCGCAGGCAAGCTGTACAAGCGTCTCTCTTCTGGGCATCACTCCTATTCGGCCTCTATATGCCTTCCTATACGCGAGTTCAACCGAATAAATCCTTCTTCATTCACGTGCACTATGTGGCAGGATTACTTTACAATCTCTTGCTTCGTTTTAAGCCCGAAAGGGGCGTCTAATATGCTTCATCCGCGCTTCAAAAAGAAGAGCGCCCCCGAGACAGCAGCCTACCGGCTTGCGGGGACCGACCCAGTGTTGCGCATATCTGCCGAAGGGGGCGCTGGGTGTCGCGGGCTCCGTGTCGCTTTCTGAGCGCTGTCCGGCGCCTATACGAACAGATTTTGTGCTTTACTCTTGGCTTGACTTCACCAGTGAAGAAGGCATTAATTGTATAGTTCCTCCCCAACCTCATCTCCCGCCATCCCTTCTTTCCAATTCTACTTTCAAATTTGGGTCCGGGGCTTCGGGCAATGGCAAAAGGCTTCGCGTATTTTCTTTTTTTATGTGAAGGTGCATCCATTATTATATTCCTTCTGTAGGCGAATTGTAAGGTTATGGCGGCTGATTTAATTCGTAATTTTTTCGCGTAAAAATAATAAAAACTCGGTTGCTCTTTATAGTTTTATATATTTTATTCTTTGTGGTTATTTATTTTTATTTTTATTTTTTTGTACTACTTACATTTGTCTTTATATTTGTTATTTTACATTTTTACATTTATATATTATCATATTTTATATTTGTTGTGAAAATTTCAAACAAAAATCCTGGGTGCGCTAATGGATATAGCCCCCATAAGAAAGCTCAGGTGACGGCTGGCTGTATTGACTAGGAAACGCATATACGCTGGTGTGGACCCCTGAGAAACACTTCGGTTTGAAGAGGATGAGAAAGAGTACAGTAACGTATGCTTATTGTCAAATAACAACTACTGATGAATATTTCTCTCTCGCAAGTGGAACGGGCCCATTAAACTGGAACGGGCCATGAGGAACCAAGTACAAGTTTGTTTCGTTAGCAGGACTGCTTTGTTCCGATAACAGTGATGCCAATTTTATCGCAAACTTCATACAAAGAATCGATATATTAAAGAAAGGCTGCGTCTAATCTCACGGCAGCCGTGAGAATTACCTCCGGGAAATTCTCACGGCAGTTGCTATAAAAGCTGGCTGGCCTAAAATTTTCTAAGTGATATTACGTCCCATTGTAACCTTACATATTACGTCCCATTGTAACCTTACGTAACATAACCTCACCGAACCTAGCGTAACCTAACCGAACACATAATAACCTACCCAAATCCAGCCCCACTGCAACATACCTAATCTAACACAGCCCAACAACACAGAACACAACCGACATTAAATGTAATTCAACCCATTCTAGAAGTCCTGTGCGTCGATCTCGGTCTTGATATCGTAAAAACTAGAGTAAAGAAAGTATTAACAAAATCAAGATGACCGAAAAATTCTGAAAGGTAAAAAAAACCGCAATGGTGGACTAGAACCTGAGCCTTCTCGATTAAAACCAAGCACTATACCATAGCGCTACAGGGGCAGCAGCAAACACAGGTTTTTGGGGAATATTTATCCCATAGAATCTTTGGGTAACGTGCTTAGCGAATAAGAGGCGACTGCCGTGAGAAATTTCTGACGGTAATTCTCACGGTTGCCGGGATAATAGACACTACCGTAAACAAAAAGTCCCCAACAGTGTCGACTCCCCCGCCACTCTCCGCCGACGTCTGTATGACGTCACAGTGATTGTGCGATTGGAGGCCTCTGACCGAAGCCACCTCCAAGAAACATAACTGGCGATTGCAGTAAGGCCTGTCGTTTAGTTTGACCGTATCACTTGAATGCTAACGCAGAAGGCAACAAAATCCCTTTTGCGTTTTATGAAGGAAACAGGCTTAGCCGAAAGAATATATAGTGCCCGCAAAGGGACTAGAGTGTGTGCGCGACCCTGCTCCTTTACCCTCTTTTTTGCCTGCCCTCTCTTTCTTCCCCTGTACACCCCTTCCCCAGTGTCGAGTAGCAATCCGGACTCTGATAACCTCTCGGCCTTTCCGTTTGCTCTTCTCTCTCTCTCTTCTCTCTCTCTCTCTCTCTCTCTCTCTCTCTCTCTCTGCAATTGACGCGCCGATAACTATGAGTGTAATGCCGACCCATACTGTGTCACTCCTGCCCATATTACGTCACTGTAGCTCGAAATTTGAAAGTTTTTCAATATTTCTTGCGTTGTTTTTTTTTAATTATGGGGCAGGGAGGAGGGGGTTAGAAAACGTCTTTTGTGGCAAGGTATAGAGTTGTGTGCGTTGCGAAATCCTAATTGTTTCAGATTAAATAAATTTGCATTCAGTCTGCATGGCCCCTTTAAAAATTCGTCTCATATCAGCACAACGAGCAGCCACGTTGAATGCCCTTAAACAAAACATTATGACGAATAACTAAATCGTTAAGTACGAATTGACTTTTTTGTTGTTTTTTGTTTTTTGTTTGGTTTTAACTTTTCTTCTTACTTCACGTGTTCTCCAACTCCTTTTTTTTTTCGGTGTCCGACCACGTCCGAAACCCTATCCTGGCAATGACGCCTGGAGCAGGTGGCCATTCATACTTGCCGTGTTCGTCTCTAGCCAGGTCAACATCCCTCCACTCCCCCTGCCTCCTTCTTTCCTGCCATACAAAAAACATAAATCTTATAACTGACACCTCGGTGGTACTCTATTATATAAAAGCGTACTGAAATCAAGTTACTTTGGCACAGTCATTCCGAAGAAACTAAAGTTGAGTTTCTTCAGTTTCTGAAGAAACTGAAGTTTAGTTTTAGTTTACGCTGCGTCGGCCCTAGCAGCTGGCCTGCTGAGCCTTCTCGATGGCTTGGAAAAAAAAAAACAGAGCGAATGTATTATGCGTACTTGTTGAGACGGAGTGTAGCAGAGAACGGCGCGAGTCTACAAGCTAACGTCACGAGCCAGGAGACGCCACTTTTAAAGGGACTCTGCAACACTTCCGAAATACGCTTTCACTCTTTCCTTCGCTTCTGGAAGCACTGCGAAAGCTATAGTTATCGCCTGCACGGAGCTGCACTGCATGACTTGCTCATCACAGTAGATCCGCTTCTCGCTTATGCTTTGCTTTTGTGGCCTTTTAAAAGTGGCTATCGAATGCGTTTATCGCTGCAACTTAAATAAAGAATAGCCGCTACACCGCTGCAATCACGCCGTTCGAGCGCTCGAAGAACGCCATATAGAGTACTTCACGGGCCTGATTTTAAGGCCCGAGCCCGGCTTGAGCCCGGCGTGAGCCCGCTTTGTGAAGCCCGACCAGGGCCCGTAACACCGAGCCCGGGCCCTGCCCGGGCCCGGGAATTCATAAGTGAGCCTAGCCCGGGCCCGGCCCGCGCCCGTCGTCTCAAGCCCAGGCCCGGCGCGGGCCCGTCGTCTCAATCCAAGGCCCGGCCCGGGCCCGCCGTCTCAAGCCCACGCCCGGCCCGGCACGGTCTTTTTTTTTTTTTTTGAGCCTAGGGAGGGCCCGCATGTGTGTGACCAGGCCTGGTCTTAGACGTTGAAGAAAATTTGTTTATTATATTTGGTCGAGTGTCTTCGTAGCGGGAAATCAGACAGAGCATCTAGTCTGTACAAGCACGCCCTGAAGTGTAACACAAAAAATAAGGGTTTAAAAGTACACGTAGTTTAGCTCACACCGTCTGCAGTTCACGCCACATAGGCGTAGTAATAGCTCGTATTCTTACACGAGAGACACCATCACCTTTGATGACCAGACTCTTGGCAACTTCATGGGGTTGTTTTGGTCACAAGTTGGTATTAATGAAATTTCTTGCTCTCTATTTGAATCCACGAGTATGTGCGTGCGTTGAAATATTTTCCATAGAGTGGTTGCTAAGCGGCGGCGCTTCTCTAGCACGCGAGTTTGATTTCCAGCCACGGCAGCCGCATTTAGATTGGTTCGACATCTAAAACACACGTACATAGACACAGGTGCATAGCTACAGGGTGGCTTAATTCCTTCCCCGCTAGGGCATTCCTTGTAACCGTATCTTTGATATGTTATACACCAAAATATAAAATCTTGATGCAGTACATGAAATGTCAATAAAGTTACAGTATAGTGACTCTCAGCCCTAGCAAAACACGTTTTTAAAACAATGTGTACAACTAACATCAAGAAGCGCGTAAAAGTATACTCAGGATATTCAATTTTATGCTCTTTCATACCCAGCTTTCTCGCTCAAAATTACAACCTCTCGGGAACCTAGCAAAACCGCTTTAGGAAAATAATATTTTGCATAAAGCTAGAAGCCAACGTGAAGATTAAAACGCTAAAAGAATATTTCAGGTTTCTGACTATTTTTTTTGTGTAATTCGCTATCAAATCTAACTCCCCATGCATTTCTATGGGATAGTTCCCATGGCTCAGGAACCCAGTCGCGCGACGTGCGCGCCTTGAAACTGTGCACAAAGTAAGTATTCACCCCACGTATTAGCTGTGCAAAATAACTTTTCATTTCGCTAAAAAATTGCAGAGTAATCACTGTTGAAAGGACTGCCATGAGCGGGAAAGCTGCACATGTCTACACTTCACGTCGGAACTATTAACGGCCGGGCCTATGAATTCAAGCCCGAGCCCGCCCCGGGCCCGCGGCACTGAGCTCGAGCTCAGCCCGGGCCCGCCGATAATCGACTTCGGGCGGCGCGGCCCGGCCCGCGGGCCGGGTCGGGCCCGGTCTTTCGGGCTGGCCCGGGCCCGTGCAGTGCTCTAACGCCAAGACCGGGAAAGAGAGAAATTTTCTTGAGCAAATTTCGAAGTTATCTGAGGGGCATTGGCTGAGGTACTTTGTGACTTCCTATTCTAAATACTGGATGTGTTTGTTGACTACGTTCTGAAAGCATTTAGGTTTTAAACAAAAAGTACAAAAAACTGTGGTTCATTCCTCTGTCATAGGAATCGGTAAAAAATGAAAGTGAAATTTGCAACGAAATCTGCAGCTGAGCATGATTTCGGGTCGGCGGCTGTCTTGTGGGTGGGCTTGGCGAGCGACGTCCTGCTGGCGGGTAGCTTCGGCAAAGGTCTACTGGCGTCATTTACGTGAAGGATATGACGTCAGTGAAATCTTGATCTGTCCCGGCATAAAACACTTTCGTGTTAAAATATAAAACCCGAAAACGAACAACCCGAAGTATAACGTAGTCTTTGGTTCTTAAGGTTACTTCCCCGCAAGAAGACCCTGTGTGCGGGGATGCACCCTTTACAGGCCGCTTGCTTCATTCTACTGGCATCACTTCCGTGACGGATATGACGTCATTCAAATGTTTGTGTATCCCGAAATAAAACACTTTCGTGTTAAAAGAAGTGTTTCAGGGTCTTTTTGAAAGATCTCGTGGCAGACAGCTATTTCGCGACTCTTACCCCGGCGGGCCACGTGTCCATTGACCGCAGGCGGTGCGGCGCAAGACGATCGACAGCTGGGTGTCCTCCCGACTCAGCGTGTTCGCCAGGCCGGAGGACGAGGAGGACGTGGCGTACGACGACACGGAGGCGCCGGCGCCTCCTCTACCGCCTCGCAACCCGGGCTCGCACAGGATCAGCTGGCCGCTGGGCCGGGACTCCGACTCGCCGCCATCGTCGCCCCCACCGCCGCTGCCCACCTCGCCGGTGCCCGGTGAGTCGTCGCCACGCTCCGAATCGAAAGCTTAGCTCAACGCAAAACTGTTAGTGCACTGCAATCACGGACAAAGGAAATGCGAACACGAAAACACGAACCAGAACACGCGAAATTGGAAGATACTGTTCTTGGAGGGCAAATAATGGCGCGCTGTCCGTATACTCGGAAAGCCACATTTCCCGACTTTGTTACTATAATCAGGACACGCGTAAGCTTGGCTTCCATGGAAAGAAATCACGCTATTTGTGTGTTCTGCTTCATATTTTCGTGATCGCTTTTAGTTCATGACTGTATGTAGGAAAAGGCCATGAATGTTGCCTGGCCAGTATGGCCAATGTTGCCTGGCCAGAATGTTGCCTGGCCGGAGAAAGCTGTTGGCCAGCACCTGTTCGTTAAACTTTTGTGCAATTATTAGCGCAGTGCGTCCGTGTTGAAGCTCTTCTCGCCGCCACTTCACTGTGGTAACTCTACAGTTGCGCGCTCCTCGTTTTGTTGTGCACGGATGGCGACAAGGACTCCGCGCGGAGTTCAGGAAACGCCATTTTAGGCACTAGTTCCTCTCTTAAAGGAAGTAATTCAGTGCACAGTAGTGAGGGAAGTAATAGCTGTATTCTATACACGCACGCTCGTCATCAGTCAGCCCCCAATTGGTGTGAGGGGTGGGTGATGACCGACCCGCCAGCGTTCCTGTTGCGAAAAGGGATCATGATTCGCCAGGATGTCACGTCTCTGTCCCTTAGGCGGAAAACTGCTCATTGCCTCCACGGCCGCCGTTGTCTTTCATCGAAGCGGGATCCCACTTCTACACACTGTTTCACTCCTTACTACTCTGAGGAGCGGATGACGTGTGAATGGACGGGCAGTGTCTTTATTGGAGACAAACTGAAGTTACGCTTTATGGTGAATGTTGAAGCACAACCCATCTTTCGGAGGACGATAATCTACGTGAATGCAGTACACCTGTAGGAACATCTGCGCTTGGAGCCATACCCAAATATGCGCATATCGTAACATGCCCACTCTCAAACCGACATCTCGAGCGAAGAGCATTTGATTAGTAATCGATCAAACAAGGGCCCAGCTAGTGTCACTAGATAAGGCTACAGTGTATTGGCACTCTTTTCTTCTATTGTTCCATGTCGCCGGCATTATAATTGGTCAGTTCGCATTACGTGACGTTTGTTTTCACTGCGACGGTTCATGGCCGCCGCCATTTTGTTGTTTATGTGTTTTAGTCGGTCAACTCTGGTAGACTTATCTTGTCCTCCCTGCTCTGCGGCTGCGCGCGACTGACGTCGTTCTGAACGCGGTTCAAAGATAGCGCGTGTAGGAGCATTTCAGCAGCAGACGTTTGTCAGGAGATGCCGTTTCACTGCATCCTCGACAGTGTTGATAACAAACGACGCTGTCGAAGTTAGCGGCGAGGGCGTAGATGCGACAATCTCGCAACACTGATAGACACTAAAATGGCCGCCGTTCCTGACTTTAGTGCCTAAGTGGCGGTACCCTGATGCCTGTCTGGCGACACTTGGCCCAGCAATGCTAAACCTGGTGCAAGAAAGCGGTTAATTTGGTCCCTCAAAACTGATGAGCCATTCCGCTCTGAGATGGTGGATGGCCAGCGAAGCTTTTCAGCGCACCACATTAAGGGGACACAGAATTTTGTTGAAATTTACGAGCAATTTTTTTTCTCACTTTGCTCATCCACAACTGCGCGTGCATGCACGCACACACATATTTTGTCTGGAGATGTCGAAAATGGTGCCTATTGACAATGATAACTTATCTACTCAAAGTGTAATTGTCTGGAGATGTCGAAAATGGTGCCTATTGACAATGATAACTTATCTACTCAAAGTGTAATTGTCTGGAGATGTCGAAAATGGTGCCTATTGACAATGATAACTTATCTACTCAAAGTGTAAATCCGCGTGATGTATAAGCTTGAGGTAAACGTCTTGTTTTGATCTTGAAAATGGTGTCTATTACTGCCTAACTTACTCAGTATGCATATCCAAGTGATGAGGCTTCACGTGCAAGTCATGTTCTGAACGGCGTCTGACTTTGGTGGTTACCGCGTGTTCGTAGCGCGGACACCGGGACGTTCGTTTTCCACCACGTCGCGCCTCAAAGACACTTGAATTCCCTGGATTTCATGCTTGCAGGCGTGAAAAAATACATGGAGCCGTCGTCGTTAAGCTTTCTAAAAGAGTTTTCGCACGATATTCCGTGACTGGCACAAGAGAAGTTTGCCAGCTCTTATTAAAAAGCCCGCTCCTTTGCGGAGTTCTTCGCGACGTTAAGACGTGGCGCCACCCACCCTGAAGCGTTAAATGTACGCCGCAGCGGCACTGCGCCATTGACCTCATTTGAGACTGCCCCAGCTCTGCTTCTTCCGTCGCTCACGTGATGGCGCCACCGCGCTCCTTTCCTATCCCCGACGGCGCCGTCGGCGTGGTTTTACTGGTTTTACCGCCAACCGTAAAATTAAATGAAGCCGACTCCCAACAAAGCTTGTGCGCCGAAATTATCTGCTAGAGTTTGATGGCAAGAGTCTCGTGAAATTTTTGCGACCGTTTTTTCTTTGATTGCGCTGACATTTCATTAATATGATGATTAGTGCGGAAGCGAACAGCGTTAAAATGTCCTCTTGGGAGAGAATGACAGAGAGATGTTTATTCGCTTCCCCCTCTCTCTTTTACGAATACGTGTTGGTCGGTAGTTTTGAAAAAAAGCTGATGTTATTTAAGCTCTTATAATACAGTACGGCACACTGCCGTCAGGGCGAACTTAGTGAGACGCCGCCGTGGTACCTTCAATGGATAACGCGTTTACGACGGTCGCACCGTACCAGTCTTCTGAGGCGTACCTTGAAGGGCAGGGAAAAGCAGAAATTGTTAACGCCGAGCATGTGCCAAACATGTCTGTCGTTTTTAAATGCAACGGTGTTCATAACCTCAATGCATTACGCTCGCTGTCACTTTGAACCCCGTGCTAGGTCGGGCAGGTAGTGCATGGCCGTGGACACAAGATACACGTTTTGCTCATTGAAAACACTGTGTTGTCCGAATATTAAAAACAGAAATTTTATCGCAAACTTCAAACAAATAATCGATGCAATAAATAAAACAGAAGAAGCAGTGGCGACTCCCCCGCCACATTCCGGCGACTTCTCCATGACGTCACAGAACCTCGTTTATGTGATTGGCTGCCGCCGTCTTCAAGCCACCGCCATGAAACATGACTGGACGGCTGCAGTGGGGCCTCTGGTTTCGTCTGATCCTATCGCTTGAATGCTACCATGCAGTTATAAGGTTGTTATAAGCACTGATAAGCAGTTATAAGCACTGATGAGGTTGTTTTTAGTGCTGGCCCTTTTTACGTCGCTCTCCTACCCCCAAACGTCACTGTGGCGCGAAATTTGAAGTTCTTTTTATATTGATTGCGTTTTCTCTGTTAAAAAATGTTTTTCATGGCTGGAATAGAGCTGACTGAGTTGCTGAACTGTTGTTCTTTCAAACTGAACACCGTTGTATTCTGTCTTTATAACCAATTTAAGCTACGGCCCTGGGACTGGCCAGGAGGTTCCACTCATAAACACTGCGAGTTTTCTTCACCCTTTATCCTTATGTTTATCTTAAACCTGGTTACGCCCCCTGCAGGACGAAGGCCTCTCCCAAAGATCTGCAGCCACGCCTATCGTGTGCCTGAAGGCCGATAGTGTGATTGTATAACCATTCGGAGGTTTTTAGCGAGTGTGCTCAACCAGGGTTGCTAAATACTTAATCGTATGGCGAGGAAATGCTGTTTCCTACAGCACCAAACCCTACAGCAGCAAAATTCCAGCTTGAACATCGACGGTTTTTAAAGGCAGTGCTCACACCCAGATGTAAAAACGTACAAACTGCATTTTTTTTTAAAACTGGGTCCGCGTTTGGAAATAGACCGACTTTAACTTAGCTGAACTTGTCTCGACTTCACACTACTTAAATGTACTACACGCAATCCAAAAAGAGCCCAAGTATAGCCGCACGCGCCCGCGTGGGATGACCGGCACTGCGCGCGTTCATTCACACCATTTATACTTACGCAATTTTAACACTACGCACGGTATACGCTCGCTATATGTCACAGGGCACCACTGCGAGCAATCTTTTTTGATCGTTCGCTGACTGTCGTTGCGGTCGTCTGATACGATCTGTGTGGGCTCGCCCAAGCAAAAGATCACTCAATCGTCCACCCTCTTTTTGTGTCCCTGGTGCTTCACGGCAATGAGGCGGTGCTGTGTTCACCTGCCACACTTTCAGGAGGTAATCGAAAGGTAATACGAAAACGGGAAATGGAGGTAAGTCTAACGAATAGACACAGGACAGTAAATATCGCACGCTTTCCCATTCTTGCATTTCCTCTTTGTGTACCTCTTAAAATGCAGCATATGAGCCCAGCACAAGTTTATCGCTGTGAAGCATCCGGAAAAGCGTTTTTTGCAGGGAAAGAGTCGGATGACACTCGCTATGTTTGAAGCAGAAAGAATGAGATCGTTTGGGGGTGGATGGAGACGGGGAAAAGCTGTAGGAAAAATAACAGATACCTGTTTGATGTTCGTGAGTGCTCAGAAAAGCACCGGAATATGCTCGTTAAATTTGTTTGTTCTAGGGCTGTAGTGAAATTAAGAAGGAGTAACTGCATGGCTGAAAAAAATCCTTGTATCACCTAAGTCAGCTGACGTGCCTTGAAGGCGAAATAAAAGCGGAAGCCTGACATGTATACCTGTAAACGACTCCTTCACTGCTACATGGTATTTGCGTCTCTTTGTTCACTTTGGTTTCTTTGTCTTTCGAGGCGAATTACTCCAACCGGCTTCTTTTCTTCTACTTACGTTCCATCACGTTCAGGCATTACGCGAACCGCAGTATTCTACAACTTTCCGCTGATGGTTTCATTAAACTATTCGCTAATCGCTCTTGCGCACGCGAAACTATCCGCAAGTGGTGCAAATAAGCCCACAATGACACCCAAATGTACCTATTGCCAGATATTCACCCCCGCAGTTCTCCAACTTTTCATTTGGTACTGCCCTAGATTCACGTGATACGCAAACTTTGACCCCCCACCTCTGTTGCCAATACCCCTGCCGACCCATACTCTCTAGACAACCCCACTCTAGTCGCTGTAGCTGAATTCGCATTAAAAAGTGGACTCACACGTTCAACGTAGCTCGCTACGGCCTACTACGGCCTGCGGATCACCGTAGGTGTGCGAGCCTTTCTCGAGGCCGATAACTCAGCCCCCAACAGCATGAACTCAAGCTACATCCCCCCTCTTTCCCCATGGCTTGGAGTCGCGCACGTTGCGAATAAAGGTCTTACAACAACAACACGTTACCAGTGCAAAGTTTTGTGAATTATGTGAAGCGGATTCAGTATTCCCCTCGAAGCACCGGATTCGAGGTCAATCCGTCAAGTGGCTATCTGCCACTAAGAGAGGAGCGATAACGACAACACCTTTTGTTTAAGCCTTCTCTTTTGGGGGATTAAATAGGTGTTTTAAAATTCAATGCATGCGACGTCAGACCAGGGGGAACTACTGAGCGGGCAAGATCAACTTGCGATGTCCCACTAGTAACCAAAGATGAAGTTGGAAAGGCTCTTTGAAAAGGATGATAGGCACCAAAAAAATATAAAAGCTGCAGGTGACGATGGCATAACCGTATATCTTTTGAAGGAGGGAGGAGATATTGTACTGGGAAAGCTTGCTGTACTATTTTCGGAAGGCTTGAAGACTCATTGCCTGGACTCATGCCCACTGCCTGTAAAAACGCCAACATTATTCTGATTCTGCAGAAGGGAGATCCCAAGGACCTCAAGAATTACTAACCCATCAGCCTACTCTCAGTTGCTTACGAGCTGTTTACCAACGTTGTAGTTAGCCGCATAGACGAAAGCCTGGATTCCCAATAACCCAGAGAGCAGGCTGGGTTTAGGAAAGGGTACCCAATCATGGATCACTTCCATGTCATCAATCAAGTGATAAGAATATCCGCAGAGTACACTAAACCCCTTTACATGGTAATTATAAATTACGAGAAAGCGTCTGCTTCCGTACTCACTGCAGCCGTGCTAGAAGCACTAAAGCACCAGGGAATAGAGGACACGTACATGAGACTTCTAGAAGACATATGAGGAATGCACGGGCAGGATAATTAACCATCCACAAGCAAAGCGATAAGTTTCCTATCTTAAAGGGAGTATGGCAGGGGGATACCATCTCGCCAAGGCTATTCACAGCATGTCTGGAGGGGGTAATTAGAGAGCTTGACTGGGAAAACATGGGATTAAATAGGATTAAGGATTAACGGAGAATACTTGAGCCATTTGAGGTTTGCGGACGACATAGTTTTGCTGAGTGACACTGCAGAACACCTGCAAAGAATGCTTGAGGAACTACAATCAGAAAGCACGGCGGTGAGGATAAAAATAAACATGAATAAAATTCTAAAGCAATCAGGAATAAGCCAGCCACAAACGTCCCCTTCAGCTTAGGAAAGAAGTAAAAGAATAGAAGTACCTCGGACAGATGGTTAGTGCGGACCCCAACCACGAGAGAGAATTACGGCGCAGCATAGGTGTGGGTTGGGAAGCACTCAGCAAGCACTCACAAAAAAATGAAAAGTAAGCTATACCTCTGTCACTCAAAAGAAAAATATACAACCAGTACATACTGCCGGTGATGAGATTCGGAGCTGAAATTTGGTGCCTTACTTAACAACTAGAAAGCAAACTTCGGTCGGCTCAACGGGCCATAACGAATAATGTTAGGAATAACACTCAGGGACAAGAAACGAGCTACCTGAATCAGAGAACGAACTAGAGTAGAAGATACCATAGTTCAAATAAAGATAAAGAAATGGACTTGAGCTGGTCGTTTAGTGAGACGAACTGAGAACCGGTGGTCAATTAGGGTAACAGAGTGGATACCAAGAGACGAGTCTAGAAGAAGGGGAAGGACAATGACACGATGGAGGGATGAAATACGGAATTTCAGGGGTAAACTGTGGACTCGAGTGGCTCAGGACAGAAGCGGCTGGAGGTCAATGGGATGAGGCCTTCGTCCTGCAGTGGACCTGAAAAGGCTGCTGCTGATGATGATCGAAGTACAATCAGTGAATAAATTAGCCCTGGCCAATCTCTCCTTCTGGGTACGCGTTAAAAACATTGGGGACATCACCATCATCGTCATCATCATCTCTGGCAACGGGCAGAGATGGCGGAGCGGTAACACACACTGCTCCTACACTGGAGATCATTGTGCAAATCCCATCGATCACACGTCATTGTTTATTTGTTTATCGTTTACAGCGGAGGCCGTTTTCTTGATAGTAAAAGAAGTACGGTTTTTCTCAGAATGGGACACTTAAGTCTTTCGCCTTAAATACGCTGGAGGGGGGAAGGTGCTCGGCAGCGGCTTTCAATTCGCAGCTCGGAAGGCCATCTATAACAGCCTTCGTCATATCCTGCATTCGCCCAGGGGAAGATATCCATCCCGACTCAGTTTTCGGTGACGAGAAATTAGCACATCTCTCACCTCGCTGGCACATTCAAAGCGCATAACACAGAGCTTTGCAGCAGCTCCAGACGATGTGTGTTGTGGATATATACCTATTCGCGCCTAACCCCCGCCCTCCCCCCCCCCCCCCCCCCCCTCCATATAACCCGCACCCACACTTTCCGTCGACGAATAAAAATATATCCCCGCGTATTGCCCGCATATTTTATACATAAAAGGATAGACCAAAGCTACTACTCAAACAACATTACACATTTGTTTATGAGAACTTCCCCAGCTGACTACGTAACTAGATGACTTGCCGCATACATCTTTTCAGGTTGGTATATTGTTAAGCTGTGTGGGCAAAATAAGCACTGTCAATGGAAATAACAGTTGCTCATTCTCTATTACTGCTGTAGGGGCATCACGGCCCAACGGGCATTGCGGTGAAGCGTGCACCAAAGGAAATACCTCGCATATAATCCGCACCTCTACTTCACCCCTGAAATTTTCGCATTTCTTGAGCGCGTTATACGCGCGAAAATACTGTACCTACCGCGTACACAGTGCCGTAATATATCTGAATCAGGAGCAGCTTGATGTGGGCGAGTTGGTATAACATATTGAATAAACAACAGCGCGAAAGACAATCCCTTTCCGATGCATAAAAAATCTTTGCTTCTTCAAATAAAAATTTGGTTGGAATTTAGCGCCCGTTTGTTGTACCCAGGTGTTCCTTCACCCCGTGTTTTGCGCTCTATTGTTTTATTCGCTCGTAAGTATATATATCCTGTGTATGTCGGTTTACAACAGGTACTGAAAATTTTTCTGTCGCCATATTGCTCACGATCAGTAAATTCTCGGGCAGGAGTAATGAATAGGTGTGGTCTCGAGAAAACTAATGCATGCGTGGTGTGGCCGTTCTTGGCAGTCCCCGGACAGTCCGCCGCTGAAGAGAGAGGAAACATAGTTTTGTGTAAGCTCCATGCTATGTGCTGTGTACACGCTATTGAACGGAACCTAGGTTGTCATCGTTTACAAGAGCAGCTGTCTTTGTCATGCTTATAGGGGGTAAAAAAAAAGTGGCGTCGGAAAATATTGGGGCTCTTCGATTTACCGTCTCGGACTCACCGCGGATAGCCCGCGGGTAGTCCGAGGATTCCCCGAAGCCATAGGAATGCATGGGAAAATCGAATGCCGGACTGCTTCTCGGGGAGTCCGCGGTGAGTCCTGGACTGTAAATCGAAGAGCCCCATTGTGAATGTGAACCAGAACCTTCTGGCAAAGCCACCCGTACTTTCTTAACATCGGAAGGCGTACTTCCCTGTGCAATGTGCCCTGTAGCAGAGTGCATGAGGGCTCCGTGTCTCCATCATACCCGTCTTTTCTCTGCGTGCTTCCTACAAGCACTGAGAGAGAGAGAGAAATAACTCTATTGAAACCGATTTTACGACGTCTTCTCCCAGCGTCGTCGATGGGAGTGGTTCCCTATTCTTGAGACGCATATGCCTCTCTGACCTCTTGTCCCCTGGCAACCAGCTTGATTTGGTCTTCCAGAGAGGGGCTGATCAGCAAGGTCTCCCATCGCTCGGTGAGGGAGGGGGTAGTGGGGGAATGGTTGAGGGGTGGAGGGGTGTTTTTGGTAAAATCACATTCTCCGATTATGTGGCGGAGCGTGCCGAGTTCTTTTTTACAAAAGGGGCAATTTCGGGTGTAGCGTTCAGGAAACATCTTATTTTGAAGGAGAGGGTGTGGAAAGGACCTAGCCTGTATCTGTCTGTATATTGATAGTTGGTTTCTGTTCAGTGACTTGTGTGGGTCAGGGAACCGCTTTCTTTGTTCTTTATAGTATTGCGTTATGTCGCTATAGCTGGTGATGGCGCGTGGCTCTGACTCCTCTGTCCGGTATTCCATTTCTCGGGCGAGTTGGTGGGCTTACAAGCACTGATTTCCATACAAAGCCCACTGGCCTTGGTCCGCTAGAATGTATCTATACCAGCTCACTCCAGCACGTTCCTCAAGGCGTGCACTGAAGTCTAAGATTAGATCTCCGCATCTCGTTCAGTCACACAAAACAAGAATCAGCTCATCGGAGGACCGCACCAAATGGAGGGCTCTATTAATCTTGCATTCCGAACCACGCGCTGGTAATTCTTCGTCCTGGTCCGCTTAGGGGCCCCGTGACGGATGGGCCCGGCGTCCGGTAGCGAATGGGGCGCATGTAGCTCGCGCAATCCGGCGTGTTCGCGCGTGCCCGATCGGCGGTCGGCCTAACCGAGCACTCGCCCATCCCGAAGCAACAAAAGGGACCGAACCAGGAACGATGCCGGTTGTCAGACACGCGGGCGCACCCTTACGTATGTGGAGCAGCAGGCGACACGGGTAACTATTAATCGCAGCAACCGTTCCGTCGGAGGGGCGGTTCTGCAGGATGCGTGGCCGCGAATGTCGTGATGAATGGCGTACGTTCGCTCCTCTTCGCTCACGGCGTCTGTGGGAGCGGCGGTGTTCGTCGGCCATGATCGTCAGTCTTCGCCCGCCCAGCGGTGCGCAACAAGCACTCGCCGCCTCTCTCATGTTTTCGGCTTCGCGCGCTCGAAGATTCCCGTTATATAATGAGCGGCTCCAACGTGGCTCGCGCGCGTCCTGACCTACATCGGGTGAGCGCCGAGTTGTGCAGGCACGTCTGAAAACGGGGATCCATTACTTAACGACGGGGACTGCAGCCGAGCAGTTTAGATCGATGCCGCGTGAAAATGCGGTGGCTCCAAGGTCCGCGGGTTTAGCGGAGATGAAGGCCGGTACCGGTAACTGCACGGTCGTTTGATCGCTGGCTTGGTCAAGCAAGGTGTGCCGTAACGGGCGGGAATGATTGATCGCCGCTGATGTGCGCGCGGATCTCGTTGGGAGCTTGCGGTTTCTGAGGCTCCAACCGGAAAGTTGAGGTAGCTGGTTGAAACGCGCGTTGATTGAGGGCACCGGATGGATGAACAGAAGCGTAGACAGAGCGGACCCCTGCTAAACGGGCAAATTAATCTTGAGAATACGTTCCTGCTAATTGAAATCTCAGTTTTCATGAATGAGTGAATAAAATCTTTAATCTACAACAGGCCTGCTACCGTTAGGGCACCAGTACTAAGAAAAACGTTTTCTTGAGACGAGAGGATATAACGACCGTTAAGGAAGTGGGCTTGAATGCTTCAGTTCCTCTTTGGCAGCGGGAGTCACTAGTTGCACCGTCATTTACACTGCAAATGATTCACGCCGTTTTTGTCTGTAATTAACACCGTTACACCCTAAAGAAAACAAAGAACACCTTATCAATGGGTGTAATTCAGGACAAAACACCCTTCAAAGGGTGTATTTTTGTGTTTCTGATTGGGTGAAAGGGTGTTATTGGGTTAAGGGTGTTGGGTGAAAGGGCGCTTTGTTACCACCGTGTAAGGGTGTTAGAGACAAGGATTTACACCCGTGAGGGTGTAAATAGGGTTTAAATTATTTTACAGTGTGCATTACTCCGACGCACTCCTTTTACGTCACGAGTGTTTCCGCCTTCATGTGTGGGTGTGGCGTAACAAGGGGGAACTAGCATTATACTGTTCGCTATATTGTTGATGCCGTTATCTCTGCTTGTAACGACACTTTAAAACACCACGCCGGCCGTTGAGTATTTGCGTCAGCACCCCCTCACATAATGGGCATTAAACGACCCAGTGACCCTTTAGCGCCCTTGCTCTGGCATTGGAATGGCGTCTTTATTTACGCAACTTCGCGGGGTCGCGTGAGGCCTGAGGCCATGTCTGTTTAGGAGATACGTACGGAGACGCATAGTAACATGATAAGGTCCGTCCACGGCCACGGACATCATTTTCTTCGCTTTAAAGTTATATTTCGTTGCAAAGTTGGCTTCGTCGCAAAGAGCGTGGCAAAGTTGGCTTTGACGCAAGGAATTTTGATACACGCTTTGCTTTCGGAGATAGCTTACCGGTTTGTTTCCAGGCCCCCGTTTTGCTACACCTACCGCCGAATCGGCGATAATCGTATACGTTGACATTCAGTATGTTCAGTGCATTCAGTTATCTTCAGTGCATTCAGTGCATTCTGTGCATTCAGTTGACATTCACCATGAGCTCCTTCCTTTCTAAATGCTCTCTGTAGCTCTGAAAATACCCCCGTTCAAAACCTTAACGCCCTCACGCGTTCCTGTGTCACCGCACCTCGCTTACTCCTCTGAATATCCTCTTGCTGAAACGTAAGTAAACTTTTATTTTTATTTTTTAACTTTTTACTCGTGTGTCTCTGTGTCTACTTACCTTATATATATATATATATATATATATATATATATATATATATATATATATACACCTTGGCCAGGTTGGCCCGGCTCACTCAAAATGACTCACAGATTTATTTCGGAATCACCACTCACTGCAACTCAAACTAAACTCAGAATTCCGAATGAACTCAGAACTCAAACGGACTCGGAACTTACTCGTACTCAAAACTCAAAATGGGCTCAGAACTCACTCCGGCTCAGAACTCAAATAGACTCAAAGCTCAAAATGAACCCAGAACTCAAATGGACTCAAAACTCAAGATGAACTCGGAACTCAAATTGACTCAAACCTCAAAATTAACTCAGAACTCAAATGGACTCAAAACTCAAGATGAACTCGGAACTCAAATTGACTCAAACCTCAAAATTAACTCAGAACTCAAATTGACTCAACTTCTGAGTCCAATGTGAGTTTTGAGCCCAAGCGAGTTCTGAGGCCATTTGAATTCTGACCCGCGGCAGTGGCTCATTGGCTATAAGGCGTTGCGCTGCAAAGTACGAGGTCACGGGTTAGACTCCCGGCCGCGGCGGCCGCTTTTCTGATGGAGGCAAAAAGCAAGAACGCCCGTGTGTACGAGATTTCGGCGCACGTTAAAGATCCCCAGGTGGTCAAAAATAATCCGGAGCCCTCTACTACGGCGCGCCTCATCGCCTGCGTTGCGTCGGTGCGTTATACCTCATAACCAATCATTTGAATTCTGAGTTCATTTTGAGTTTTGAGTTCATTTGAGTTCTGAGTTCATCTTGAGTTTCGGGTCCATTGTAAATTCTGAGCCCGAGTTTCTTCTGAGTCTCAGAACTCACTCGGGCTCAGAACTCAAACTGGACTCGCAACTTATACGGGCTTGTGTGACTCAGAGTTCATATAGATTCAGAGTTCGGAAAATTCACGCGGGGTCGCGAAACGTACGGGTGCAGTTTCCTGTGCTCAAATTCTCGCGTTTGGTAAGACAGACATGATCAAGTAAGTCCCGCTGCATATTTAATTGAGGAATACTTGCTAGACTAGGTCTAGCACCGCTTACAAGCAAATTTAAAGGAGCCATGAAGAGAAAATACAACTTCGTTTAATTTGAAAGAACGAGGATTCAGTATCTCACTCAGCTCCATTAGAGCCACAAAAGATGTTTTTTTAACGAAAAAAAAGCAAGAAGTATTTAAAAACTTTCAAATTTTGCGCCACAGTGACGTGTTATGAGCAAGAATGACGTCATACGGGCCAACAATAAAACATAATTTTCAGTGCGTTAACTGCACCTTAGCATTCAAGTGATGCGGTCAAATGGAACTAGAGGCCCCATTACAGACGTCCAGTCATGTGTCGTCGCGACAGGTCTCCTAGGCGGCCGCCAATCGCACAAACAAGGTTCCGTGACGTCATAGAAAAGTTGCGGGAAATTGGCTAGGGGGTCGCGACTGCTTCAAACGTTTTCTTTAATATCTCCGTTATTTGTTCGAAGATTGCGATGATATTGGTATCATTGTTATCGGGACTAAACAGTCTTTCTAATAAACCCAACTTGTATTTTGTCTTCATGGCTCCTTTAAGTATGTATTGGATACCAACCCCTTTATATAGGCTGCGTGTATATGACAAAGAGGATTCAGGCTCGAGTGTGCCTGAAACTAGCATTTTGTCTGCATGGCCCCTTTAACTTGATTCCCAACACGCTCCGCTGGCGTCACTTCGAAGTTTAACCCAATCCATGACTCACCATGACTGTCCCATAAGTATAAAAGAGAGCATTTTTGTATTTCGGCCCACGAGTTTCCGCTCATCGAAGCCTCTAATTTGATACTCCACACACCCTAGCCGCATCATTTGGAATTTTAACCAATCCTGACTAACCATGACTCTCTCATGACTATAACTAGTACGCATTATTTATATGACCCACGTGAGTCCCAAATTGAAAGCTTCAATTTGATACCCCACATGCTTTAGCGGCATCAACTTGAATTATAACCCAATCCATGACTCACCATGACTGTCTCATGATTATAACCATGAAGAATTACTTTATTTGTCCCACGTGATTCCCGTCATCGAGACCTTAAGTTCTCGATGACGGCGTCATTTCTCGAAGAGGCGTCATTTCGAATTTTAACCCAATTTGTGACTCACCATGACTATTTCATGAATTTAACCAGGAAGCATCTCATTTATTTGTCCTACGTTACTCACCTCATCGAAACCTCTAATTTGACATTCAGATGCCCCAGCGGCATCAATTTAAATTATAACCCTGTATATAACTCTCCATGCCCATCTCATGACAATAACCAGGAAGCATTTTATAATTATCCCACGTGATTACCGTCATCGAGACCATTAATTTGATACCCCACACATCCTAGAGGCATCAATTTGAATGTTATCCCAATCAGTGACTAACCACAACTATCTCATAATATAACCATAACGCATGTTTGTCTCATGTGATCTCTGCCACCGCAACCTTCAATTTAATGCCCCACACACCCTAGTGGCGTCATTTTGAATTTTAACCCAATCATTGACCCCCCTGCCTATGTCATGATAATAATCAGGAAGCATTTTTGCATTTGTCCCACGTGGTTTCCCTCGAGTCCTTTAATTTGATAGCCCAGACGCCCTAGCTGCATCAATTTGAGTCTTAACCCAATCTACGGCTAACCATGACTATCTCATGATATAACCATAAAGCAATTTTTTTCCACGTGATTCCTCTTCATCTGACCTTTAATTTGATTCCCCCCCCCCCCACCCACCCAATGCCCTCGCGGCATCATTATTAATTTTAACCCAACCTATGGCTCATTACGACTATCTGAATACTGTACCTAGGTAGCTTTTTTTGTTTATGCCGCGTGATTCCCTTTATCAGGACCTTTAATTTGATACCTTGCACGCCCTAGCGGCATCAATTTGTATTTTCACCCGATCTATCACTCACCATGACTATATCATGATGCGGTCATTCTTATATCTAACTGCCGTCGCCTGGACGTTTCAGATGACACCTCATTTAAAACAATAGAGAAACGCCCCCCCCCCCCCTCCCCCCCCCCCCCCCCCCCCCCCCCCCCTGCTGGCGCTCACCTCTTCCTTTTTGACCCCTAGTATATCATTAACCGTTCACAGAAACAAGCGAAGAAGCAGCAAGCAAGCGCCGCCATGTGCTTTCCCACCACCCTCCCTTACCTTCTTAGAGTATCCATCAGGAGGAAGAGGCAGGATAAGCATGTTTTATGACCTCTTTATTCGATTATCAGTCACACACCCAGCCTCTAAAACGTGGTAGAGAGCAAGTGGTGATCGTCATGAAAATTCCACAAGAAACTTTTGAAGATCAGACACCCCCCAATCGCATGTTAGAGGATCGCGAATGCTGCCGCGCCCGCGCGTAACCCGAATTCCGAGCCCAAAGCAACGCATGAAACTTAACAGCCAACTATCATAGCTGCCTCCTAGCTGACGCAAACACTTGCGCAGTATTACGCAAGTGAAGCAAATCAGGTAACTAACGACATAGGAACGCACGTGCGTAATCTTTGGGGCTGCAGCCCTGGCATAATATCTCGCTGGAAACGAAATATGGAGTGCTTGAAAAAAAAATCACATCACCCTAGCGCAATGTTGAAATCATAAAATGTGTAACTACTATCATCAGCATACCTCGGCAAAGTTGGACCGGCTCTATTCACTCACAACTTTATTTTTGGAATCACCGCTCACTCGTGCTCAAGCAGGTACATTGATGAGCAACTTACCTACGCTCCCATAAACTCAAACTCCGAGCGAACGCAAAACAGAACTGACTCGGGCTCAGAACTCAAAACGGACCCAAAACTCAAAATGAACTCAGAACTCAAATGGACTCAAAACTCAAAATGAATTCCGAAGTCACTCCGGCTCAAAACTCAAAATGGACTCAGAACTCAATCGAGCTCAGAACTCAAAACGGACTCAAAACTCAAAATGAACTCAGAACTCAAATGGATTAAGAACTCAAAATGAACTCAGCACTCACTCGGGCTCAGAACTCAAAATGGACTCAAAACTCAAGATGAACTCAGAACTCATAATGGACTCAAAACTCACTCGGGCTGAAAACTCAAAATGTATCCAGAACTGAAAATTGACAGAACTGATCTAGGTTCAGGGTACTCAAACTCAGTCGGGCTAAAATTCACTCGGGATCACTTGGTCTCACGACCACGATGCTACAGCAGCCTTGCGCTCACTTAAACTCAAAGTCACGCGTGAGTTTAAGCCCAAATGAGTCTCAGTGAGTGGACTCAGTAGTGAGGCCGCCGACTCTCTCTCTCTCTCTTTACACACACACACACACACACACACACACACACACACACACACACATATATATATATATATATATATATATATATAAGGTTAGTAGAGACAGACACACGAGAAGGATATTACAAATAAAAATAAAAGTTCACTGACGTTTCAGGGAGAGGACTCTCCCTGAAACGTCAGTAAACTTTTCGGTTCGCTACGTGATTTTGTCGAACCGGAACTTAACCGGAACGAAATTATTTCACCCGAACCCGAACCGTAAACCGAACCGGTATTTTTTTCGGTTCGGTTACGGTTCGGGTTCGGGTGAAATAATTTCGTTCCGGTTAAGTTCCGGTTCGACAAAATCACGTACCGAACCGGTTCGCGAACCGGTTTCGATGAGTTGAATTATCACTGAAATTAGAAAAAAATCATTTAGTAGTTTAAAACGACAGTCAAATCAAAACACAAACAAAAATTCAAAATGCTGCTGTTCCCCAAAGGCAGCGGCGAAATTGCAAAGGAAACTTTAAACAATCACGATATATTAGAAAAAAAGATGAAGCGGTGACGATTCACCGCCTACTTTCTCGCTCAGACTTTATGTTGTCCTAGCGACTATTCATGACGCCACCGCCAAGAGATATGATGGTGGGATATATTTTCTGCCCTTTCCTTTTTTGTTGAAATCGCAATCGTCACTATGAAACCGCCCATCACGCTAACCTTGAAGCCTTAAATTTAGGCCTGCGTACTGGTTCGTTCACATGCCAGTGCGTGCTTAATACCAATGGCGCACATTTTTTATATTTCTAACAAAACAGAAAAATCCTACAATAGGCACGTAAATACTACTAATGAATTAGATTATTTGGTCACCCTGAATAATTTGTTAGCTGTTACCTTTTCGAATGTGTTATCCACACTTTTGTTAAAAGTAGTTAACGCTCAGTCACTGCATTATTGCTCTGACCACTGCAATTCTTTTTGCGATAGCTATACCGGATGCGCGCATTACAATCTCTATGTCATCGTACCGCCTGACCCCGGCCATCGTTCCGTGTGCTACATTGCGGAATCTTATAACAGATTATGCTGTTACAAACTGAAAGGGAAATTTGACGCGCGGAGTATGAGATGGAACTTTTTTAGTTAGGCGCTCTTTAATTCACGCACAGCAGTACTCCCCTCCGGAACGAGTAGCAGTAGAAGTAATGCAGCGAGTTGGGCAGTCAGTACAAGTGCACCTTCGAAAAAAAGCGGATCTGAAAGGGACAAAACTGCAGAACAAGCAGAAAAGATGATCGCTGGGCGAATGGGACAGTGTGAGGTACCGGCCTACCTTTCTGCACGTGTCGTCTACTTTGTTACTCTTTCTGCTTACAAGACAAGGTCGAGGGCTGCAGTTTCTTACCAAGGGATTAAGTCCGCACCTTAACAGTTTTTCCCTGACATATCTGTTGTCATTTGTATCTGTAAAAAACGGAACTTGTCCACTGTACTGTCCCCAAAAACTGACCACGGAACTCACTTTCTTCGCATTGATGACACGTTTTGTTGTGAAAGGCAGGGCAAAGAAATGTATAGAGCAATATCCACGCTCTGGATGTTTTTTTTTTTTTACATATTCCGTTTTACTTACTTTTTGCTTAATATTTTAAAACAACGTGATTCGCCTTTTCCTTTTTGTTGTTTTCCGTGTAAACACATTAAAAAAAACTGGCGCATTTGATGCCCCATGCTATATCTCTGCTTCGAGGTGCAGCTTATGTTGCATGCCAGCAGACTTATTTTAACCAGCTGGTGATATTAAACGTGGATCAAAATCTCGATACACCGACGTTCTCGATTTCCATCTACTTCAGAAAAACGGTCGTGGGGAAGGGAGATCGAGGCCGCTTGTGGTCAGCAGCAAATGGCTTAGCCGCTGAGCAGCTCGTGCGGTCACACTTGTCAAGTATTAACAATTTGCAGGTGTCGGACGTTTTAAACAAATTATGAAATGCAAAATGTTTGCCTACATCGGGTGTGTGCTTTCGCCATTTGCGCAGTGGAGCACTCCTGCAGCCTGATTGGTCCGACAAAGTCTCAGCTAGGGAAGGGAAAGTCGTTTTATATCCCCTGCAAGCTGCCGAGAATGAAATTTCGTTTTGGTCAGCTTGCACTATGTTCGTGGTTTTAGCAGCAACAGACCATTGCTACATTGTTTCATAGAGCGTGATAGTGTTCAACTGTCTGGCGTGGAATGTGCGCGAGCGTTTACGAAGTTGATGGTACGTGAAAGAAAAAAGTCCTGAATTGCATTGACTGTGCAATATAAAGAACGGAGGGTCGAACCGTTTCGGCATGAACCGGTAACCGTTATTTATTTTTTCGGTTCAGTTCCGGTTCGCGTTCAGCGTGCTCAAAAAGTAACGGTTCGGGTTCGGGTTCAGTTCCGGCAAAAAAATACATATACAGGGTGTTGCAACGATAACTGGAACACTTAAAAAATTTTCCTGAGCGCACCGCCGCTCTGTTCGCGCTCAAACTTGCCACGAAGGTCGCAATTTGTGGTCTATTTTGTTTGATACCGGGAACAACGGTGGTACTTACCTGTGTGTTCTGAAAATAAATAAAACGATTTTCGCCTATGGGAAAATGGCGGCTGATTTGGATGTGAGAGCCAGCGCAAGTTGATGTTGGAACGACGGAACCACCTTCAGAGTGAAACGCACGTTTGGGATCCACGTACGGAGCCAAATGGTGCAGCAGACGATCAGAAAATGCACCTAGAAATGAGCTAGCAGACGATCAGAAAACCCGGTTTTCGGGCTCGCACGTCCAAATCGCCGCCATTTTCCCATAGGCGGAAATCGGTTTTGTTTATTTTCAGAATAACAGGTAAGTACCGTCGTTGCTCCCGGTGTCAAACAAAATAGACCACAAAATGCGACCTTCGTGTGAAGTTTGAGCGCGAACAGAACGGTGGTTTCGCTAAGGAAAAATTTTAAAGTGTTCCAACTACCGTCGCAACACACTGTATATATATATATATATATATATATATATATATATACATATATATATATATATATATATATATATATATATATCTATAATATATATATATATATATATATTGCGATCAATCAGTTCCGGGATTTAGTTTCAAAAATACATGAGAGGCTGGACGCACGTGTGAAAACGGTGGTAAAACTAACGTTTCGACTGGGATCCGGTGTTTGTCCTCCGACGAAGACCGCACCGGATTTATATTCGGCTACTTGAAGGTGCTTTTTAGCGCCGAATAAAGTAATTGTCTGTTTTTGTGTGATACAGGAATGAAGAAATCAGTCAAGAAAAAAATCCGCCGTGATCGGAAGCGGGAATCGGACCCACGAACTCCGCATAACGCATATATATATATACACGAACATACGTACACAGCAACTGTATTTATAGCTACGTCGCTTTTAATGAACTATCGCCTATAAAGAATCCAGTTTTCTGCCCCGAAGCCCGTCGCTCCACCGTTCCAGGGTTTACACGTCGTTCCAGGGTTTACTGTGTGTGCGATGACTACGATACGTATATACCTGTGGGCGTAGCCCTGATGTGGCCACCGCTGCCTTGATCCTACACTGACCAAAAGAGGCATCATCGCAAAGTGCAAACGAAAAGAAGCATTTGCGTTTATATAAAGCACACAATACCGCGGCTTATCGAGGCCAGCGGCGCCTCTTCTTGCGGCGGCTGCCGCCACGCGGCCGCCGTCCAGCGCCGCAGGGGCAATTAAATTGCCATTACGCCCCGGTTCGCACGGTCCTGGCAGCCGCATGCGCCAGACGCCGAGGAAAAAGGAAGACACGCGGGCGGCCAGCGGCAGACGAGCCGGTCAGCGCGTCGGGACGACCAAACAACGCGCCAGCCCAAGAGCAAATGCGCGCATGCCCACAAGGCCGCCGGCCGCGCCACCTGGCCGCAGTCCGCTCTAACGCGGCCATCAGACGGGCAAACAATGGCGGCGCATCTTCGCGAGTTGCGGCGCCGCTACGATTTGAACGCGGCCGAAAGGAGGCCGCCGAGAAGTACGCGAACGTCGTAGCTGACCGTTCGAGTGGTCCTTGCGAAGATGATGGATGTCGCCTCTCTTTTTGACCTGCCCGCGCCGTGGTCTGCAGGGCTGGGCTTGATTCGATGACGACGTCGCTTCCTACTCGGGGCGGACAGCATCGACGAACACTTTCCCTCGCTGGCTGGGCGTTCTATGGTTTTCATTGCGGTGTTCCCTCAAAGGCGCGCGTAATGGTCGTCCCGAGGTTGCCCGTAATGGTGACGGTCTTTTTATTAGGGGAAACGTTCCGTGTTGTGAGCGACTACGCTCTGCTTGCGTGCCGGTGGCTCATCTCTCGCCGCGCCTTATGTACGCGGAACTGCGCGCTCTTCTTTCAGCGCTACGCCTGTTTACAGCGCTCAAAGAATCGCAGCCCGCTAGCCGCCCCACTTTTGTGAGCAGTACTCATCTCAATAAACTCAGTGCACTTCTTTAGAAGTGTAGCAGTTCATCCGCGGAAGATTGGGTTTTACAATCCGCGTCTTCCCGTGCTCTTCGAAGCCGCGCATTTTTGCACCGCAAGTCGCTCACAGCTCGCAACTTACTGATTTCTCTCAGGTATCGCCGCATGCCATGATGTGGATTGCTGCATTACCATGGAGCAAATATGCTACGAACAGAATGAGTCTGACTTGCTGGTTGGGCCATGTTTCTACGTGCATTAATGTCACAATAATCAATCAATCAATAAATCAATCAATGTTTATTAGAGTGCCCAGGAACAGCCGAGGCCTTGGTTCTGGCGCACTGAGGAAGACGAAATGCGGCAGTAATACACAGCGAAAGCTCACAATATAAACAGTCAACGAGAAAGACGAGCGAAAAAAAAGCAATAAAAAATAAACCCAAAGGATGATAAAAAGGTATCCCAACCAAAATTAGACGATTAAGAAACTCTAATGGTGGATCAATGGCAAAAGTATGTGGAGAGAGAGGTAATGGGGATCTGGATACTGCTAAGGCAGTCTCGGGAGGCCCAGAGGAAAAACGATGCATGTATATTGTCACGAAGATAGAAATTTGGTCTGAACACGCTCTATACGTTTGCTGTTAGAATGACAGGTTCCATTCCACACGACAGAGGCATATTCTAGTTGAGGAATACAAAGTGTTTCAAATAGTTTCAGGAATGAATTAGGAGACCGAAAGTCCCGTGCAAATCTGCATACAGCACCAAGAGAGCGAAGAGCCCGCCGAGTAAGTTGATCGACATGGGGCGAGAAAGTTAAGACGCTGTCAAAGAGCACTCCAAGGTCTCTGATACCATCAACTCTAGACAGGGGGCCGCCGTCAATGGTGTAAGGAAAGTAAAGGATGTTTGTTTTTCGGCTATAAGAGATTGCCTTTGTTTTCTTTGGATTAAGATTCAATCTATTCTCTGAACACCATTTAGAGAACCAGGACACATCTTTGTTGAGGGAAACACAGTCCTCGGCGGACTCAATACGTTTGAATATTTTGATGTCGTCAGCATAGATTAGGAACGAAGACTTCTTGATTGCAGCTGACACATCGTTTATAAAATAGAAAATAACAAAGGGCCCAACACAGAGCCTTGGGGCACACAAATAATAATAACAATAAAAAAATAATATCAATCAATCAATCAATCAATCAATCAATCAATCAATCATTTATTTGCGTGCCCAGGAACAGCCGGGGGGGGGGGGGGCCTTTGTGCTGGCGCACGGAAACAGAAACACACGAAACATAATGTACACATCTCTCAAATACAAAATAAAATACAAAATAATAATAATAATAATGAATTCCGTTCATCTCCCGCCGCGGCGGCCGCTTTTCTGATGGAGGCGAAAAGCAAAAACGCCCGTGTGCGCGAGATTTCGGCGCACGTTAAAGATCCCCAGGTGGTCCAAATTAAAATCCGGATGCCCTCCACTACGGCGCGCCTCATCGCCTGCGTTGCGTCGGCGCGTTAAACCCCCACAGTCAATCAATCAAATTCCGTTCATTGCTTACTTCAACGCGAACCACGTCCTAAAGCGAGACAACTTTCGAGGCAGACATGCAGAGAGAGGCGAACCCGGGGACGCGCAGTGACAAGCATATGACAACCATCGTTGCTAAGGGGCAAACCAAACTGCTCGAGGTGCTGTGGGGAGGTCTGGAAAGACTTTTACGCGCTGGCCTAACCTACCGGCGCAGCAGTCACACTCACTGCCGGTGCTGCGGCCGCTTCTTCAGGTCACTTTGTTCAAGGTCCCCGCGGCGTCGAGGAACACGGCGGCGACCACAACGGAGGCGTAACCTTTCGGTGCCACGTCATCCTCGGAGTCTTCAATTGGACATTATACATTCTTTTTCATTCGCAATCCGTAAGTAGTGTTGAGGGGTCCTCGAAATTTTTTTGTTAGTCTCCAAGTTTGTCGTCTACCTGAGGAAAGGCAAGAGCACATTTTAAGCGAAGCTTATATGGCTAGCATTCCGTGTTTTCTTCATGCCTGCAACCGAAGCTCCGGCCTATTTGATGCTAATGCTAAAGCCGTTGGAAAACGAACGCCCCGGTGTGTGTGTAGTACTAGCACCAGTCGTACCCCTTTCAAAACCCTTCAAAACGCTATTTGAACCTCAAGCTCATACGTTTGATCACTTAGATGTGAATTTTAAGTAGGTCGGTTTTGAATAGGCTACACGTTCAAGATCAGTAGAGTCAAAATGAAAGTGTGCCAGATTACGTACGTGTCTTTCTTAGGGTCGACCGTGGTCTGCACTCACGGGAAATAAAATTTGCTCATAACTTTTTGCTATCCTCTGTGCCAACTCAATGTCGCTTGCTAAAAAGCTTCGCTGGTTAACTTTACCTTCACAGGGTGGTGTGGCTGATGTTTTCTGTGTGCGTTTCAAGCCGCAGGCATTCTAAATTACTCAATACTATCGGTGAGGCTGTTCGTATTTACCAGGTGCATCTAGGGAAATTTTGGAGGGCCGTTTGAAGGAGTTGACTGCAGGCGCTCTAAGGTATTTCCATGCGTCATTCCCGCCTACCGTAACGTCACACCTTGAGCGAGCAAGAGCGTCAGCGCTATGCGTGGCGCTTTTTAAGTATCTACCCAGGAGTATCCTTGAATACACTGAGAAGAAAAGGCAGCTTACAGAGGGAAAAAAAAAAAAAACAAGGAAGGAAAACTAAAATGCTCACGTCTCTAAAATTCCCCGTTTCGTAATCTTTGAAGTCGTGGCTCTCTACGCTCGTCCGCCGTCTCCTTTCACACCGGGCCCTGCAGCTGCCCTGTGAAAAGTCTTGTTTACCTCGGAGTTGAGGAAATTTCGGGCACACACGCGCGAAAGCTGAGGTGAGACGAAGTTCCTCGTCGTTCAGGTCGATGAACCTTAATAAGAAAGCGAAGGGCTTTTGCTCCGATTTCAAGATAATTTTTACAGTGGAGCTGTTATAGGCACACTCCCGCGTTTTCCGCGTACGCAGCATTAAAAAAGCCGCCCCTCTCCTTCCTTCTCCTCACTTCGCCTCACCCTCTTCCATGGGACACCTGTTCGCCTCCGGCGCTCCACACTTTGATACAAGTTTGTTGTATATTCCCCCTGGAAAACCCTATTCTGAGCGGGGCATTCATGTTGTCCAGTGAAGCCGACTTCGGGAAGATCGGTGTAAGCTGGTTTTCCCACACTATTTATTGTTACACAGTGAAGCCTACTTACAACTATATATAAAAAAAAAGGGCGCCAAGTGGTGCGAACGCGGCGGAAGGAAACCACCGACGACGATGTGGTCACGGACGCCAAGCGTAGGCGCAGTGCCCGTCGGGATCGCGATTACCGCGTGTCCGAAGACGCGAGGCGTTGGTGGGGCTGCAACCTGGCTTAACCCCTCTCCGGCGTGACGGCGTGGTTTTCATGCGAGTTTGTTAGTTTGCCGCCGACAAATAACCGCAAACAGCTCCACTGTTCATCCACCTGCACAGATTGGAAGGACACTGAATTGTTTTTTCTTTTTCATTTGTTCCCGCAAGATAGTTTAAGCTTAAAGCCTTATATAAGTATCCGCTTCTGCTGGAAGCCTCTATTGCTATGCTTCATGGTTGCAGGAGAGCTATTCTTGATTGCTTTGTGCTAGAAATAATGTACGTTGTTCCTGTTGGTGGTTCATTCTCTGTGTGCTACGATGGGGATGGTTTGGATCATGAATTTTTTATCGCCGTAATGAACATCACTTCATTGATGAGGGTGGGTCGCGGAGTACGTGCGTACGTACATTACAAACCTTCATCATCGTATACCGTAACCGTCGCTATTTTTTTCATCCTTCTCATGACGATAATTCTGCTTCCTAATACCGACAATTTTTTGCTTGGAACCGCCACGTTCTATGATAAAAACTGCACAACCACAAAAAAGAGATACCACGATAACGCCATAGTGGGTGTTAAAAAGTAACGGAATTGACTGTTGGGTGTTACAGTACAAAACTTTGTATTTGCGTTCTCAAGAGCTCGGCCGTACGGGGTCGCGCGCTTTGGAAGTCGTCGATGAAGAGCTGGATTTACACTCTCCCCAACAGTCATGTGTGTGGAGACGTCTATCCGCGTTACATGACAAGGGAGATGAGAGCCCCCAAAGAACCGCCCCACTAATAATCACGGCGTAACTGCTGCATTCAGCCGATGACACAGCACTTCTTCGTGCTGGCGACGGCGTTAATTTCACGGGCTTTCTTGGCGCGAAAAGAATGATGAAGCGTTGAGACCGCTTTTGATCTTTCCCTCTTAT
The DNA here is from genome assembly GCA_013339765.2 of Haemaphysalis longicornis. Taxonomy (NCBI): domain Eukaryota; kingdom Metazoa; phylum Arthropoda; class Arachnida; order Ixodida; family Ixodidae; genus Haemaphysalis; species Haemaphysalis longicornis. The sequence continues at coordinate 20,020,502 of CM023449.1, forward strand.
GGGACCCTCTGGGACCCCTAGCTGCAGCTATTGTACACCAGCTTGTGCATTTCTCTACTCACGTGTTAATCGAGATTGCTTTACGAATTTTTGAAATGCTGACGCAGCTGCGTACTTTGTTAACCCGAACAACGTGGTGAGATTTTGTGCGAGGGGAATTTTTGAAGCCTTTGTGTAGGCGTGAAGGAGGAGGAGGAGGAGGAGGCCTTCGTCCTACAGCATGGAGGAAAGAATACTCAGGAGAGGCCCCTAGCATCCCAATGCATTGCGAAAAGTGTGAAGGAAGTTACGTCATTTTTCTTGAGCCTATGGACAGTGTCGCTTTCTTGTTTACAACTGCGGCGGCCAAATTTGGGCGAATAGAACGGACAAATTTTTTAGGCGCTTGTTATGTGGCTGCCTCGCTACGCTTGCAAACCAGTGCAGTCGCTACGACAAACGTTTTTAGATTAGGCCAGTTTGAAAACTCCGCCGTCGGAGGCGGCCTTAACTGTTGCGGCCGGGGCCGAAGGCGGCCCCGGCCGCAACAGCGCTTACGTCGCGTCGAGATCGGCGGAGCAAGCCGCTGCCGCCGCTGGCGACCTCTCGGGAAAATTCCCTTCGCTCAGCATTGGCGAGAGCCACAGTTCGTTCTTTGCTCACTTTGTGTTTCTTCGTTGTGAAGTGAAGTGAAATTTATCGCTGCTGATACGTAGCGCGCTAAGATCGCAGTGACCCCAAACAATGCTCCCGTCGTCTGCGTTCGCCATCCCGCGAGCATGTTGCTATGACGACGACAAAGGCTACTTTGCCAGGCTTAAGAGCTGAAAAATCGTCCTTCTATCTCAAAAACGAAGGCCGATTTTCAATTGAAACTTTGGGTGAGGGTTAGAATGGGCAAATTGAAGGCGAAATCAACAGCTTAGAACATGACATCGCACCGAGGAATTAGAGACGAAGCTGTTTTCGCTTCGAAGCGGGAGGGCAGGGCGACGCCATGTTAGTCAAATCAAACCGGAGACAGCAAAGGATGATGGGATAGAGTGCTGGGCTCAGTGGGCTGAAGTCATGGTGGGCCTTGGCTTCACAAATGTGATGTCAGGGCCTCTCCTAACCTTTTCTTTCCTCCATGTCCTACAGTGAACCTAAGTAGGCTGATGATGATGATAATGATTGATGATGATGAAGAAGGATGGAGCGGCATCTTCGTGGTTGGGTGCGGCAACGAATCTGCTTCAGCCTACTTTTCTGACGGGTGCGAAAGGGTTTGTAAAATCCCCTTTCCTCCTTCTCTCTTTTCGTATTACCGACTTTTGGTTCAGGGTGTCAGCGAAATCTGTTTAAACTTGACCATAAAAAGAAATTCGCATTAAGCAGCGCTCCTTGGGCAGTAACCATTGAGTTCAACATGCATAACTCAAATAAGTTCTGCTGAGGCCCTTCCCGGCTACCCCGCTGCTTTTTTTTGCGGTCTTTTAAATAACTTATCAAAAGCGGTTCTACTGCACGCAACGAAATGTAGTTACAACTGTCCCCTGTACTTGGCGACACCTGTCGTCCTGTGTAAGAAGTTCGGAACAACAACACAGGATCCCGGATAATTTTTTTTTTTTTGGACAGCAGCGCCACCATCGATTACGCCTGAAGCCTTTTTGGAAAACGAATCTACGCGAAGAAAACAGCGACCTCACGCCGACCTGGAGGACGCAGTGTGGATCGATATCAGTAAGGAAGCGGACACGTACGAAAAGTAGTTAAACAGGTTCGAGGGCTCTAGCAGTCTCTTTCTTCCGGGAGTGTTTATTTCAGTAACGGTCGTGTCCCTGCATGATTCGGTGGTTTCGCGACCACCTTACCCTTCTTTTTTATCTCTCGGCGAGGAGCTCGTTAATGTTTAAAAAAAAGAGTGGGAGAAAAAATATAAACGCTGTTTAATGCGAGAAACGTGCTCCCCGAATTCAAGGTCGTCGGAAAGGCGTGAATAAGAGTGGGCTCAGAAGACCGCCCTGCGGTACGCCACCAACGGTGGGAGCTCGAGTCTTGCGCAGCAACTTTGGGGGAAGGAAACGGGTTGAAAGCGGGTAATGTACGGCGAAACTGTTTCGGTTTCCGCACCGGCGTGTGCGCGGCTGGGGGGGCGCGGCGGTGTGTTGCTGTGCATACAAAGGTGGTTCCCACGCTCCGTTGCGCGACCTTGCGCGATTGCTTGACCCCTGCTCGTGCGCGTCAGCTCGAACCGAATTCCAGGGTGCGGCAGTTTTCAAGGAATCGAGTCTGCCGTCTAGTTCCACGGCGCTCTTAATCGTGAGCATAATCTTCGGTTTCGGCGGCATTTCCTGTACGCTCAGTTGTCTCCAAAGAGCGTAGGAGGAAGCATTCTGCTAGTTGGAACAGATTCAGAACAAACTGTAAAACAAAGCGCCACTAGACAGGAGGGGGCTAACATATCTTGTGTTCGTGCTGTAGGTTCCACTAATATTTGCAGCCATTTCTGGAGGTGTCAAGCAATGTCGATGACATGGTGTTTTGATTAGGCGGAAAACTAGCGATATTTCTTTTTGTGGACTTACATATACTACCTCTCAACGCCGGTTGATCCCCGTCATACACAGTGGAAGCTGCTTGGCTGATGACGTCCTCTGGTTTTTCTCTCTCTCTCTCTCTCTCTCTCTCTCCTCTCTCTCTCTCTCTCTCTCTCTTATTTATGGTGACTTGTTTGTACAGTGAATCTCATAGTGGTGCACCCATTGCAACCCGGTCAGCGGGTCACAAAGCGTGTATGGCTCTTCTTGCTGAATGAAAGGGTGTGTGTTGGAATCGACGTTGGTGAGGATCGGGATGACGCCGTCTCTTTCTTCTAAGATTCGCCCAGGGAATAGCGATTCTGCTGTCAAATGCTGGTCAACATCGCAGTACCATGCATATTCTTGATTAGACGTCAATTGTGCCATTTTTAAAGCATAAGCTTCCTCTGACGACTCCTCCCAGAAAGCTGTCGGTCCGTCCGTCCGTAACGCGTGACACGATACCCTCCATAGGTATGGTTCACATGGGGTACTAGCAATAGTAACAGTAATAATAGTAATAGGTTTATTTCAAAGCAAAAACGCCCGTGTATTCGAGATTTCTTCACACGTTAGAGATCCCCAGGTGGTGAAAATAATCCGGAGCCCTACACTACGGCGCGCCTCATCGCTTGTGTAGCGTAGGTGCGTTAAGCCCAGACGATCAATGAACAGGTTTATTTCATCTTTCAAGATATGCAGGTCAACATCTGGTCAGCCCGTGCCATGCAAGGCTGGCGAGCCATACACAGCAGCCACCAGAGGCATTAAATACTATTAGAGAGCGCTACACAAAACTGCAGTTTTTTTTTTTTCAGAGGTACTTTTATACGCCACGTTTGGAGGAACCAACATATCTCGTCG